>CM044311.1:1800000-2130000 GCA_024291935.2 Okapia johnstoni | reverse complement strand
CTGAACGCCGGGCTAGTCAAAAGATACTGCCCGTATAGTGTAAAATGGGTTTCCTGTTGATGTTTCTTTTCTGATAAAAATTCTCTATAAATATGGAGATTTTACCTATAGCCCTATTATACAGCTATATTTGGTGATGATGTCACTGTTCTGTAAAAAATATGTGCTTACCTACCCAGAGAAGAAAAGGGAAAGGAGAAGTCACTATTTATTAATAGCTAAACATTTGAAGTTTCAAATCTCTTAACATTGGATTAAGTATGCATTTCAGAGAATCTTCAGTTGGTAGCTGGATGTGATAGTGATTCCTGTGTAACAAACCATCCTCAGGCTCAGTGGATTTAAATGACAGCCCTTTACTGTTTTTCATGAGTCTAGGATTTAGCTGAATGCTTCTGTCGATCAGGGCCAGGTTTGGCTGAGCTCGTATAGGCTTGTGCATAAGTCTGTTTTCAGACAGAGGGTTGGCTTGGGGTGTGTTGACTCAGAAGGCTCCAGATAGGAAGACCCAGTTCTGCTTCATTGGATATCTTACGCCCTTGCAGGTTATTCCAGGCTTGTTCACGTGACAGAAGCAGAGGTCCAAAAGGATAAGAGAAAACATGCAGAACCTCTCAAGGTCTATACTTAGAACGGGCACACCAGCTTTTCCTGCCCTATTATGTTGGCCAGACCAATCTCAGGGCCATTTTGGATTCAAGAGAGGGGGAAGCCAACTCTAACTCTTCATGGGGAGAGTTGTAAAGTCGCACTGTGAAGGGTGTGTCTAGAAGGATGTCATTTATTGCGCTCTCCATGAACTCAATCTACAACAGTCATCACAGATGCATTGTAATGTCTTTTACTCCTCAGGGTGTCTGGTCAGAGACTCTGGGTCATAGTCAAGGTCCACTAGAATGAGCATTTATTTATTGAATACACATGTGCGCACATACACGAAGTGTTACAAAGAAGTTCAGAGGCTAAATAATCACCAAAAAAAAAAAAAGAAGAGAGAGAGACTTGACCTAGGCTGAGAGGTCACAAATGCTTCATTGAACATATAATGTGGCACTAAACTCAGAAGTTTTGGGGCTCCAAAATCACTGCAGATGGTGACTGTAGCCATGAACTTATAAGATGCTTCCTCCTTGGAAGAAAAGCTATGACCAACACAGACAGCATATTAAAAAGCAGAGGCATCACTTTGCTGACAAAGGTCCATCTAGTCTAGTCAAAGTTATGGTTTTTCCAGTGGTCATGTATGGATGTGAGAGTTGGAGTATAAAGAAAGCTGAGTGCTGAAGAATTGATGCTTTTGAACTGTGGTACTGGAGAAGACTCTTGAGAGCCCCTTGGACTGCAAGGAGATCCAACCAGTCCATCCTAAAGGAGATCAGTCCTGGGTGTTCATTGGAAGGACTGATGCTGAAGCTGAAACTCCAATACTTAGCCACCTGATGGGAAGAACTGACTCATTTGAAAAGACCCTGATGCTGGGAAAGATTGAAGGCAGGAGGAGAAGGAGACGACAGAGGATGAGATGGTCGGATGGCATCATCGACTCAGTGGACACGAGTTTGAGTCAACTCTGGGAGTTGGTGATGGACAGGGAGGCCTGGCGTGCTGCAGTCCCTGGGGTCACAAAGTGTCGGACACAACTAAGTGACTGAACTGAACTGAACTGAAACTTAGAAGGGTGAGTAGGAGAAAAGGTCCAGGCATGTAGGCAAAGGAGCTGACCCTGAAGCAAAGCAGGAACACGGCCTTTCAGAGGAACTGAAGGAGGCAAACATATCAGGTGTTGACCAGATTATGCAAAATGCAAGCAAGCATGGCTGAAGTGAGAGATTGTAGGTGAGGCAGCTAAGATGACACCCTAACGTGAAGTCTGTGTCCTGCTCTGCAGGCTTTGGTATGTAGACCATGTTAGAGACTGGTGAATTTTCCCTAGAGAAATGAGAAAGTTTCAAGAATTTCAAAGAAGAGAGTAAGCATGATCATATTCCCATTCTCATAAAATAACCCTGCTTCTAGGGGAGAGTGGATGACAGGGGACCAAGAGGTGATCAACGAGGAAGGTACCATAGCGGGATGAGGAGGAAGTTTAGCCTAGGGCTGTGGGAGTGGAGATGGAGAAGGGAAAGACTGTCATGTTGAGAAAATATGATCAGTGAATCACAAGGAAGAGGTGTGTTTATGTCCTCTGTAGCTATCTAAACAGAGATCTCATGGCTGAGATTAGAATATGGGTTCTGAGATTAGAACTATGAGTTTGACCTTGGCTATGCTTAACGTTAGTGCCTTTGAAACAGCTCAGGGAAGACCGGAAGTCATCTGGGCTAGCGCTTTAGGTTAGGGAGTCTTAGGGGTGTGGAGAGTAATTGGAGTCATGGACATCAGTTGATTCCCCCAGCAAGTGGCTTGTTGGTAAGAAGCTGATCCAGAAGCCCTGAGAAACTCTGAAATTCAGAATTGGAGAGTCTAGATAGCTAGGAGGAAGGTCAGGAGAGCAAGGCACCATGGAATCCAGGGAAAACAAGAGCTCCCAAGCTCCACACTGCCTCTTTGCGGGGCCGTAGGAGCAGGAGGAAGGAAACGGCCCACGAGACTCGTGGAGGTCACTGTCAGCTTTACTGAGAGTGGCATACGTGCCACACAGTGGAAAGGATGGGGAGAGAAAAGCCACAGACAGACTCTGTTTCAGAGGGTCCAGCTCAGAAAATTCAGTACAAATCTTGAGATAAGCTTCAGGTCTACGTTGCCTACCATCTTTCTCTAAAACTTGGTTGACAAACCCTTTCATAGTATTTTATCTATTTTATTTCATTGGCATGTAGTCGATTTACAATGTTGTGTTAGTTTCTGATATACAGCAGTGATTCTAATTTATCTATAGATATAGGGTTGGCTAAAAAGTCCGTCCCGGTTTTTCCAACTTTCTCGAATTCTTTTTCATAGTATCTTATTATCTGATATTGGGTATAGTTCCCTGTAGGTCCTTATTGTTTACCTACTATATACATAGTAATGTATGTATGTTAACCCTAAACTTCTAACTTATCATAGGATATTAAATTTGACCTGTTAATTTGCATGGGAAGAAAGGTGAAGAGATTTTTAGCAAGAAGGTGAAGGAAAGAATTTTCACCTTTGTGGATCTGTTCTCTCGGAATTTACATTCTATCCTATAGCTTTCCAAGCAAAAGTAAGTGACCTTGTGAACAGCTGACTGATTTTTCCATTAATTTTCCTTCTTAGTTATCCAGGACCTAAGACTTCTCAGACTGTGGGTTTCCTTCCCTGTCAATTCTTTGAGATCCCAAAGTTATTCTAAGCACAGTCATTGGGTTCCATATTATGCCCATACTGTCCTTAAAAAGAAGCAACAGCCATTGTTCAGATAATATTCACATCCAATTCCTGTGTCTCACTTTCTCTCCAAAACTTTTTTTATACCGCAGTAGCTTATTTCTCCTTTCTCTTATTTCTACTCTTTTCCCTTTGCATGGAGATCAAGGCTTTTGCTTTTCTCAATCTTGGAGACTTTTCTCTACTTCTCTTAGGACGGCAATTCCCAATAATTCCTCTCTATTTTTCACATAGGCAACATTATATTTCCTATCATTTAAAAATATGCCCCAAATGCTGCCAGTCGTTTCTTTGGACAGATTGCCGCTGCTGAGAACAGTGACAAAGAGAAGCATTGAGTGATCTCTGTGTACTAGGGGGACTTTTTAAAATGATATAATGAAAGACTTGAGAATACTTAGTGTGGAAAAACCCACTAACAAGGAAGCTTGCTTTTATTTAAATCTCTTGCTAAAACATGGATTTTTTTGTTTCCCCTCTAGACTTTCTTTTTTGCCCTGATGACCTCATCATCAGTCACATATCACCAAACAGGAGAAATTAAATCTGTACCTTGGTAGAACAGTAGTCTCTGCATATTGACAGACAGCTCCTTTGTACCTGGGCTGTTTTCTGGCTGTGCCAAGATCCTGTTAAGCCATCAGAGCCCACAACTAGTGTATGGGCAGGTCTAAAGGGGAAGGAACGAAACAGACCTTTTGGGGGGGACAAGATTTTCTGTCCTTGTTTCTTTATTCTTTTTCATTCATGGGAAATGGGATGTCCCATCAAAGAGAACCCTCTAAATATAAGAGGACAAGTTTTATTTAAGTGAACCACTGGGAGATCAAGGTTCTTTATTTGGGGATGTTTAATCTCTTGAAGATTCTTAGCATGTGTGCTTCTGTTCTTAGAACCATGACCATTGACAACATGGCTTCTACTTTATTTGTATTTGGTTGTACTTCCTGGGGAATAGACTGTTTCTGATACTTGCTTAAATTCATGTAGAAACTAGACCAAGCAGGGAAGAGGGGGAGGTAGGGGAGCAGAGGGCTGGAGCACAGCAGCCTTACTGTGACCCGAGGCAATGGGAGCCCCCTGACTCTTCTCTGGTTCTGTGGTCCCAGAACTCTGTTTTCCCTGCTGGAGAATGGCACTGGTGGTACAGGAGTCAGTAAATTATACATGAACAGTAGCTGCTGCTTTGTCAGTGCTATAGAGTGTTCCGTTGAATAATAATGGGCTCTGTCTGTCACTAAGAATGTCTCAATAACCAATGGTTTATCAGCACATTTCTTTGGGCCAGGCACTGTTTTATGTGCTTAATTTTTTTTTTTTCCATTTTATCTTTACAGACACTCATAGCAAATGCACAGTAATATGGTTTCCTCATTGAATGGGCAAGAAGAACAAGGTTTGGAGATAGTAACACTAGGTTACTAGGCCAAAACAACTATCAAGCAGCAGAACCCCTGAGCTCCGTGTACCCTACTGCACCCGCCGCAGCAGGCTGCCCCCACCCAGAGCCTCGCAGGGACCCTTCCTCCCCACCTGCAGCTCATTGTTACTCCCCAAAGCCTCACACACAAGGATAAGCCTCTGAACCAGAAAATGCAGCTTTATGAGCCCTGCTTCTCAGCCCAGGGGACTGATTCTAAGTGATAAATCTTATCCGATAAGTGAGCAGAGACTTGAATTTGAAGCCTGGTTCCACTGCCCACGGACTCTGCGACCTTAGGAAACATGCTGATCACTGACACTCAGTGTCTCGCGCGGGAGTGACGATCAGAGGCTCTGCTCCCATCGACAGCCCTGAGGAAAGGCTAAGATGCGTGTTGATCGTGTCTCACGGAGAATGGCTCGTTCGGTTCAGTGAAACATGGCTGGGGTTTAGGTGAGGGTACCTGGGATGGAGAACCTCCTTCGGGGTGGTTTTGCATTGCGGTAAGAGCACCCCGTCACTCTCCTGGGAGCCCCACCCCTCCTCATCCGTCTGCTCCCGCAGCGCCCTACGAGGCCAGGCCTACAGCCATAATAAGAAACCACTTAGTGTCTTCAAGTCATCAGCCACCACAACTGCCACGAGGGCTTGCTGTCCACACCAAGAGACTGAATTTGGAAAAGAAAGAGGGAGGGGGGGGATTTACTGACCAGAGAAAAAACAAGCCAAAGCCTTGGCTAATTTGTGTAATCAGCTTTATCAATTTGCATAAATTGTGCATCAGGCTATATTCCTCTTGGGCATAATAAGCCCAAATTTAGTTTTTCTAATTTTAAAGTCATCAGCCGCTTTTTTTGCTTCTTCGGTTCCTTTCTGGGACTCGCATGGGTCACACCTGCATGCATCTGTCAGGCAGCCTATGGGTCCCTTATTCTCAGGGACCCTGTCAGTGCCTGGCTGGAGCATCTAATGCTTATTGTCAAAAACTGGTCCAGCCTAGACTCTCTCCCCTCACCAACAATTCATGTCTTTTGTTTAGATTTCATTTGTCCCTGTTTTGTTAGATCCCCATTCAGATCAAAATCTTCAAAATATTTTTAAATGAACCCTTTCTGTTTGCTGTGTTCTCCTACTCCATCCTTTCAAGTTACTCTGCCAAATTCTAGATGGTTCCCTAGCAAGCGTTCTGTCCCAGCTTCCACCCGTGGCTTCCTCTCCTTACTCATTTCTCAACGCTCATTCTTTCTGTGCCGTGCATGCACGTTAAGTGGCTTCAGTTGTGTCTGAATCTTTGTGACCCTATGGACTCTAGCCCGCCAGGCGCCTCTCTTCCTGTGATTCTCCAGGCATGAATACTGGAGTGGGTGGCCATGCCCTCCTCCAGGGGCTCTTTCTGACGCAAGGATCGAACACCCGTCCCTTATGTCTCCCAAATTGGCAGTCAGGTTCTTTATCACTCGTGCCACCTGGGAAGTCCCATTCTTTCTGTTCAGTTCCGTTCAGTCGCTCAGCTATGTCTGACTCTTTGCGACCCCATGGACTGCAGCACTCCAGGCCTCCCGGTCCATCACCAACTCACGGAGTTTACTCAAACTCATGTCTGTTGAGTCAGTGATGCCACCCAACCATCTCATCTTCTGTAATCCCCTATTCCTTCTGCCTTCAATCTTTCCCAGCATTGGGGTCTTCTCCAATCAGTAAGTTCTTTGCATCAGGTGGACAAAGCATTGAAGCTTCAGCTTCAGCATCAGTCCTTTCAGTGAATATTCAGGACTGATTTCCTTTAGGATGGACTGATTGGATCTCCTTGCTGTCCAAGGGACTCTCAAGAGTCTTCTCCAACACCACAGTTCAAAAGCATCAGTTCTTCAGTGCTCAGCTTTCTTTATGGTCCAACTCTCACATCCATACTTGACCACTGGAAAAACCATAGCTTTGACTAGATGGACCTTTGTTGGCAAAGTAAGATCTCTGATTTTTAATGTGCTGTCTATGATGGTCATAGCTTTTCTTCCAAGGAGCAAGGGTGTTTTAATTTCATGGCTGCACTCACCATCTACAGTGATTTTGGAACCCCCCAAAATAAAGTCTGTCACTGTTTCCATTGTTTCCCCATCTATTTGCCATGAAGTGATGGAACCAGATGCCATCATCTTAGTTTTCTTCATCAAAAGAGGTGATCATAGAACTCGTTCACCAACCTTAGTAAGTCACGAGAACACGGCTAATGAATCTCCTTGAAACTCTTGCTTGCCTCCCACCCTGCAAGTGCCTTCATTCCTTCCTGGAATACGGGGCTGTCCTCACTGGATTCCTGCTTTCAGTCTGGACATGTGTCAATGCAGCCTCCATGTCACCCCCAGTCTGAGCCTGGGTGTGATTAAAATCTGTCTCATCAAAAGAGGTGATCATAGAACTCGTTCACCAACCTTAGTAATCAGAGAACTAATGAATCTCCTTGAAACTAGCAAGTGTTCAAGAATACACATGAGAAAATACTATTTTATATAGCATCCTGATAGCATATGGGAGGTTATACAAGTTGAGAACATGAGCAACTTTGAGAAGGGTTTAAACTTATGGGTGATACTGGAGACACAGGTCCTCTAACCTTTGGAGGGTGAAGTCACACAGGGCCTGGACCACAAAGCATCATCAAAGACCAAACATCAGATTCGGGGACAATTGGGATAACCCAGATGACATTTCTTACAATGTTATGCTGTCCAGAGGGCTGAACTGCTGACATAAAATCTTAATCTCAAAGATGCAAATATAAACCTAATGTCCTTTTTAAAACAGTAGCTAGTTATGGCACTAGAGATGTTTAAGCCCGAGGCTTTACAAACGCTTTTATAATATCATTAGCCTGAAGATTGCCCCTGCCTCGATTTCATAACACCAGCGTTTACAAATCTGGGCGTTTGTAATTCTTTGTGTTTATTTCGGTGTCACTGGAACGCGGGCATCTGCTGTCAGAGAATAAGCTTTGCTCTCTGCCCTCAAAGCCGGGGAGGATGACAGAGAGCGATGCTGAACGTCTGGGCCCTTGGCCTCGGTCACGGCCATCCGCCTCAGGTTTCCCCTGGGCTCTGGCTCACTGGCCAGTCGTTTTCACGGCTGGTTTAGAGACCATGTGCCTAATTTAGAGCCACTGACAGAGGCCAGGGAATGGGCCACCTGGCAAATGCCTTGGGCTTTCACCGATTCCACTAACTCGAAGCGTAGGCCAAGTTCCCCTCAAGTTGTCCTGAGGTTTGTAAACCTTTTGGCAATGCTGGGCCAGGCCTGGACCCGGTAATCAGCGATTCATGGTCCTCAGCTAGGTGTGAAATTTTAATCAAAGGGATTTTAGTTTTGCAGAAATACAATGCGCCGCCAGAAATGTCACATGGAATTAAACTTTGGATTCACTGAGGTTCAAGATGAGTCAGAGGCTTTCTTACACAACAGCAAATCCTGTCCCCTTTGCCGAGTAGGGGGATGAGTTACAAAGAAATGGAATCAGGGTAGCTCTTGTCCCTTTTGTCTTAGGGGGAAATGCTTCAATAAATTTTAGTCCATCCGCATTTTGGAACTGAATAATTACTTTCTACTTTAATTACAAGATGGCACAGAAAATACACAAGCCTCAGCCCAAAAATACACTCTCTGTATCTGGGAGATACCAGAGACGTGATTTGCTGTTCTGTGCAATATGGTCTCCTGATGCGCTTCAGGCTCCCAGCAGTTCATCTAGAATGTTTTCAACGATCCTTACATCTGATAAGCAAACACTAGATACGGAAGACATGGGGACATCAGGCTAAAATGGGAGTGGGCTCTTCCCCAGGAAGATAAAGCCTCTTTTATAAAGGGAATTTAAGTCTTAGGAAGGAAGCACGGCTGGTGGTTAATGCGGAGAATGGGTGAGAAAGAGCTCTCTGTGACTTGGAACATTGAACTTGCTGGAGTTCATCCAGAGAGATTCCAGAGAAATAGAGTCCTCTGAGTATTCCCTGTCCAAAACCCAGACCAAGTTACCATACACTGCCCGTTACAGAAGTAATTCGCCTGAGCACCACAGAAACTGATTTCTCAGTACCTCTCCTTGACCTGGAGCAGGTCGCTAGGGCTTTGTGGACTTTCTGGTGGCTTCTCTCTCTCTCTGGTTGGGATGGGAAGTGGTGGATAGTCTTGGAAGAGTGTGGCTTCTAGGATCAGAGCGGTTCATATCCTCCTCTGAACTTTCCAGCTGTGTGATGTGGGGAAATTTGCTTCGCCTTTGTGTGCCTCAGTTTTGTCATCTATTAAATAGGGTGCATAGTAAGTAAACTCTACCTCAAAGGGTTGCTATGAAGAAAAAGTGAATTATTGGCAATGAAGCCATTAACACAGTAATTCTTCAATAAATATGATAAAGATGATTATGCTTCAGCGAATGGGGCCATGCCATCTTCATATGTGTGTGTATAAACAGAAAGAGATAGTGTATGTATATGTATGCACATACGTGTGTGTATATGTGTGTGCCTGTGTATGTGTATAAACAGAGGTATGTGATTAAAGCACAAAGGAACATAGGCACTAGGTGGTGATAGAGCTGTGATAGAAAGACACAACCCCATGTTGGTTTTCAGTCGTTCAGTCGTGTCCGACTCTTTGAGACCCCATGGACTGCTGCATGCCACCCTTCCCTGTCCTTCACCATCTCCTGGAGTTTGCTCAAACTCAAGTCCATCAAGTCAGTGATGCCATCCAACCATCTCATCCTCTGTCGTCCCCTTCTCCTCTCACCCTCAATCTTTCCCAGCATCAGGGTCTTTTCCAATGAGTCAGCTCTTCACATCAGGTGACCAGAGTATTGGAGTTTCAGCTTCAACATCAGTCCTTCCAATGAATATTCAGGGCTGATTTCCTTTAGGATTAACTGGTTGGATCTCCTTGCAGTCCAAGACTCAAGAGTGTTCTCCAACACCACAGTTCAAAAGCATTAATTTATCTATGCTCAGCCTTCTTTATGGTCCAACTCTCACATCCATACATGACAACTGGAAAAACCATAGCTTTGACTAGATGGACCTTGGTTGGCAAAGTGATGTCTCTGCTTTTTAATAGGTTGTCTAGGTTTGTCACAGTTTTTCTTCCAAGGGGCAAGCGTCTTTTAATTTCATGGCTGCAGTCACCATCTGCAGGGATTTTGGAGCCCAAGAAAATAAAAAGTCCGTCCCTGTCTGGGGTAAGTGATGCCAGGCTGCTGATGGAAATGAAGATCCCAGGTCACTAAGGTCTTTTCCTTCGGTGGCTGTGGGTCTCCAGGTCTCAGAGGTGGGGCTTGACCGAGCTCACTGCATACTGTCTACCCGGGGGCAAGGTAGGCTCCCAGTGTGACACAGCGCAAGAGCTAAAGGTGACTGGGCTCCTTGGGGTTGACTTTGCGAGGATTTTAGCTTCCTCTTCTAGGCAAACCTGGTGGTCAGGACATGGACTACTGGGCTGTGTAGATATCCCTGGAGGGCTCAGAGAGGTCCTAGGTGGAGCAGCCTGGAGGTGAAAGAACTATTCTTATGGTAGGCTCTCTGAGACCTAGAGACCTTGTAATATGAGTATCTGCTGCTGCTACTGCTGCTGCTAAGTCGCTTCAGTCGTGTCCGACTCTGTGCGACCCCATAGACGGCAGCACACCAGGCTCCGCCGTCCCTGGGATTCTCCAGGCAAGAACACTGGAGTGGGTTGCCATTTCCTTCTCCAGTGCATGAAAGGGAAAAGTGAAAGTGAAGTCACTCAGTCGTGTCCGACTCTGTGCGACCCCATGGACTGTAGCCTACCAGGCTCCAACGTCCCTGGGATTCTCCAGGCAAGAACACTGGAGTGGGTTGCTATTTCCTTCTCCAGTGCATGAAAGGGAAAAGTGAAAGTGAAGTTGCTCAGTCGTGTCCGACTCTGTGCGACCCCATAGACGGTAGCCTACCAGGCTCCTCCGTCCATGGGATTTTCCAGGCAAGAGGACTGGAGTGGGTGCCATTGCCTTCTCCGATATGAGTATCAGATGAGCATAACCTCAATAATCCCAACCCCAAGGCTGGATCTATTATTTGTGTTCTTTCCTCCATGGCTGCGAGCAGGGCCATTCCTCTGTCTTCCTCTCTGCTGAGATGGGGAGGCTGTTATACAGGCCCACAGGTTGTCTGAAGCATGAGTATTCATGACTTACTCGTCTGTTTTCACTTGCCATACATGTTCTCTGTTGTTGATACGAATGCCTCCAGACGGGAAGAAGATACAGACAAAGAAGAACATATTCACTATGTGACTTGAAATTTACCCTGAACCAATCTTCATGGGTAAGACAGAATTACTGACTATACTTAGGTTTGGAAATTTTAATTTTCTATATTTATTTACCTCTTTATCAGCACAAACAAACAACATGACACCAATCACTATAAATGTACATAATAAGAATGTTCAAAAATCTTTAATTCATTTAAAACATCTCTAGATGAATCATATTGTATTTCTCTAGGAGCTAAAGTACAGTGGCAATAGATTTTTAGTATTTTTCCTATGCAGATAAAGTGAAATGTTTTTAAATAAGTTTTCTTGTTTAGTGGAAATTATACCATGAGTTGCAGTTGTAGAAAGGTAGGAAAGATTGGGATATACTAGTTGAAGGTGACCCCCGGCTGCGATGGGGCTTGGGGTAAGGCTTTTCCAGAGGGAAAGGTTTGATATGCCTTTGCACACTGTTTTGATTGGCCCATGTTATTGATGAATGTTTGAGTACCATAAAGAAACTCTTAGACAAAGTGAAGAGAGCTTTGAGTTAATTTTATATCTAAATTGTAAACCACAACAGAAAAAAACTCTGTTATGGGAAGAGAACATGATAGAGCTTGGTTTTTCAAAAAATCAGATCACGCAATAAAGCCTTTTGTTTTGAGCATATGCAAGCCCAAACCAGATATGTATAGAATTCCTAATGTTAGTTAATTTATGCATGTATTGAGTGTCAAATATTCATTAATTTAGCAGTCCAACAGATATTTGGATTCCTCTAACAGGGATCTCTGCCTCTCTCTGTCTTTTCCGGTGACCACCCATACGTGCTCTAGCTTCATAAGTACCAGGAAGTAATTTTCTCACTGATTTTGTTTTATGCCATTTATTTTTAATATCCTTGATTTGTCAATATTCTTAATACTCTCGAATTTTCAATTCATTCAATAAGCATTTTTTCGCCATTCATACAGAAATCTAAAAGTGCCACGAGTTAAAGACACACAGAGGAAGCGCAGACTGTGCTTGTCCCTGAACTGTGAGAACTTCATTGTCTTACTGAGAAAACGAAACATCGGAAGGTTTGAGCATGATGGTGCTGACTGATGGATAATGGGATTTCCGAGAAAGCTCAGTTTGGGTTATTGAAGAAGAGACTCCGGGGAGGTGCCTGGCACTGGAAAGGTAATAGATAAACTGAGGAGAAGAAAGGAAAGATTCCGGGCAGGCATGCTGGCATGACCTGAGGTGTGTACCATTTCTAGCGGTTTTATTGATTTTTCTGCCCTAGTGTGATATTCTGCCTTATACGAACCCCAAACCCAGAACGGTCCATACTCCTTCCAACCCACACAAGTTGAGACTTAAGCCGTGCTTTTAGACCTCAATCATGGATAGAATTATGAACCTCATATTGGAGAGCTAAAACCGTGTCTTTTTCATTTCTGTGACTCCAGCGCTGCGCACATGGACAATTTCTTGAATTTTGATGGAATGAAGGAAGCTTGCAGAGTGGGGGATGTCCCCATGCAACTTACCTAAGGAATGACCACTGCTCTCTGCTGGAATGAGCCCAGTGATTTGAAGCTTTCCCCCCAGAATCCATACCACTGTAGGCCTCCTCATTTTTAGAAGCCCTTTCCAAATAGTGAATTGGAAATTCCTTCCAACAGCTTCTGCCCACTGGTCCTCGCTGTGCCTTCTTGAGCCAATTTGACAGCCCTGCAGCTTGTTCAGGTGACAGAACTTTCTCAGCCTGGTCCATCTTGGCTTGGGTTGAATAGACACACCCATGTGCTTGAGTTCCTCTGGGATGCTTTGTGAGATTATCCATCAGTATGGTTCAACACCAGACAGCCTAGCCCAAATGGTCTGCCCCTTTTGTTCTCTATGTAGTGGAAGAGAAGGATTCACTGAATCCTTCTAAAATCCCCAGAAAGGAGAAGGTCACTGATTTTTCTGTGAATACACTGATGGAAGTGATCCTAAGGATCGGCACCTTCCAAATTCTAGGCCTTTCGAAACCCATGTGCCTAGTGATTTTCCTGCTTGACTTCCCTTTCCCAAGGGACAATAAAGCAATCTCTTGAACGTGCCAATCTGCATTTTTCTTTTACACTTTTCAAAGCAGACTTCACCCGTGTTTGTCAGTGTCATCCTTTTATTTGGCAGTTTGTGACCTGAGATGCTCCCTGCCCCTTTGCCAGAATATCCATGCAGCAGGAGGCTCTAGACAGTTATGGAAGCTGGGGAGTCTTCGCTTTCTTCTCCACTCCAACTATTTTCCCTGGGCCTTTTTCCCAGGAACATGTCAGCTGCAAAAATATGAATCTTTCCTCCCCTGCTCCCCACCACCCAATACATATGCTATTTATCAAATCTAAGAATAAAAAGAATGCAATTTCAAGAAAGCTTTTAAAGATTTCAATTTCCTTTAAAAAAGAGAGAGAGAGAGAAAGGACATGTGCTCAGCTCGAGGTGTCATGAGTGTTTGTTATTTGATACTTGGTTGTCATTAACAGTTAAGCACTATTCCTATTCTGTGGCTGGAAATAATCAGGGTCTCCACACATGTTCACGTGTTTAAATCAGTGAGAGTTAGAGTCTCCATTCAGGGAAATTTGCTGTCAACGCGAAACTCAGTTTGTGAAGCAGCTTTGAGCTGGTTGCAGGGGAAGAGAGTTCTGGCCGTGTCTGGGGGGAAAGCAGGTCTTTTTTCTCACCGTTCCCCATTGATCATGGGGTGTCTGCAGCAACACAGGCCAGTATGGTAGCCTTTAGCCACTCGTTACTGCTGAGTACTTGAAATGTGTCTCATGCACAAAGTGTTCTAAGTGTGAACCACAAACCGGGTTCCAAAGACTTAGAAAAACACGTAAAGAATCACGTTAGTGTTTTAAGCTGATGGCCATGTTGAAAAATATTGTGGCTACACTGGATGGAATAATATTATTTCAATTATTTCCACATACTTGTTTTGACTTACATAAATGTGGCTCCTGGAAAACTCAAAATGATGTGGGTAGCTCTCAGCAGTTTTCTAGGGGACCGTGCTGAACTAGGAAGACAGGAAAGTTATTGCCCAAACAGAAGTCCATGATATTCAACTGTCACCAGATGAATTTAATTTCTTAAAACATTAAACAACTTTTTTTGCCTGATTTTAAAAATATTCTTTTCATAGTTATCCAGAAATCTGTGAGCAACTCACGCCCTGTTTTGGTACGAGGCAAAAGGAAGTGATCTTCATTAGCTGTTCTAGTCCATGGAAATGCAGTATTTTCCTACCTTCATTGATACAGTGTTGTCAGAAGTACCTTGAAATTCTACAGACCTACGAAAGGGGCTCTCAATATCAATAATCTCAGATAGGCAGATGGCACCACCCTTGTGGCAGAAGTGAAGAGGAACTAAAAAGCCTCTTGATGAAAGTGAAGGAAGAGAGTGAAAAAGTTGGCTTAAAGCTCAACGTTCAGAAAACTAAGATGATGGCATCTGGTTCCATCACTTCATGGGAAATAGATGGGGAAACAGTGGAAACAGTGTCAGACTTTATTTTTTTGGGCTCCAAAATCACTGCAGATGGTGATTGAAGCCATGAAATTAAAAGATGCTTACTCCTTGGAAGGAAGGTTATGACCAACCTAGACAGCATATTAAAAAGCAGAGACATAACTTTGCCAACAAAGGTCCATCTAGTCAAGGCTATGGTTTTTCCAGTAGGCATGCATGGATGTGAGAGCTGGACGGTGAAGGAAGCTGAGCGCCGAAAAATTGATGCTTTTGAACTGTGGTGTTGGAGAAGACTCTTGAGAGTCCCTTGGACTGCAAGGAGATCCAACCAGTCCATCCTAAAGGAGATCAGTCCTGGGTGTTCATTGGAAGGACTGATGTGGAAGCTGAAACTCCAATACTTTGGCCACCTGATGCGAAGAGCTGACTCATTGGAAAAGACCCAGATGCTGGGAAGGATTGGGGGCAGGAGCAGAAGGGGACAGGAGAGGATGAGATGGCTGGATGTCATCATCGACTTGATGGACATGGGTTTATGTGGACTCCGGGAGTTGGTGATGGACAGGGAGGCCTGGCGTGCTGCGGTTCACGGGGTCGCAATCAGTCAGACACGACTGAGCCACTGAACTGACTGACTGACCAAAGGGGCTCTCACTCTACCTCAGAATCTCCATATTCTGGTTTGGTCTGTTTTGTTAAGATTCTAGGGATCCAGTATCCAAGTGTTAAACTTCCAAACCCCCTGGACTCGAGATGAAGGATGTAGATCTTGTGAAATCATTCAAGGCACCGCAGGAGTCTCAATGCATCTGAAATGGTAAGAACTCCCTTTATTGAACCTGAGACACCGGTGTCTGGGTGAACCATCCAAACTCCAATTTCTATCCATAGATGGTAATTGAATTATAAACTCAACCATGATGTCTGTATAAATTATGGGTATTTCTGCTAGAAAAGGGGGAACATCGAGTTACTCTATTTGTTTTTCTTGATGAATTGTGTCATTTGAATGACATTGATTTACCACTCTATTCATCTGTCACTTGAAAATTAGTAAGAAGTGAGTCAGGCCGGGAGACGTTGCTGCGTGTAGCGTTTTCCTGACCCCACGGTGCGGGTTTTCCTAGAAAGGTCACAGACGCTGACCTTGATATTAACCTGAATTATAAAATTCCCTTAAAATGGTCGTCCCACGAGGTCTTTCGTCCTGCTGGTCTCATCACTGTCTGTAAAAGAGGCTTTTTTGAATTCCTAACCCCCTCCTCCTCCCAGACGTCCAGCAGCTGGGAGACTATTCTCCCTACACAACGACCACCTCCTTAATTCTTTCTAAAGTCCACCCAGAAGGACTGGTGCGGCTGGTCTGACTGCTCTGAAAAGGGAGAAAAGGGGATATTTCGGTGTCCAAATCTGTGTGGTCCAATATGGCATGTGGCTATTGACATGTTGTAAGTGTAAAACATGCACCAGATTTGTAAAAAAAGACAACCCCCCCCCCCAAATTAACAAAGTAAAACAGCTCTTTTCTGCAAACAGGAATAGGACAGAAACCTGGCTTTAGGAAAAAGTCAATTTCTATTTGTGCCTCCATTCTGCAAGGGCACAGAAACAGCATAAACTTGGAGTCACCCTCCCCTTCTCCCTTTTGCTGAGGCTTTTAAGTGCTCTGGGGGCTTACCTGGTGCCACAACACCTTGGAAAAGGGGGACCTAGCATCCGTTAGAGGACCTTGGCGAGGCCCCATAGGGGTCAGGGGTTACCTGGCTGCTTACGGTGCCGGGCTGGATTTTGGAATCTCAGAGAAGGTCCTTTCCTCTTCCAAGCTGCTCTCCAACACGTGGTGTACGTCTGGGTCTCCTGGGTGTAGGGAGCCCTTGCAGGCTGTGTGAAGCATTGTCGTTTTAGACCAGGGCTGCGCAGGCAAACTACAGCCCATAGGTCAAATCCGGCCATCTGCCTGTTTATGTAAATAAAGTTTTATTGGAATATCCCACATTCATTCATTTAGGTGTTGTCTGTGGCTACTTTTGTGTGGATGATAGAATTGTTGTGACAGAGTCCATGTGGCATGCAAAGGCTGAGATATTTACTATCTGAATC
The DNA here is from genome assembly GCA_024291935.2 of Okapia johnstoni. Taxonomy (NCBI): domain Eukaryota; kingdom Metazoa; phylum Chordata; class Mammalia; order Artiodactyla; family Giraffidae; genus Okapia; species Okapia johnstoni. The sequence goes on along the minus strand of CM044311.1, from coordinate 2,113,355 downwards.
TTTAAGAACAAGTTGACCAAACCCTGGCTCAGTTATACCATGGCCCCAAATCTTCTTGGTCTTCCCAGCTTCCCAGGCTCTTCTCAGGGACTGGGGCACAGGTCTCCTGTGTTTTCACATCCCATCAACTGTCTTTTTTCTCCACCCCCAGACTCAGTGTTGGAGGTGTCAGTATCCAGGGGCCTCCAGGATCCATGTCCCAGGGACCTCACAAGCATTTAAGCTCTAATCGACTCCTCACAGGGAAGTCTCTGCTCTAGTTTTTCAAATAATTTTCCAAATACTTGTCCTTACCAAGTGTCCCTTTATTTCCCCCAAAATCTGGGTTTTAAGGAAATCAACCCTGAATAGTCAGTGAAAGGGCTGATGCTGACACTGAAGCTCCATCACTTAGTGATGCGAAGAGCTGACTCACCGGAAAAGACTTGATGTTGGGAAAGATCGAAGGCAAAGGAGATGAGGGCAGCAGAGGATGAGATGGCTGGATGGCCTCACCGACTTGATGGACATGAATTTGTGTAAACTTCGGGGGCTGGTGATGGAGAGGGAGGCCTGCAGTCCGTGGGGTCACAGAGTCAGACACGACTGAGCAACTGAACAACGACAGCAACTAGGGTTTAAAGTTCAAGTCTCAGAATTGTTGCTCAGATTTCCGTGGTGCAGCCCCTAAGGCAGTGAACGAAGACTAGGTTAGATCCGTGATTCTCAAAGAGAGGCCCACAGTGGGGCAGCAGCCCCTGGGAGTGTGTCACAAACGCAGGTTCCCAGCCTCAACCCACACCCACTGAGTCGGAAGCTTGGAGATGGGACCGAGGAACCTGCATTCTGACACAATCTCCCAGCAATTGTGGTGCGAGCTGGAGCTTAGTAAGCGTTGGATGAGAATGAATGGTGCTGGGAATGAAGACTGCAAGAAAGCGTCGGATCTGTGAGGCAATCTGTTAACGTAATCTGTCAGTGTTTCAGCCCCATCATTCCTGTGTTCATATCCACTCTCACAGTCCTTCTTTCTCCTGCACCGATTGCTTTAACACATCAGGGTCTTGTCCACTGTGCCCCAGAACCTGGGATGCACAAAGTGTTCGTCGAGGTTTAGTTTAAAGGTAGCACCCAGATTTCCAGAATTGCTTCAGGCTGTGCCACCAGGGCCTCCGGGGCAATGCTCACTCTCTTTGCTGGTGGGAATGTTTGAGAGGTCTGTGTGAGCAACCCAGGGGGTGGGCAGAAAGTGACTTGGAGACTTGGTCTAGGCACTTAGCTTGTTCATAAATGAGGGACTGCTCCAGTGGCTCCTTTGTTTTGTTACTCAAACATTCGCTTTTCATCCATATATTTTGAACTATTATTTATGTGCTAACTGTCGAATCTTTCTTCCTTCATGTTCATTTCTTCCCTCCCAATTCCCCTCACTTTTATCCTGTGTCTTCAAAACCCATTGGCCATGTTTATAAGAAAGACATCGATGAAGCCAATGTTTGGATCCGTATTTGAGGGGCCTCTTACTCATTTTTGCATCAGTGTTCTGGTCAGCTAAGCAACAGATCTGATTTATTTTACTACAAATGTCATGTGCTTTCACCACTCACCACTTGCTTCTGATCCTTCTGGCCAGCCTTTGGCCAAGCTCAGCAGGTCGTGGGAATTGCTGCAAGCTTACACACCTCCCTGTGAACCCCTTCCCTGAGTTCTCCCCCTTCACAACCTCTGACTCCCTCTTTGTGCAGAACTGTGCCCTGAAGAGGAGCTGGCTGACGAGGGAAGTCCCAGGCTGCTCCTCCGCCATGAGGATGATGGGGAATGTGAAGTCTCATACACCCATTTGTATGTTTGATTTGGAGCCCTTTTAGAAAAGGAACCTTGAAGGTAAATTCCCCACACATTTCCTTTAAGTTGGTTCTTTCGCCATGCCTTTATTACAGCATTTCCGTTTCGAAAACTAATGAGACAGTAAGGAAATCTTATAGCCAATGTAAATATGAATTTGAAAATGTCCCAATCTGGGTTTCCAGAAATGCTTGATCATTTTTGCTGTGGGAGCAGTCAGATTTACAAAAGGAAATGGACCTGTCTTTTTGGTTTGTTTTGTTAAATAATTCATAGCAAAAATCCATGATTTTTCAAAGATCTTTCTCCATTTCAAAGAGCACTGAACTAAAGAATAGCAAATAAGAAAACATCAGCAATTGGGCTCCTTTGATATTATCAGAAATATTCTTGACCAACCTCGTGTCTAGGTCCCCATTTACCAGGCCAAACAAATTGATCATAGCCTGCTTCCCTGTTAGTTGCAGGCAGAAAGAATGATATATGGAGGGTTTTGCATTAGTTTTTTTAATGCTGTTTACATCTTTCCAATGTTCCTTTCAAGGAAATACAAATACAGATGATTGCAATTTGAAGATAATAAAGACAAAGACATTCAGCTAGGTTCTGAACTCCACCTTCCGCATTTTTTCCAATATCGTTTTTGTAAAGTGCCCCCTCGCGCCGCCCCACAGCATTGACTGATTAGAGAAGGACACGTCACCAGCACAGTGGGGCACAGTGGCAGGTTTTAGGGGCGTCACCAGCACAGTGGGGCGCAGTGGCAGGTTTTAGGGGAGTCACCAGCACAGTGGGGAGCATTGGCAGGTTTTAGGGGCATCAACAGCACAGTGGGGTGCAGTGGCAGGTTTTAGGGGCATCACCAGCACAGTGGGGCGCATTGGCAGGTTTTAGGGGCTCCAACCACTGGAGGGGATGGCACACAATGAGAGCTCTGCTATCAGCTTCGATGACAAAACTCTGGAGCAAAGTAGCAACTGGGCATTGTGACTAGAAATGAAAAGATTCATTCTCCTCCAAGAACCAAAACTCAGCACTCTGGATTTATCATAATGAGAACTGACACAAGTTCTGGGTTTTTCTGGGTTAGAGGAATCGAAGGATAGTTACCGAGGTAGGTGAGCGTGATGACAGTCAAACGCGTCCCTCTGTGTTCAGTAAACTCTGTGCCTCCACGGACTGTGGTCCACCAGGCTCCTCCGTCCCTGAGATTTCTCAGGCAAGAACACTGGAGTGGGTGCCGTTTCCTTCTCCAGGGGATCTTCTCGACCCCGTTGATCTCGTGTCTCCTGCATTGCGAGTGGATCCTTTACCGCTGACCTTTCAGGGGAAGCCCATGACAATCTAATATTCTCCATCGAACTGTCTTTTTCTTTTCCCTGAGGGAAAGACTGGAGTGGCATGTTCTGTAGCCTAGCGCCCTTGTAAGTATTTTACAGCCCATGGAGAGACTGCAGAAACCTTCACGCTCAAAGCCATTTGTGTAGCTGGATCGGGTGCCCCCTCCCAAGCAAAGATGGCAGGATGTGCCCTTAATGTTGTCAGCTGTGTTTTCGTGTTGTCCGTTGTAACGTGCTCCCAGGGAGAGCCTCATGGCCAGTGTGGCCATCTTGGTGGATGGGGGGTAGCGCCGCTGTTGTTAGGCTGGGAGAAGGCAGAACTGACTGCTGTGGACTGGGCTTGCGTGCTGTTTTGTGTGGAAGCTCTCCCCACCCCCTGGTCTAAAGGTCATGAAACATTGTTTTCCCTGTAGACTACAGGATGGTCGCATGCCCAGTGTCACTAGACTTCGAGGGCCCTATCCAGATTTACAGAATTTCTTTATCAAAAGGACTGAAAATTTGCCCTCATTAGGTACATTCATTACACTATGCAGGATGGTAAAGCCTAAATCATTAACTTCAGTTCAAGATCTGATTCTGGTTGGGGATGAAACTGAACTGATGTTCATCTTCCTACCCGCTGACTCATAGGAAAAAATTCACCCCAGGGCGGACCTTACTGAGAACCAAAGAGAATAGGACAACATGTGCTGAGTTCCGAGAAAGTAAAGAAGTGACTTTAAAGTCAAAATTCACAGTCAAGGTGTATATATGAGATGCAAGATCAGAATAAAGGAAGTTAAAGGGAGAAAGAAAGAATCCTAAACCCTGGTGTGTGTAACAAGCTCAGGGCAAAATTCCCTCTCCAGAAGCACCAAGGAGCTCTCAACTGTACATTGCAGACTCCAGGAGCAGCACCCCACGGATGTCAATGGGAGAGCTGTGCTCAAAAGCAGCGAAGCAATGGCAATAAAGGCCCACAGCGTACAAAGAAAAAAAATACCACCACCAACAAAAAACTGCTGAATGTGGTGCTGGGCAGGGAATTTCTGCCCTTGGCAACCAGAACAGGAACACAGGGCAGGCAACAAGGGAGCCCATCTAACCAGATCTTGGCTTGTATCTTGAATCCCTAAAATTTAGAGCCTGAATCAAAGGATGGAAAATCTGGGGGCACATTTGAGTCACCTGGGAAGTTTTAAAAATATGACAATACCCCAAACCATCCCCAGAAACTCTGGTTGAATTGATCTGAGGAGGAGCTTGGGCACTGGTGTCTTTTAAAGTCTTCCCTGGTGATTCTAAGGCAGCCAGGTTGAGATCCACTGCTCACATTATGAAGCTGCTTCAAGGATTTCGTGTCTCTCCCACACAGAGCTGGGTGGTCAGCAGACCTGACCCTTCTCTGTCTCAGGGGCTAAGGAATATAGGTTGAATTAAATCTTCATTTATGAAAACTGTTGAGAAAATAAAGTATTGATCTTACTTGAGAGGCTTTTATGTTAGTCAATTAAATGAGTACTGTACCTTTCTACTAGTAATATGAGTACCATTACTATATGGAAATATAATGTTCCATAATATTTTTATTGTGAGACAGGGGACGTGTCTTACTGCACTCAAATGTACAGTTTACGCCTGACTGTAAAGTTAGCTGTAATCCATAAACAGGCGATATAGATCTTAGATATTTCTTTTAAGATCAGTTGGAAGGAAAATTCCTTATTCCTTAGCAACACCGTAGGAAGTGGGATTGCCTCCAAGGAAAAAAAAAATCCTTATCTTTCCTAATTATTCCACATGAAAAGGCAATAGAACATTCCATTATTCTAATATTTGAAGGGAAATCAATGCTTTTGTGATAATTTGCATGTATATTATTCAAGTATTACAATGAAAACATGAAAAGATGTTTATTTTGCTTTCATTATTTTTTTCAGTGGCACTAACTGAATTACCCTGAAATAAGAACCAAGAGATATTTTCCCTGATTTTCATATATTACAATAGAAAAAAAAACAAACCACACATGTACGAAGGTTACGTGTTTCCTGGGTTGTTGGAGGGCTGATAGTTTCAAGCACGGTACAAATAGGCATATTACTTGAACATTTTCACTTTAGGCTATTTGGAAATGTGTCATTTAAAATGTGGAATCCTGGCACAAGATTTTCACACTGAAATTTTTTCAAAACTATCTAAAATGTGTCTTATTTGTGAAAATGCATCTTATTAATCCATTGTGATATAAAATAACAGCTGCTAATATGATTTTAAAGTTTGTAATAAAGTGCATCAAAATGTCTACAGCATGGATTATGTATTATGTCTGCGAAAATAGGTTTATCTAGGTTTAGGTTTAGTAAGTTTATAGCCAACCCCATGCCTGTATTTACCTTTCCTTGGGAAACCATAGCAAATTGCTTCCAACAAAGCAAGATGATAATGCACTCAAATACATTTTGAGACAATTATTGTGGCTGAAGATCCTTGCTGTACAATGGGGAACAGAGTCTGGGAGATGAGAGTCACAAAGTGGCAAAAAGAATGTCCTGTTTTCCTAAATAGTTTCAAGTCTATTAGGAAAGATAAAAGAAATGAGTTGGGTAACAGTAAAGACAAACAGAAAGGTGATGCTACTAGAAAGGTAGTGGCAAAAGATTTGCATGAGCTGAACAAAGAGCTGTCTTGATTGTTCGGTGAGTTTACTCATCTGGAGAATGAAGGTAATAACAGTGCTTACCTCATATAGTAGTTTTGAGGATTAATAGGTAAGGCACTTATAACATTGTTAAATACTATTAGTAGTAGTATCAGGATGCCTCATTCTAGCCTTCCAAAATCTTGTTCTCTAATTTTCTTGTTCTCTAGTATTTTAGCTCCACACTAAAACCACTGCTGTTATTGGTATTGCTATAATTATTTTTCACTTTACTGTTGTTCTTACAGCCAACACACTTATATTTGCCAACATTTAATTATTTACTTGTTTTCCCTTATTCTGCATTCCATAGCTTTCTCTGAGTTCAATTTATTTTCTTGCCAAAATAGATTCTTCAGTTGTGCTTATATTGAGGGTCTGAGGTCTTTAGTAGATATATTTTTATGATATAGACTTTCTTATCATTTCTTGTGTAAAGTGTATTAATTTTGCTCTTAGGTTTTAACCGCACTTGATCTGGGTACAGAATTCTAGGTTGATGGTTATTTTCCCTCAGCAATTTGGAACTATTATTGTATTTTTTTTTTCACCAGTAATATTGTGAACAAGAAGTATGTGGTTTCTTTGGAAATATTAGTCATCTGTCTCTGGTTGTTTTCATAGTTTATGGTCTCTGGAGATGGTCTTCATCTGTTTTTTCATTGTCTTTATATTTTCCTTTAAATCCTTGAACATATTTACACTTACTAGCGTTATCTCAGCCAAGGGGTGAGGAAGGTGGAGTATGGATCCTCTAAAACCTTATCTGTGATTGGTTGAGGGCTGCTTCTAAGGCTACTAACTCTTGGGCTTTCCTAATTTGACCTGAAAATGGGATGGCATGACTCCCTGACCAGAAAGAAGCTCCCTGGCAGAGAGTCACAGATGCTTGTGGTCAGCAGTCTTTGGGTATAGACATGAATGTTGAGGGCACATGAGGCAGCATCTGCCTACAATGTTGTCACCCTCTTATTCCTCCTGCTCACTCAGATATCAATGATAGAATCACAGAAAAGGCAAAATAACAATTAAAACAGCCTCCTCCTTCAAGTGTTGTCGTTTGAGGGAATTTGTGGGTTTGGGTGCATGTGTGTCTGTGAGTATAAAAACAAATGTTCTTCAGTTCAGTTCACTTTGGTTCATTTGCTCAGTCATGTCCAATTCTTTGCGACCCCATGAACCACAGCACGCCAGGCCTCCCTGTCCATCACCAACTCCCAGAGTCCACTCAAACCCATGTCCATTGAGTTGGTGATGCCATCCAACCATCTCATCCTCTGTCGTCCCCTTCTCCTCCCGCCTTCAATCTTTCCCAGCATCACAGTCTTTTCCAAAGATTCAGCTCTTCGCATCAGGTGGCCAAAATATTGGAGTTTCAGCTTCCACATCAGTTCTTCCAATGAACACCCAGGACTGATCTCCCTTAGGATGGACTGGGTGGATCTCCTTGCAGTCCAAGGGACTCTCAAGAGTCTTCTCCAACACCACAGTTCAAAAGCATCAATTCTTTGGTGCTCAGCCTTCTACACAGTCCAACTCTCACATCCATACATGACCACTGGAAAAACCATAGCCTTGACTAGACAGACCTTTGTTGGCGAAGTAATGCCTCTGCTTTTTAATATGCTATCTAGGTTAGTCATAACTTTCCTTCCAAAGGAGTAAGCGTCTTTTAATTTCATGGCTGCAATGACCATCTGCAGGGATTTTGGAGCCCAGAAAAATAAAGTCTGACACTGTTTCCACTGTTTCCCCATCTATTTGCCATGAAGTGATGGAACCAGATGCCATCATCTTAGTTTTCTGAACGTTGAGCTTTAAGCCAACTTTTTCACTCTCCTCTGTCACGTTCATCAAGAGGCTCTTTAGTTCTTCTTCACTTTCTGCCATAAAGGTGGTGTCATCTGCATATCTGAGGTTATTGATATTTCTCCCAGTAATCTTGATTCCAGCTTGTGTTTCATCCAGCCCAGCATTTAGCATGATGTACTCTGTATATAAGTTAAATTGGCAGAATGACAATATACAGCCTTGACGTACTCCTTTTTCTATTTGGAACCAGTCTGTTGTTCCATGTCCAGTTCTAACTGTTGCTTCCTGACCTGCATACAGGTTTCTCATGAGGCAGATAAGGTGGTCTGGTATGCCCATCTCTTTAAGAATTTTCCAGAGTTTATTGTGATCCACACAGTCAAAGGCTTTGGCATAGTCAATAAAGCAGAAATAGATGTTTTTCTTAAACTTTCTTGCTTTTTCGATGATCCAGCGGATGTTGGCAATTTGATCTCTGATTCCTCTGACTTTTCTAAATCCAGCTTGAACATTTGAGAGTTCACGGTTCACATATTGCTGAAGCCTGGCTTGGAGAATTTTCAGCGTTACTTTACCAGCGTGTGAGATGAGTGCAATTGTGCAATAGTTTGAGCATTCTTTTGCATTGCCTTTCTTTGGGATTGGAATGAAAACTGACCTTTTCCATTCCTCTGGCCACTGCTCAGTTTTCCAAATTTGCTGGCATATTGAGTGCAGCAGGTTCACAGCATCATCTTTCAGGATTTGAAATACCTCAACTGGAATTCCATCAGCTGCACTAGCTTTGTTTGTAGTGATGCTTCCTAAGGCCCACTTGACTTCACATTCCAGGATATCTGGCTAGGTGAGTGATCACATCATCGTGATTATCTGGGTTGTAAAGATCTTTTTTGTACAGTTCTTCCGTGTATTCTTGCCATCTCTTCCTAATCTCTGCTGCTTCTGTTAGGCCCATAACATTTCTGTCCTTTATTGAGCCCATCTTTGCATAAAACATTACCTTGGAATTTCTTTGCATTGATCACTCTTCTTATCTCTCCTTGCTAATTTCCTTTTCTCCTTTGATTTCCAGTCCCTATAATGAAAAGGATATCTTTTTTTGAGTGTTAGTTCTAGAAGGTTTTGTAGGTCTTCATAGAACCGTTCTACTTTAGCTTCTTTAGCATTACTGGTTGGGGCATAGGCTTGGATTACCGTGATATTGAATGGTTTGCCTTGGAAATGAACAGAGATCATTCTGTTGTTTTTGAGATTGCGTCCAAGTACTGCATTTCGGACTCTTTTGTTGACCATGATGGCTACACCATTTCTTCTAAGGGATTCCTGCCCACAGTAATGGATATAATGGTCATCTGAGTTAAATTCACCCATTCCAGTCCATCTTAGTTCACTGATTCCTAGAATGTAGATGTTCACTCTTGTCATCTCCTGTTTGACCACTTCCATTTTGCCTTGATTCATGGACCTAACATTCCAGGTTCCTATGCAATATTGCTCTTTACAGCATCGGACCTTGCTTCTATCACCAGTCACATCCACAGCTGGGTACCGTTTTTGTTTTGGCTCCATCCCTTCATTCTTTCTGGAGTTATTTCTCCACCGATCTCCAATAGCATATTGGGCACCTACTGACCTGGGGAGTTCATCTTTCAGTGTCCTATCTTTTTTGTCTTTTCATACTCTTCATGGGGTTCTCAAGGCAAGAATACTGAAGTGGTTTGCCATGCCCTTCTCCAGTGGACCACATTCTGTCAGACCTCTCCACCATGACCCCTCCATCTTGGGTGGCCCCACACAGCATGGCTTAGTTTCACTGAGTTAGACAAGGCTGTGGTCCATGTAATCAGATTGGCTAGTTGTCTGTGATTGTGGTTTCAGTCTGTCAGCCCTCTGATGCCCTCTCTCAGTGCCTACGGTCTTGCTTGGTTTCCTCTTACCTAGGATATGGGGTATCTCTTCACTCTTCAAATGTTCTTAGAATTTCAAAAGTACAGTCAAGGGAGTGGCGAGCTGCTGCCTCTGCTCACGAGCCCTAAAGAAGAAGAGAAATCGTTTTAGTCTCTTCACTTCCTCCGAGGGGTCTCCTTCCAATCATCAGTTCATTTGTGCATCTTTCTCCCAATCCTGCAAGATACACATATGGCTCAGAGGTGGTCAATTGTGATCAGGAGAAAAAGTGAATGTTTACTTTATGGTCCACTGATTAAATATTTAAATCAATCTGCAACCAGCTGAATGAAACTGGCGTAGAGATCTGGGGCTGTCCCAGCTGCAGGCTTCGTCTTTACAAAGTGCTGAAGGCCAAAGCGGAAGCTATGAAAGCAGGAGGTTTAGAAACGCTTAACCGTTGTGAGAATCCCTCCACGTTTCTTCTCCATGTCTATCTCACAGTTTCCTTTATGTTATAAACACATAGTAACACATGCACTCACTACAATCATTTCTTGTTCCCACTTTGAGAGGCATTTTAGGATCTGGAGGAGCAAAGAATGGATAAATTAATTCGATCACTAAGTTGTAGTTTTCGGCTGAGTCCCTGAATTTTAGGATATGAAGATGATAGTGAAAGTAGCTAGATGAATATTTCAGTTCAATTCAGTTCAGTCGCTCAGTTGTGTCTGATTCTTTGTGACCCCATGAACTGCAGCACGCCAGGCCTCCCTGTCCATCACCAACTCCTGGAGTTTACCCAAACCCATGTCCATCGAGTTGGTGATGCCATCCAGCCATCTCATCCTCTGTCGTCCCCTTCTCCTCCCGCCTTCAATCTTTCCCAGCATCAAGGTCTTTTCTCATCGGGTGGCCAAAGATGAATATTTGGGAGGTATTAAATCACCTTTACTGCAAATCCATAATTATGAAGTTTCTACTTCATTTTAGGGTCAAAGGGAAAATGATGGGGGTAAATACGTCTACCCTGATAAATAAAATTCTAGGTCCTGAAAATCAATAAGTAACAAGCTTAATGAAAACAAAAATCTGTGTTTCTGGGTTGCTTTCCTTTATCTATCACCACACATCTCTGTGAAAATGCTGTTCAGTCCACTGGTTGGAAGTACTATATGTCTCCTGTTTTTCCTGTCTTGACTACATCTTCATGTGCCCCTTTCCAAAGCGAAAATCACTTTTTTTTTCAGTCAACTCAGTCTAGTGGGATGGAGAGCCAAATTGTGGTAGTACAGGAGTAGCGCTGAAGCACACAGAATTCAAAGTGTGTTCTTTCAGATAAAAGGAGTTTTGAGGCTGAATGAGTTTGGAAAGTTGAGAAGGTTCCTAGACAAGGTTTGGTTGATATGGAAATAAATGAGAGAGCAAACAGCAAGTAGAACAGGAGTCATCTTGGACAATCTTCCGAGACAAATATACAGGCTTGGTTTTAATCCATAAGGTTGAATATTCCCCCTCTCACATGGGGCCGTGTGCTTAATCCACCAAGACAGAGGCCAGAGCAACCAGGATTAACCTCAAGGTCAGAAGAATCTACTATGACTTTGTCACAAAACAGCTGTGTGACCTTGAGCCAATCAGATCACTGTTCTGGGCCTCACCCCAAAACCAAGAAAGCAAAAACAAAAGGATAAAGTGTATATGAAGCCTTTCAAGTTCTTTCCAGCATTGTGGGCCCATAAAATGCTGCTTAACAGAAGCGTGCCTGGAACAAAGTTAAACCCAAAAGGAAAATAGCTTTTTTAAAATCATATCTGAACATTTAATTTGTCATTTGCCTTATGACATATGCATGAGGCTTATTTAAAACAACTCGGCAAGGTTAATTACCAGTGCAGAATACAACGACTGTGTCGGTAGCACAATATTTTGTTAGGCTTGTGTGACAACACTGCAAAGTAGATCAGCTGCATGATTGTTTGTGATTTGGCGTCCCCTTAGTTTAAAATGGCCACAATCCTAAACATGTGTCCCCCAACCCCCCACCCCTATGGATAAAGTGTGTGCCATTAAAAAAATTAACTAAAAATAAAAGCACTTTTCAACATTTTATCAAACCCTTTAGAAGGTGTACAAAGGGCGGAGACATAGGGGACAAGTTTTCAGGTGGCTCTGATGCTACATAAACAGAAGGCTGTAAGTGCTTTCTCAGAAGACGTGATGTTATTCAAACACTGGCAAAAAGCTTGTCCCAAACTAAGAGATTCTTGACTTGGTTAAGTGATCTTGCTGAGAAGTATCAATTAGTTGTTTAAATACTTCAAACAATTCCTTGCCTTGTCATAAAATCAAGTTCTTGAAAATAACTGTCAACTCACTTTTTGAATAACCCACAAATAGCACCTTAATATTCAAGGAGGGATGACTTACAGTCCCCTGGGTTTTGTATACACAATGTCAGTTTTTCCTTACGGAAGGAAACGTGTCACCACACGTCACTAGACTGAGGACACAGAGGCACCTGCCTGCAATAAACATGCTACTTCCTGGGGAAGATTCCACTTTTTCTCCTCTGGGGAGAATAAAACCCTCTGTCAGTTGAAGGAGTATCGAACAAATGCCATTAAAAGCGAATGCCGATTTTTCTGAGATTGCTAACAATGGTGAAGATGTTTATTTTTATTGAAGTTATGTATTCTCATTTATATGACCCTGAATAAAATACGCTAGTATAGCAGATGGACGCTTACGTCAGGCCAAAACTACTCATTCATGTATCTTGTCATAGGGGGATGTGGGTTATTTAATCCAGCGGAACATTTAGACTTGATCTTTTTGCAACATGAAATGACAGCAATTGAAAAGCCTTATGATTTGCATAAGGAGTTTAATCTTTGTGGCCTTTCAAGAAAATGTTCTAGTTGAAAAAATAACATGGCTGGTCAGTTTCCATTGGAAGCCAGTTGCTCTTGGGAACTTATGAAGGTCACTGTGGTCTAGACCAGAGGGAGATACTTTTATTTTTCCTGAAAAGTTACCTGGTTAAGTGGGATCAAAATTGGTCTCCTTTGTGCAACTGCAGAGATACTGTTTTGCATGTGCTGTATGCCCTCTCCTATTGTATTAAGAAGTGGCTAATGATCTGATATAAGAGACGCAGGTTTGATCCCTGGGTCAGGAAGATCTCCTGGAGGAGGAAATGACAACCCACTCCTGTATTCTTGCCTGGGCAATCTCCTGGACAGAGGAGCCTGGTAGGCTGCCTTCAGTTCATGGGGTTGCAAAGAGTGGGACATGACTGAGCGGCTGAGCACAAAATAATCTGACCCCTTGTGTCCGCTGTTGACTATAAGGGAAACTTGATAAAATACTAAAAAGCAGGAGGAAGAAAATAACTAGACAGCAGCGTCAGTGAAAGCAGGGCACCTTTCTTCTGTGACGGCTCTGGCCTTTGTTGGATACGTATCTCAACGTCTCTGCTCCAACGTTCTTCTCTCATATCAAATTTGTATATTAACTGCCAGAAAGGAAAGAAGGAAATCAAAGTGAAACCGTAACTCTGAACCAAACTGCAGAGAATTTTCTTTTTTTCAACAGAAGAGACAGAAAGGAATTGGCACTGGCACTTAGGAAATTACCCACACTTGTTTGAATGAAATGTTTTCCACCTTCAGACCCATGGTTCAACTCCTTACAATCTAAATTCTTTCCAAATGTGGCTCTGCCAGCATCCTCAAATGAAAAAGAAAATTACATCACTATTTGAATAATATACATTATCATTACCTATTAAGAACGTCATCCTTTGATGTACCAGCATTTACAATGCCCTATGTGGGGTAACAGACCACCTGCTACTCACCCTCCTCTCCATTTTTTTTCTGGTATTAATATGATTGAATATCTTTGTTGAATAAGTGAAGAATTAAGTGAACAAATACATGAAAAATAGACAGACAAGTTCTGCTACCCAGAATATAAAGACAAGAGAAGTGACCCTTTGTGAGCACTAGTGTTTGAGACTCAATGGACGTGAATTTCAGCAACTCCTGGAGACAGTGAGGGACAGAGGAACCTGGCGCGCTGTAGGCCGTGGGGTCGCAAAGAGTCAGACGTGACCTAGCTACTGAAGAACGACAGCAACAGAAAGCTGGCATCTCTGGATCGCGTCTGGAGGCTTCCTTGATAGTTGCTTTCTGGGTGGGCTCAGCATGGGGACAGACCATGGCGGGATGTCAAAGAAAGAGCCTTCCAGCGTTGGGGAGTATCTCCTCCCAGCCCCCACCCAGCAGGTTCATCTCAAGTCAGCTCCCTGCCCGGATCCAGACCACACGCATCCCCGCAAAGGTGGCCAGTGTGCGTGGCCATCCCCCATGTCTGCTCACTGCCCCCTCTCCGCTGCTCCTCGGGCCTGGGGCTGCTGGTAGCCCAGTTGTCCCTGCCTCCTGGGTCCTGGCAGTTTCCTTCCACGTTTTACCAAACTCTCCCCAAAGGGTCCTCATCCGAATGTGCGATCTGTTTCCTGCTGGACAGTACCCTGAACCACACGATACCCTTGTCCTGTTGGGGAGGGAATGAACCGATGATTTGCTCAATCATATGTTTTGTGCATGTTGTTGCGCTGTTGGTGACTTTGTTACCTCCAAAGATACTATGTTCCTAGAAGTGTTTCTCAAAAACAAAGTGCAACTGAATGAAATGACACTCAAGTATTAAGTTAACAAGTTACAAAGGAACACACTACAATAACTATACTACATTACATTATATTACAGTAGTTGTGTGTATGTGTGTTAATTGCTCAGTCATGACCAACTCTCTGCAACCCCATGGACTGTAGCCCGCCGGGCTCCTCTGTCCATGTGGATTCTCCAGGCAAGAATACTGGAGTGGGGTGCCATGCCCCCCTCCAGGGGGTCTTCCCCACCCAGGGGTTGAACCCAGGTCTCCTGTGTTGCAGGCAGATATTTTACTGTCTGAGCCACCAGGAAGCCCATTTATATTAATTATTGGGTTGGCCAGAAGATCTTACAGTAAAACCCGAGTGAACATTTTGGCCAACTCGACTTATTAATTATTTGACTATATTATATTACGTTACATTACACTACACTACATTACATAGTATTATACCAATCTTTTGTTAAATTTATAGAACACATGTAAACATTTCTGAGAAGGTAGATTGAAACTTTAATTTTCTTCCTTGATTTCTTCCTGCACACTTCAAACTTTCTACAATAAATATGTGCTGTTTTTCTCAATAGACATTTAAAAAGTATTCACCAGTTGGGCAGAATCCCAAACATATATTGTCTTCTAAGCCAGAGCTGAATGAGCCTCATTTAGGGTGCTGTTCGCACATGTATCCTTGTGGTCTTTTTCTCGGTAGAGGTGGGAGGACGTGTGAGGGTCACACGAGCCCCAGATGAGACCCTGAACCATTTTGCACCGTTTCCCTCAGCTCACCTCCCTTCTAGCTCTTTCCCCTTCTCCCAGCCCTCTCTGCGCTTCTGATTCCCCAGGAAGACTCTCACTCTCACTCTTTCTCTCCTGACCTGCCTGCAGCCACGTCTGGGCCCAGGTGGCTCCTTGAGTCAGTCTCGTGGTCCTCCACCTCAGTCCTGCTCCCTGGCTTCCAGTCACCCCTGTCTCTTCTGCACTGTGTCTCTCTGAGGCTCCTCATGGCCACTCCCCTGAGGTCAGACCAGTTTCCATCCCCTCTGTGTCCACACCTCGCCATCAGGGCTACCCTCCACCAAATCTATATCATCCTCCTGGGGAGGGCTTGGGCGGTCTAACTCGTTCCATGTACCTTGGATGATATACAAAGTCCTGACTTTATCTTGAATGAGAAGCCTCTCTGTTGAGTATGTCTGTGATAGGTGGATTCTATGATAAATTGTGCCTGAGCAGAACCATAGGGGGTTTTATTGTTTAATTATGTTATGTTGTGAGTACATGAAACTAACATGTAAACATAACTTACATGAATCCTACATGATGATATGTCTCAGCAACCTCAGGCCCACAATTGGAGTTTCATTGAGTTCTGTGCCTTTTTGTATATGTGACACAACCATTTATGGATCCAAACCTGGGATAGTTGTAAACGAGACCATTCCACATGAAGAAAAATTTAAGCAAATGAGGAAAACTATTCCACGGCTCAAGCCATCAAGGATACAGAGGGGCTTCTGAACAAAATAAGGGATGAGTCCTCCTTCATCTTAGAAATATGGGAAGGCCATTACCGAAGTTTATTAAATCTTGAACTAAAGGGGACGAGTTCACCAAACTCTAGACAATCCCCTTTCGCAGCTGGTATTAATAAATGAGCACGTACACAAAAATGCAATATTTGGAGAAACAAAAGGGAGCTCTATAAAATTAGCATTCCGTCCACTGAGAAGGATTCTAGCACATGGAATATTTTTGTGGCAGGTTCTGTCAGTGTGCGGGTTACAGGCCCTCAGGACCTCCCACTCCTACCTGCGCATTCCAGCCTGACTTCTCAGCCTGCAATGGCACCTGTGTCGGTAGCTCTCTGGGTGGAAATAACCCACTTCACCCTAGTGATGTGTAACACACCTCCTAGGCCTTCCCTAACTGATAACTGTGGGGATACCAGCATCCTAATTCTCTTGTCCCTTGACTGATCCTTTACGCTGTATCCCGCCTAATCCCTGGGGTTAAGCCTCGGTCACGCGCCATAGTGACCACTTTACTAATGCACCCCTGCTGGCTGTCTTTCCTTCCCCGTGTCACCCGACTCCCAGCACACCCTGTACCCACACCTCTCATACGAACCAAACCTCGTTTCAGATGTTTCCCAGGGGAAGCAGAGCACGGCCAGCAAGGGTCCTGAGGTCATAGCCCAGCTTTGAAGGATCATGGCGAATACCTGCCTTGCTTCCCCGTGCCTGCTAAGTAACTTCAGTCACGTCTGATTCTTTGCAACCCTATGGACTGTAGCCTGCCAGGCCCCTCTAGCCATGGGATTCTCCAGGCAAGAATACTGGGGTGGGTTGCCATGCCGTCCTCCAGGGGTTCTTCCCGATCCAGGGATAGAACCCATGTTTCTTATGTCTCCTGCATTGGCAGGTGGGTTCTTTACCATGTTCTTTCATGTGGATATTTGTCAGTGTAGACAGGAAGGAGCTGCTGAAACAGCGTGCATTTTTCATGTCTTTCTAAGAAAGGTTCTGTTGTAATGAAATAGTTCTTCTGGTTAGTAGGTACGCATGAGAAGCTATGGATACTAAATTTAGATATCAAACCTTAACTTTTTATGGGAAGTTTGGAAGCTGGTCACGTTCAGAATGGCATGTCCCCAACTTTATTTCTATGATAGAAAGACAGTGGGCAGGACTGTCAAACAACAGGCTCTCTTAGTTACACAGTCCAGCCTACCACTTAGGAATAAAAGCAAGCAATTTATTAAACGTTCCCTTGACCAACAATGGCTTAAGAGAAGAAAAACATCCTGCTGCGGCTGCTAAGTTGCTTCAGCCATGTCCGACTCTGTGCAACCCCATAGATGGCAGCCCACAAGGCTCCCCCATCCCTGGGATTCTCCAGGCAGGAACACTGGAGTGGGTTACCATTTTCTTCTCCAGGAAGGGGGGAAGAAAATATCATGAAACTCGAAAGTTATTAAAAGTCTAAAAGCTTCAAAAACCTCCAATTCTGTTTTGCTTTTCCTCTCCTGGTTAATGGCAACACTTCATCACACATTTCACTTTGGACCAAGTGTTGTGATTGTGTAAACTCTCTGTAATGAGTGGCAACTCGTAGCTCTGCATAAACACATTGCATTATATTTATAAACTTTCCTTTCTATTTACATTTGAAAATGTTAGGTGACAACCATCGTACATTTCCCTCCTTTTCTCTCCTATTTTTTTTTCAGAAGCAGTATACATGAGGATGACGGGTGACTTTCTTCACTGAAACGAGCGTTCTGTGTGTGTGTGAGTGTGTGTGTGTGAGTGTGTGTGTGAGTGATTGGATAGGATAAGAGTTATAGAGGAAGCAAGATGGAGTAAATTTGAGAGAGAGAAAGGGACAGAGAACGGTTATACTTAGAAAAACAGTGTTTTGAGATGCAAACTTTAACATGAAAGGACTTTATCTTAAATAAACTGAGGATGATGCAAAGTATAGAAAAACGTGAACTGAAATTCTAATGCTCATCAAGTGTTTGGAACTGTTGTGCCTCG
The DNA here is from genome assembly GCA_024291935.2 of Okapia johnstoni. NCBI lineage: Eukaryota > Metazoa > Chordata > Mammalia > Artiodactyla > Giraffidae > Okapia > Okapia johnstoni. The sequence continues at coordinate 2,095,587 of CM044311.1, read as the reverse complement.
TACAGTGACTTGCATCCACAAACGGCTAAATTCAAATTAGTTAAAATGAATCCAAATTAAAAATTCAGTTAGTCATTAGACGAGTCACACTTGAACCCTTGAGCAGAACTGTGAAGCTGGTGGGCAGACTTAGGAAGGATACAGAATATTTCCATCACTGCAGAAAGCTCAGCTGGGTAGGTCCAGAAAGTGAGGTGTTTTGGCATCATACACAACAGACGTACCTGCGTGCTATCATCTGATGAAGCATATGGAAACCCTGCCATCCTCCACCCCATTTCCTCTTTCTTCCAGAGACTTGAAATATGAAGAAAAAAACCACAGAACTACAAAAAGAGAGAAAAGACAAAGAGGACTGTTGTAAGAATAAGACGCTTTGAAGAATCTGAAGCAGATGTTATGCTGGGAGCTAGTAGGTACTATGGTACCACCTGCGCCCACTTAATTCTGTCCAAGATCATTTCCTCTACAGTTACCATGAAGAAACACAGAGATTCACGGATTTAAGAATATTTGATGGGGAGTCAGGGAAGACAGGAGAAGGCAATGGCACCCCACTCCAGTACTCTTGCCTGGGAAATCCCATGGATGGAGGAGCCTGGTAGGCTGCAGTCCATGGGGTCGCTAAGAGTTGGACACGACTGAGCGATTTCACTTTCACTTTTCACCCTCATGCATTGGAGAAGGAAATGGCAACCCACTCCAGTGTTCTTGCCTGGGAAATCCCATGGATGGAGGAGCCTAGTGGGCTTCTGTTTATGGGGTCGCACAGAGTCAGACACGACTGAAGCGACTTAGCAGCAGCAGCAGGGAAGACAAAAGCAAGAGTAAGGTGCACATGGGAATAACAGTTCATTCCCAGTGGGCATTCTTGGTTCCCTGCCCAAAGCTCGACTGGTTGGCAGGACCAGCATGCAAAGCCATTCCATATGTTCATGTTTTGCATAAGAAATTATATCTTAGCTACTGCTGGTACGTGTATATATATATATATATATATATGTATGTATATATATATATGTGTGTGTGTGTGTGTGTATATATAGTGTGTATATATATATATATATATATATATATGTATGTATGTATAAGTGTAGAAGTGAAATTTTTTGTGAAGATAGTCGAGGATCATTCTTTTATCCCACCAGCAACCTGTTTTGCTACCTGTGTTTCATAGTGCTTCAATGATTCTGAGCTTGGCTCAGAGGATATTGTTTTAACCCTTCCCTTACAGTGACTTGCTCATTTTCTGGCACAACTCTTAACTTGACTATTCTCGGTGAAGGAAGTTGCCAGTTTTAACTCACTGATTCTAATGACTGAAGGTATTCTATTGCTGAACCCATAGAGACAGAGTGAATTATCTGATGAGTAATATGAACTTTCTCTTCAAAAACAAATCACCTGGAAAAAGATACATTCCTCAGAAGATGCCATCATTTTTCTTCTGGAGAAGTTACTGGTTCCCATTAATGGATGTAAATCAGAAAATCTAACTGCACCGGAAGAAAGACCATTTTGGAGTTGATGTGGATGACCCAGTATATTACCACTCTAGTGACAGTGGGATCTTTATAGAAATGGAATAGGAAGTATCAGCCGACTGAAAAAACATCCCATCTGAAAGCTCAGATAGAGAGCAAGTGCTGTCCCAGATCTATGATTTGCTGGCATCTTTGATTGTTCTCTTGGCTTGGCATAATTCTTCTCTCTTTATAGAAGACGGCTCAGTTTTCACATTTTCTCAGCCAATGTTTTCCCTTCTGACCCATAGAGAGAAACTTGAGATCATCGGCTTCATTTTCTGTTTGATGCTCCACATGTGTGACTCTCATAGAAGGAAGACAAACACTTCGAACGAAGACTGTGAGATGAACTTTAGGATGTGAATCACAGATTTCTTAGTTCATTCAATTATTCATCTACTTATTCATTCAAAAAATTTATGTGAGGTGCTGTGCTATAAACTGGAGATCCAATGAGAAAGTACACAAATCCCCTCTCTCTTGAAGCTTACATTCTAGTAAGACATAATAACCAGGGATATGAGTTTCCTACTGCTGTTGCAACAAATGACCACAAATTTAATGGCTTAAATCTGTACAGGTGTATTATCTTAATAATTCTGCAGGGCAGAAGTCTGATCTGGGTCTTGCAGGATTGAAAGTTTCTTTCTCGAGCCTCTAGGGGAGAATTTACTTCTTTACCTTTCCCAGCTTCTGCAGGCCACCTGTACTTCCTGACTCACACCTCTTCCCTCTGTCATCAGAGCCAGCAGTGCCAGAGCTAAGGCCTTCCCTTGTCACAGTCCTTTGATTTTTCTTTTGTCACCACAGCTCTCCTTGACCACAGGGTCAAGGAGGGGTCCTTTACTTTTAAAGATTCACATAGTTAGATTGGGCCCACCAGGACAATCTCCTCATTTCAAAGTTCAGTGATCACATCTGCAAAGTTCCTTTTGGTCATGCAAGGTCATTCACAAGTTCTAAGGGTTAGGGCAAAGACATCTCTTGGAAGCTGCTATTCTGCCTACCATATCATGTGCGCCAAAGAAATTAAAACAGCTGTTACAATGAGGCATCACCACACACTGGTCAGACTGGCCACCATCAAAAGGTCTACAAACAATAAATGCTGGACAGGATGTGGAGAGAAAGGAACCCTGTTGGTGGGGATGTAAACTGTTACAGCCACTATGGAGAACAGCATAGAAATTCCTTTAAAAATAAAAACAGAGCTACCATATGATCCTGAAATCCCACTCCTGGGCATATAACTGGACAAAACCACAATTCAAAAAGATACGTGCATTCCAATGTTCATTGCAGCACCATCTACAATAATCATAACATGGAAGCAGCCTAAATGTCCACTGAAAGGTGAACAGATAAAGAAGATATAGTATATATGTGTGTGTGTGTGTGTAGATACACACACGCAATGGAATACTACTCAGCCATGAAAAAGAATGAAAGAATGCCATTTGTAGCAACATGGATATTCCTAGAGATTATTATACTAAGTGAAGTAAGCCAGACAGGGAAAGACAAATACCATATGATATTATCTCTATGTGGAATCTAAAAACAGATACAAATAAACTTATATACAAAACAGAAACAGACTTGCAGACATAGAAGACAAACTTATGGTTACCACAGGGGAAGTGGGGAGACAGGGATAAGTTAAGAGTTTGGGATTAGTGTGCACACACTACTATATATAAAATAGATAGCCAACAAAGATGTGCTATATGGTACAGGGAACTACACTCACTACACTATTTATTTCATAATAACCTATAAAGGAAATCATCTGAAAAAGAATATATGTTTGAAATATATTTCAATATTATTCAGATTTGAATATTTGAGATATTCAGTATTTCATAATAAACTGTGAGGGAAAAGAATTTGAAAAAGAATATATATATATGTGTGTGTGTGTGTGTGTTTGAATCATTTTATTGTATACCCGAAACTAACACAACATTGTAAGTCAATTATGCTTTAAAAAAATCACAAGAAGACTGTCTTTGATGAAGCAGGAAAAAATGTTAATGCTATTTTAAAAAATAGTTGCATATCGTGGTGTGTTGCAAAAGAAACAGAGAGGGTGATACGAGAGGGAATAACAGCGGGGCACTCACCGTGGCGCGGTTAGGAGAGGCATTTCTGAGAAGGTGGTATTCAAGTTGAGCACCGAGGGACTTCCCAGGAGTCTCGATGGCAAAGAACCACCTGCCAGGGCAGGAGATGTGGGTTGGATCTCTGGGTCAGGAAGATTCCCTGGAGGAGAAAATGGCAACTCATTCCAGTATTCTTGCCTGGAAAAATCCCATGCACAGAGGAGTCTGACAGCTACAGCCCATGGGGCTGCGAAGAGTCGGACACGACAGAGCGACTGAGTCCATATGCACACTAAGGGGGAGAGGAAGCTCCCCTCACTCAGCCAGCGGCGCTGGGCTGGCTGTGAGATCTGACAGATCCTGGCCTCCCCAGCAGCTGATTAGCTTAGGGATGGGCCTGTGACATTGCTTGGGCCCACGGAGCTCTCCTCTAAGACTTGTAAGCTGAGTTTTCCGGGGAAAGTGTTTTATTCTTCTCTGTGGTGGATCTTGTAAGTATAAAATCTCAGCATAGTCATCAATGTCCTTTGCCTTGCAGAGAACGTTGATATAAAAAGGAAAGCTGGCACGTAGAGTTAAACAGAGACAAAAGATGGCAAAAAGCCTTTTCCTCGAAGTAAAATTCCTGACGGTATTATTTAGGATTCTTTTGGTGTCACACCTTAGAAACTAAAAAACCTGTCTGAAGCAAAGAAGCAACTCTTTGGTTGCATAGTGGAAGCCTGATCTCTTAGGCTGGTTGGACTCCTAAACTTCCTATGGTCTCACGAACCTCTCGATGCATTTTACTCTTTTGTTCACGAAACGCAGGTTTCTATCTTCAACAACCAAAGTAATCCTAAGTAGTGCAGCAGTAAGTAGTTCTACTTTGAGAAACTATAGCGCACCCAGAGCTCTCTAAGAGGCCTGATAAACATTTTAAAATTGTGTGAAACGTTACTACTGGTTTTTAATTTTTTTATTCCAAAACCACAGATACTTCATACCCCATTATAAGAGCTGGCTTTGCTCATTTGTCCGATTATTTGTGATTAGAATGCATTTGTGATCTCCATAAGCTTTCTCCATTTTCTTTCTGCTTTTTAAAACATTATGAGATATAGCACTCATATAAGGTATACATATAAAATATATAGCACAGCTTAAAGAATCATAAAAGATAATAGTAAAATGACCAAGCCTAAGGACTTGAACAATCTCCGTGCCTTTGACCCTCCTCTGTGCCCCTGAATGCATGCATCTCTCTTCCTACCTCCAAAAGTAACCACAATCCTGAGTTTTCTGTTAATCATGCTTCCATTTTTCTTTAGAATATTACCGCGTACATGTATGCCTTCCTAAGCAATGGTTTTTAATTTGCCAATTTTAACATTTATATAAATAGACCCTGTAAAATACATTCATTTACTACTTGCTTTTGTTGCTCAGCACTGAATTTTAAGACTCATTCACACTGATACGTATAGGAGTTCATTCACCTCCACTACTATATACTAAACCATGCTATGACTATGCAACAATTTACTTAACACAGTTCTACTGAAAATGGACAGTTGCTGCTGCTGTGGCTAAGTCGCTTCAGTTGTGTCCGACTCTGTGCGACCCCATAGACGGCAGCCCACCAGGCTCCGCCGTCCCTGGCATTCTCCAGGCAAGAACACTGGAGTGGGTTGCCATTTCCTTCTCCAATGCATGAAAGGGAAAAGTGAAAATGAAGTCGCTCAGTCGTGTCTGACTCTTAGCGACCCCATGGACTGCAGCCTACCAGGCTCCTTGGTCCATGGGATTTTCCAGGCAAGAGTATTGGAGTGGGGCTGCCATTGCTTGCTATTATAAAACACGTCACCTGGGGCACATGAGTAAGTTTCTCTGCTGTATACACCTAGGGGTACAAGAACTGGGGCATAGATAAAAAGCATCTTCAGCTTTAGGAGTAATTCCAAGTAGGTCTCCAGAACAGCTGTAGCATTTTATAATCCAACCAGCAGTGTACAGGATACAGCCTGCTTCATGTTGCAGCTCAAATTTGGTATTGTGAGACATTATTATTATTATTAGCATTATTATTATTATTAATAACTTGTTGGTTGTGAAATGGTATCTCATTGAGATTTTAAATTGGATTTTCCTAAGGATACTGATCACTTTTTGCAGGTGTATGGGGAAAGCATCATCTTTCTTCTGTAAAAACATGTTTGTATGAAAACATTCTGTATTTTGGAATTGAAATATCAGCTTATTGGTGTTGCAGTATTTCACTGTGTTTGTGAGTTGCCTTTAAATATTTCATTTTTTTAATAAACAAATTCTTAATTTTAATCTAGGAGATTTTATTGCCTGGGGTTTGTATTCTTCTGTTCAATTCTCTGTATCTCCCTTCACCAATACTACCTGTTTTGATTGCTAGTAGTGAAGTAAAAAGTTTTGATATCTGGTAGGACTAGTATATTCAGCAGCATATTGATTATTCTTGGCCACTTGCCATCCTTACAAATTTTAGAATTACTTACCAAGTTTCACAAAAATCTTCTTGGAATTCCAACTGAAACTCTACTTTATCTAGAGATTAATTTGGAGGCAATTGTCATTTTAAAAATATTGTCTCCTTATCTGTGAATGTAATTGGTATTTCCATTTATTTGATGTCTACCTTGGCTTTCAAATTTAAAAATTTTGTTCATGTAAAGACCTTACATTTTGTGTTTGATCTTTCTAAATAGGTTATATTTTCACTGATATTTTAAAATATATTCCTTTTAAATTATATTTTCTGTTTGCAATTGGTGTATAAACTGCAATTGGTTCTTGTTAATCTTACATTTGACAACCTTGCTTAACATTCTTTTAAAATCTATTATTTGAAGAAATCTTGTGCTTTTTATATTTACACGTTTAGCATACAATCATAAGGAAAAAATAGGTAAGGGTTAGAAAGGAACACAGTATTTTTAATTTTTCTCAAATGGCTGTTGTCATACCACCTATGAAATAGATATTTGTCTCCTTTTAAAAAAAAATGTTTTTATTTATTTGGCTGTACCTGATCTTAGTTGCAGCATGTGGGATATAATTCCCCAACCAGGGCTATAACCCAGCCCCCTGCACTGGGAGTGTGGAGTGAGTCTTGGTCACTGGACCACCAGGGAAGGCCCAATATTTTGTTTCTTAATTTGTAATCTTTATTCTTTTTATTTAAAAAATTTGTGGACACTCTATCAAAAAATCCTATAAATAGATTTTTCCTGATATCAAAAGAAAACATTTTAACATTTTGCTGTGGAGTGGCTGTTTGCTGTAGGTTCATTATAAATAACTGTTATCATATGAAAGAGAGTCCCCTTTCCTGAGTCATCTTTAAAAATCGGCTTCCCTGGTGGCTCAGATTGTATAGAATCTGCCTGCAGTGCAGGAAACTCAGGTTTGATCCCTGGGTCGGGAAGGTCCCCTGAAAAAGGGGAAGGCTACCCACTCCAGTATTCCGTGGACAGAGGAGCCTAGGGGGCTACAGTCCATGGGGTCGCATGGTTGAATTTTATTAAATGCCTTTTGTTTTTTAACATCTATGGTGATTATATGATTTTTTCTGTATTCTTTGAATGTAGTAAGCTACACTAATACATATTCTATTGTTGCACCAACCTTGCATTCCTGGAATAAACCCATTAGTCATCAGGTGCTATCTCTTTATACAATGCAAGATTCAGTTTCATAATATTTTGTTTAGAATTTTTAATATATCTTTATGTGTGAAATGAGCTATATATTTTCCTGGTTTTTAAATTTTTTCTTTCTTGGTTTTGTTAATAAGTTCATATTAGTCCCATACATTGAAGAGTATTTTCTTCAGCTGTTGCTACAGTAATGACTTCATTATCTCAATGGTTTGCACCTACTTTTTCTCATGTTATATGTTATGTTATAATTCTTATTATCTTTGGTGAGCTCAGCTGAACTCTGCCTTATGTGCCTTTTCATTCTAAAACCCAGGCTAAAGAAGTAACTCATTTAACACATGCTGTTTTCATGACTGAAGATGGAAACTCATGAGCCAGACTTAAAGGGGCAGCCATCACATTTCTCATTATTCATTGGCCAGTCACGCGGATAAGCTCAGAGTCAATGAAGTCAGACGTGACACTCTGTCCATGGGGAAGCTTGACAATGACAAAATGGGAATAAGGAATTGTTAATAAATAACAGCTTACCATAGTCATCCCTTCTTGATCACAAAAACTTTCTTCCTTCCACAAGTAAAATACACTTACTTGCTCACGAAGACATCCAAAAATCTCATTTAAATATGGCATTAAGATCTAGATCTCCACTGGATTCAACTTCTTTTAGTTTTGAGACCTAAGCATACACACAAAAAAGACATCTTATGTGTAAGACGTCCTTCCCTCACCCTGCACCGTCTCCAACAGTGGAGCAGAGTTAGCTGAATTTCATCGCTGTTACTAGTGTAACAATTTGGAACTTCCTCTAGGAGCATGTGGAGCGGCCCCTACTGTGGAGGCAGGAAGGGTTTCCTTTTGCTTGCTTCCTTCCTCTCTCTCTCTCTCTTTCCTTTTTCTTTCTTTGTTTTTGCCAACCAGGCATTGAACCCAGGCCCACTAGTGAAAGTGCAGAGTCCTAACCACTGGACTGTCAGGGAATTTCCAGGAAGTATTTCTCGGTTAGATTCCCAGCATGGCAGCCTGGGGGAAGGTTCACAGTCTAGTGTCCTTCTCCCCTCCTTAACTACTCTTTGGATCATCTCTCCTGTTTCGTAATTTTCCCCAGTCACATCTACAAAGGGCTACAATGTCTGCAGCTCAGGTGTATTGAATAGTCACAGTCTCTTGTTAATCCAGGCTGTTGGCATTTTTGGAAACAAAACTCAAATACTTTTTAAAAAATGACCCCTTCCCCTGTGGAAAACGATGTACCCCGTTTTCTTTGTGAAATGCCACTCTAAATATCGTTCTGAGTCCTTTGAGCTTAACAGGATTCTTACGGTAGTCTCGGTCCCTGGACCATTCTGCCTAATTGAAGAGTGTTTGCAGGGAGTCGTGTTAACCCAATCAGAGGGTTTAATGAAAATACGTTAGCTAAGAGTTTTTTATTTGGTCTTTTCTCCTAGTCTATATTTTAATGGCCACAATCTTAGCCCTGTGACTGTGGGCAAATTTGAAAAAGATTTAGCATCTGGAGATGAGTAACAGCTGTAATTTTCAGCCCTTCAACTCCTGGAATTTCTGGACTCTCATTTTCCATCTTATCTCTGCAATAACTTGAAAAGCAGAAAATACCTAATAAACTTATGACTTGGGCAGAAAAGTTATAAGACAAAGCACGTCTCCAGAAAGAACTTGTAGGTCAGTTTTGATGTTTTATGCGTGTGCGCGTGCAATTTATTCAATTCATTTAAATTTTACACTTATTTTTATAAAATTTTCTTTATATTTTTCATTAAAAATTTAATCTCCACAGTGGTTACAATCATTTTTTTCTGCTAATGATAATTATTCATGCTTTCTCTTCCTTTTTCTTAATCAATCTTGCTGGAAGTCTGTCAATTTTATTCATCTTCCCCAAATACCGATTTTGTGTTGTTTCTCTACTATATCTTTGCCTTCCATTTCATTCATTTTTGTGTTTATTGTTGACTTTTCCTCCCATTTACTTTCTTCAATTAATTCTGTTATCTTTTCTTATGTCTGAAGTTGAATGCCTTTTCCTTTCAGCCTCTCTTCTTTACTCATACATGCATTTCATTTATACAGCCTATCAATTTTGCTCTAATTGCCATTTTAGCTACAATTCACATTAAAATATGCAGTTTGAAAATCATTTAGTTTTTTTTTCTAATTGCCACTATCTTTCTCCTTTAATCTATGAATTACTTAGAAGTGCATTTAAATGTACAAATATGTATGCTTTTAAATTCTTTCTTATTGGCTTTTATTTTGTGTTACTCAGAGAATATTGATTTATTGACTTTTGTTTAACCTTGATTTGTAGCAAAGCACAGAATTTTTTTTTTTGCATGCAAAGAATAAGGAGTAAATATCCATAAAAAAACATGTATAAGAATGCTTATATCAATTTACCCGTGATGCTCAAAATAGAAACAGCCCATATATCCAGCAATAGGAAAATGGATAAAGAATTGAATGTTACTCAAGAACAGTCAGTCACCAATAAAAAGAGAATGCATAACATAAATGGATCTCAAAAAATTACATTGCAAGAAGGCTTATACTTGAGCACATAAAAAGTACAAAAAAATAGGATTCCTTTTATAGAAAGTTCTAGAACTGAAAGAACAATGGGAACAAGCATAGAACATGGTTATTCTGGACTGGAGTTACGGAGGCTGAGGATTGACTAAGAAAAATAAGGCTTTGAATTACAATTATAAAAATTTATAAAAGTTATCCACTTTAGGCTTGTACTTTTTAAACATCTGAGACATAATTTACTATTGCTTTTGAAAGCCACTTTAACGAGGTGTACAGTTTTGAGCTGCCAGTTGAATTACACCCAGTGGTTTGAAGACTTCTTTTTACTGCCTTTGGACTCTTATTGTTACCGTTGAGAAATCATCTGTTATTCTAATTATTGTGCTTCCGTAGACTCTGTTTGACTGCTTTTGTTACCTTCTCTTTAGCATCGGTGCTTTGTACTTTCAAAGGAGATTGATCCAGTTTTCCTTTTATTAATTCTTATGAGAATCTTTTGGGATTTCTGAATCTGACTTTGGGATTTTCACCTGTTCTAGAAAATGTTCAGCCATTATTCCTTGGAAGTGTGCCACATCCTATTTTTAATATTAACTCCAGGTAGATATCACAATACTCTCTTACGTATTCCCCGCCATGCCTCTGCAACATTCTGGACAGTATCTTTTTAACCGCCCCACAATGAATTAATTCTGGTCTCAGTTGTGCTTAGTCCACTGTTTATGATGGTTTTAACGTCAAGAATTCGTTTGATTTTTTAAAAAAACCTGCTTGATTATTTTTTAGGAACTGTTATTGTTTTTTTATACTTTTATTACATTTTAAGTGTTTCTTTAAATATATAAAATAAGCTTATTTTATATGGTGTATATGATGATCCAATAAGTATTATCTTTAGCTGTATGATTATGCCATATTTGGTTTCTACTTAATGTCTTTTTGTCTCCTAATATGTCAAGTAACTTTTGTATATCAATTCATGTTTCTTAGAACATGGAGATTTTTTGACACCTCGGTGTTAAAATATTTTTCAAGATGTGTTTGTGTTTGCTTATGCTTGGAACCTGCGGACATTACTTATCAGGGACAGCTGTAAGATAAATTTCCAGTTTGAAGTTTCTGGAAATGGCCTCAGCATGAATAAGTATAGTCTTGTAGCTGACAGTTCTCAAAGCAAACATTTTTCTTTTTTGACTTAGCAAAAACCCAAACCTAAGACTGGCAATTAACCTCGAGCCTCCTACTATGGGATAGGTTTTCCCTAGTTCAGCATTCAGAGGCGTGGACTCTGAGAGCTGCTCTCTGATATAATCTCACAGGCTTTGTCTCTGCCTGTCATGTGCCTGGCCCCTTCAGTTCCTGGTGAAGTTACAGACTATGAGAAATTGGCACATATCGCCAGGGAAACTGTTGCTCCTCACACGAACACTTCTCCCACAATTTATTTATTTTCCGGATGATGTCCTTTCACAAACTGCACTTTGTGGTTCAAAATTTAGTTATGATAGAACTTTCTAACATGAGAGAATTTGTTGTCGTTTGAATGTCCAGTGATTTTTGGTATATTACATATACATCAAAATAATATATCCTCTTTATCCCTTTTAATGACTTTGCATTTCATTTAATATTAATACAGTCATGTTGATTTTAAAAATCAGTCTTTAGAGTTAGCCAGTATTTATATATTTCCCCTCACCGTATTTATTCCGACCTCTCTCTCCACACCTGTTTTGGTCCCTTGTAGAGACAGTATGAATCTCCTACCCAAAATTAGATTCGAATGTCAAGTCTGACGGCACCACATACCCATCAAGATGAGAGGAAAAGGTTTAGTATGTAATGAGGCTTTCTGAGGAGAGGATAGTAGACCCTCAGCTTGGTCCAAACAGGCTTGAGAAGGTCTGGAGAGGGGACTGGTTCAGTTCTCATCCTCACTAGGAGCTGCGGCTTGAGTGAGGGTTCTTGCGTGTGACAGGGATGTGCATGGTATGAATTCTGCCAGGACCAGAGGAAACCCGAGCTTTCTGATCACCTTGCTCAGATGGGAACAGAGGGGAAGGGAGAGGTGATAGGTTTGCCAGCAGCCAAACATCAAAGGTTCTTTTTCAGGTTCTTTATCACAGCACCTCCTATCGTGGGGTCATTTTGGACTTTTGTTCCAGATTCTGGATAATTTTCTTTTTCATGTGTATCAAAACAGTTTTAAGTAGAAGTGTGGTTGGTTTCTTTCCTCATTAGCATTTTTTCTTTTTTCAACTCATTTTTCATTTTGCTAGAACATATTTTTTTTCTGAGGTGGTCTGCGTGTGATATAATTACTAAACGCTAGTTTTCCTGGGTACCAGACATAGTATAAAACAAATCCTCTCATAATTTTAATCCTATATCCTCTTCCAGGATCTGGTTTTGCCATTGAGAGCTCAGACTCCAGTCTGATTTTCATTTGTAGCTTCCGAAGCCCCCTCTAGAAGCTTTGCTCTTGTATTATGAAGTTTTCCTCTCTGCTTTGCGGTCTTTCTAAACACTGTTGTCGCTTATTCTGCTTGGTATTTACTGATATTTTAAAATCTGGATCTTCAATTCTTTCTGTAGTTCTAATCTGACTGCACTCACTGGCCCTGCATCTGAACTGATTCTGCTCGTCAATTCACATATTGAACACGTGATTTTTATATTAATGCTATTGGTTGTTAGAGATGTTTATTTTTCACGCTTTTAATAACTTTGAGAATCTCTGAGGATATTCAACATGTTTATATTAAGGTCTTTTAAAATTTTTGCTTCCCTTATTAGTTTTATTTCCTCAAGAGTTAGTTCTTCCATTCATTCATCTCTTCTATGATGTTGGGTTTCCCTAAGTGTTTGTGAATTTTTGATTGCCTGCTCATAACCATGTGTGAAAATACCTCTTTGCTTCTGGGAAGTTTCCAGTCTAAACATAGAGGCACAGTTTCTATGGCTTTTGAGTATGAATCGGATGTACTTCCAAATAGGTTACAACCGTTCATGTGGGGAAGCTTCCTCCGTCTCCTGATTTTTCAGCTATTTGAAGCAATGAGTTGTCTCTTTGGCCCAAACACCATCACCGTATGCTTTAACCTGGAGGTAAATACCAAACACATCTACTGCTGAACTCAAGTGAGGGTCAGAGAGAGAAGCCAAAACTCCATGCTGACCCGTGTACATTTTCTTACCTGTATACAGGTGTATTTATCCTATGGCCCCTCCCTTATTTTTATTTGTTTTTTCAGTTTGGTTGTGTATATTCATTACTGCTTCTCTTTCCTTATTTCTAGGGTTCTGGATCCACAGTCGCATCCCCAACAATCTTCACTGGCCCACTCTTTAATCTTTTACATCTTGGGTTTCCATGTAAGACTTCACTTGAAAACAAGTGAATTAAGAAATGAGCCTTCAAAAATCTCTCTAAACATGACCCGACTCCCATTAAGAATTTTGTCCTACGGGCAGCCTGCTGATAACTTGTATTACGCTTTGTGTGTCGCTGCATTCCTATCAGTGATAATACTAATGCCAGTCGAGTCAACAGGTTCTGAGGGGTAGTTATTAAGAAGGAAACTTGCAATTAACACAAGAAGGGGATTTAAGTAAACATAATGATAAGGAGTTGAATTTATGAGAAAAATTTCTTCTCCCAAATGAAACTGATGTTATTTTGTTACATATCTTGATCTAGTGTTGTTATACCTGCAAGCTTAGATGTGGTTAGGGTCCTAGGTTACTTAAAAAGAATATGACTGAGTGAGTACAATTTTCCAACCTTATAAGAGTTTTAGTACTATGCTACACTAGTTTGGATCAGGTTTTGTGGATAATCACATGTGGTATAATGCAACCACTGGTATGGCTAAGACATAGACCTTCCTGGGCATGGGAGAAGCCACACACTGTTCAACCTGCAGCATTCTGCACTGCCCTGGAAGCAGCATTGGACAGGGAGGCGATTTCCTATTATTTGACTGGGGTGGGTGGAATAATTTTAATTGCTAAGAAATTGCATTTTCATTGTAAAGCAATTCAAGTTATAGCAGATTCATAATGCAGCTATTGTAAAAATGACATTTCAGTGACATTTCTGTGAGAAGAACATGGTGATTTTGAAAATCACATGGTGAGGGCATAGCAGTTATGCGAATAACACATTTTCACAATACGTGTGCTGAGAGCATAAATAATGATGATGGCAATAGTATTAATAATAATGGCATTCCATGGGAGAAAACCTTTTATCTCCACAATTTCAAAGTTCTTTAACTCACACCTATCCAACGTTACATTCCACTTAAATAATTGATCTTGACTCTTTTTGATGGAATGGAGCTAAGGAAACAAGTGGTTGCTCAACTCTGTAGCAAATTAATGGCAAGCATAGAATCAGAACTCTATTTTCTTTTAAAAAGTCTTTGGGGATGACTCACCAGAATGAGTATCATGCAGGTACGGGAAATGATATTGTTCCAATTTTATTATAGATGTATTTCCATCAGTTCTTAGGTGGGTTGTTGGTGAGCAATTAGCAACCTCTCTCTTCATGTACATAAAAGAAAATGTAGCATTATTTTATTTCAGGATGAACTGAGTTGCTCATTTCAAATATGTTTATAAAATACTCTAATAAGTTAAACAGGTAAGCTGCTTTTGTTAGCCTAAGGGCGTATTATTCCCACAGTGGGTATGTCATCACCATCTTCTTTCCACAATGTCATTATCATGTCATTAATATAGAAATTTTCCATCTTTTCTTCTACATATATTTTAAGAGAAAAACAGCTCCTTCGCAACTACATTGTCAGTGATTGGAAATAAGAGTTGGAGTGATGGCTGTCAGCATACATGACACATGTGGTCAACATCCTGCCATGAGGGTTACCAATATAATTTATTAAACAGGCTACAAGACAGAGGAAAAATTTACCCTTTGACCAAATGCCTTGACCACTTGATTTGATGATTTGTGTATGTATGAAATGGCTTACTCAAATTTAAGAATTTGGAGTCAGAGCTTAATTACATGTCACTGATGGCTTGTATTTAACTGATAGCTTGTATTTAATTGATACAGTGTATTCAGGCTGGGTTTTATTGTATTAGTTCTAATGCAAAATGTGAGGCTGGGGCTCTCAGGCTAGAGGGGAGGTGAAGCATAGTTGTAAGTATAAGATTCAGCAATTCCAGTTTGGATCCATTTGGAAGATGTTTGCCTGTAACCAGCCATTATTTCGTTATCCATTAAATTGGCACTAGAAACGGAAGTTGAATGTTCCTTTATCATCATGCTTTTGGTATTCTGGAAGGGTGGTTAGGCTTAGTAAAATTTAGAAGCAACAAACAAACAAAAATGTTTCTTTGCTTTTTAAACAAAGCCCTTACTCTTTACGAATCCATTTTCTTTTCTGGGCAAAGAATATATGATTCCAAGCTAATTCCATTACTGATTTGCTCTACAATGAACACCAGAGAGCTAATGAATTCTTCTGTTTCAAAGGCTATGATTTACATCTTGTTTGGATCACTTGGTCCCGTGATGTCAAGCCTTCAGTCAGAGTTCTATGGTCTGACCTCTTCATTTTCACAGCTTGCAGGCAGTATCTCCAACGTTCTGCCAACACAGGGCTCCCATGTCTCTTGTCAGCCTTCATTCAGATGACTAAATGGCAAGGTGTATCAATGCATGTTAAAGCGACCATGCAAATTTGCCCCAAATCATTGACATTGTAACATCTGCAAAGGAGTCGTCACCATATCAATAACAATAAGTAATACTGCCATTTCTCTCCCATGGTTTCAGCAGAAAAAAACAGTGTTACAGGGCCAAGATGAGAAAGACCTGACTATGTTTCACTCTGGTTTTTGTTAAAAGTTGTTTGCAAAAGAAAGTCTAAGAGGGTATATTCAAATAATTGCAAAACAAAAGAAAATATAAGAAAGTATATTAAAATATTTAAAGGTAGACACGCAATTCACTGATGGGGCAAGATCTGAGGTAGAACTGGAGAAGCCGTCTGGAGCTTGGATGAGACAAATGATGAAATTAACATTATACAAAAATTCCACCTAATCTTTAGGCTCTTGATACAGTTACTGAAGTCAGTGATGATAAGGAATGATGAAGACAAAGGAAAAGGTCAAATCTCATTGAAAACTTCTGTCCTACACTAGCAGTCAGAGAGAAAGAAAGAAAATAAAAATCTGTATCTTCAGGAAAACTGGACCACTCAGACTGTTTAAACAGTTTCATGATAAGTGTCAACTTAAAAAATGCAGCATGTGAAAACTGTGAGTTGTTTTATCTGGGGAAAAAATGAGGACTGCAGCCCAGAAGACAGCACCTGAGATAACTTGGAGAATCTGCTTCCAAGAGGCAGGGAGGAAGGTCAGCGTACCTGTGACTTTGGTGAAGGGGGAGTATATGGAATCAAGCATGTATTTTTCCAGAAGATTTTAGCTAGTCTCGTGAAGCTTTTACTAGTCACAAGGAATCATCGTCACCATGAAGGATTTCAGTGTATTTCTAGACATGAGGGGACAGGAGAATTGGTTCATAAAATCGGCTCCTGAAAATATCTAACTATCTGAAGACCTGTCCTGCCAGTTTTTCCCCAAGCACAGAGTGCATCATTTCTGCTCCCCACCCGGAGTTCCTTCCAGAGGGTGTTGAAAGCCAGCAGCTGCGGCAGCACATGATTTGGTGCCTGTAGAGGTAGATGGCAAGGGCCGCATAGCAGCTGACCAAAGGGACTGTCAACCTGGGTGCCTGACCTCATGGAGCCCGAAATCCCTTCCCAGCTGAGACCACAAGCTCCTGCGCGTGGAGCCCGCAGCCCCATCTCTGATGCTGCCGGTGAGATGCTGGTCCGCACCTCTGTGCCACTAACCCACTCAGCTCCCGTCTGGGGACATGCTGGGGAAGACCCAGACATTTGATTATGCTTTCTCTCGGAGCATGTTCATGTTCTATATCTAGTTTAGACATTTTGTATAGGTTCTTGGCGGTCTTGGAATTTAGTCAAGGCAGCCCATGAAAGAGAGAGCTGAGTGTGAGCCCCGATCCCACTTTTGAACGGAGCAACTCCATTTTTTCCTAATATTTTGTTCATAAAAGGGGTTCTACTGCAAACATTTGTAAACCACATCTCCAGTTTCACTCCTCATTTCACAGAAACCTAGACCAGAGAGAAGTGATTGACCCAAAATCAAGGTTCATGAAGCTAAATTCAGGCATGATAATAGCATGATAATAATACGAGAACTATTTTGCTGAATTGAGAGAGGAATTATAAATGCTGGATAAAATCTGGTGGCTGGAGAATGAATGAATTCAATAGTCACAGAAAACCACCGGTATTGATGTCTGTTGCCATTCTCACGTTAGTTTCATAGCCAGAAAATGTGGTTTCTCTGCCAGGGATCTTAGCTAGGCCACCTATACAAAACAGAAAATTCCTGGGCCAGTAACGAATCTCTCAAATTTCCTCAAACAAAAAGATGAGGAGGCATTGTGGACAAGAAACCTTTTCCCATCCCTCGGGTGTTTCATCCAAAGAGCTCCTTTTGGTGCCAGAAAAAGAACTGTGCCCTTGGCAATGTCTTGGCAGTGATCCAGTATCCTGTGATGCCGATCCCTGACCTTGGCCATCCAGAGTTCAAGGCTACCGGGCAGAGGGCAGTGGTCCACATAGTGGGCTCCCAGGCCCACGGGATGCGGGAATCTGCAGCCCGTCAAGCTACCCGCACCTCTCTCCTCCGAGCCCAGATTCCTGATGTGTCCATGGGATGCCCGTGACTCCCCTTTGTGCGAAGCCCGCCCCTCTGTGGTCTGGCTTCCTTAATTCTCTCCGGGACAGCTGCCGCTGACAGCCTGCCCCAGCACCGCTCTGAGATGCCTCAGGGAACAGCTGGAACTCTCCCAAGGGCTGATTTTTCCACTATGAATCTGGTACCAAATATTTTTTCCACTTCATAGGTAATATGGAAAATATGTTAAGGAAATACCACTTAGCGTCGGAAGTTCCAAAATCGACCAAATATTATTGTGAGAATTGCTTGCCTTATTTATTTGCCGGCTATTAAATCAATTTGCGAGGGGGTGAGTATTTTCTGTGTTAACGTATTATGTGGTTCTGAAGCTCAAATGGAGGTCACAGATTAGATTCACTCACTGGAAAAAAAAAGATGCAGCTTTCTTGTGTTGGAAGAGGACCTTCTCTTGCTTCTCTTTAGATTCCCAATGATTTTTCTTCGGTAACCCTCCCCCTAAATCCTCTACCTGCTACTTCTTAAAGCTCGGAGGTCTGCAGCTGGAGGTTTCAGTAAGGTGCTGTGCCTTTAAAATCGGTCAAAGTAAATGGGTTTTAAGAACCCAACAGGATCTTGGTCCAGCATAACATTTAATCTGCGTTATATCTCACTTCCTAATCACTCCTTCCATTCCAATTGTAAGCCGGGAGGTGGGTGGGGGCATCTCAGAGAAGCGCTGGCGAAACAAGTTTGCCTGCGAGCTGCCGAGCCCCGCACGCGCGCTCCCGCGCCTTCTGCCCGCATCCACCCGGACCATCCCGTACACTAAAGATGACCACCCCGAGTACGAACCCCTCTTCCCCTTCCTTGTTGCTGGTCGCTATGGTGCTGCTTTCCACTGTGAAGAACTCAGCGCCATTATCACTCAGTGTCTCTCTCGGAGATGTGATCTAATTGCAGAATCCACACCTGTTCCACAGTTCAATAGAATTCAGCTCCGGTGGAGGCAGACGCAAAACAACGCAGGCACACACACAGGAGCGCGCACACACACACACACACACACACACACACACACAAACGACAATCACCTAGGAGTTCAGTGGGGGTCAAAGACAAATAAATTGATCAAGAGGGTGAGCTTATCAGGAAATAATATCATGAAGGGGAGGAGGGGGAAAGGCTGTGTTTTGTGGTCACTGGAAGATTGCTGATGGGTGCATAAATAAGGCACGCTGCAACATCTGTTCTTTGTTGTGCATTCAGCTTTTTAATGTGTTCAAAGAGCAGCTCTGACGCATCGCTGACTACCACTCCCCATCCGAGCAGCATTTTACCAGAAAATAATAAACCTTCCTGGTGGGGTGCAGGGAGCCAAGGCATTCGGGCAATGCCATTAATTTGGAAATATCTCTTTTTTTGCTGGGATTTTAAAATCTCTCTCCCTTTGAACATTGCACAAATTTGGGACCCAGCCTAGCATCCCTCTCAGCCTAAACATTAAATCAGTCTGAAAATCTATTCAACCGTTTGTGGTTTTTTTTTTTTTAAAGTCAGTAAAGGAAAGGTGGGAGGGGGTAGCCAAGTCCAAGTTTACAGACGTTTTCCCCTCTGCTTTTAATTCCATTAATGTGAGCTTCTATCTGTCGGGATGATTTTTTTTTTTTTTAAAAAAGCATGTTCCAGTATTTATTTGTACTGATAAAATTCAGAGGCAGCTGAGGCCCCTGACAGTTGAACAATATTGGCTGGTTATTTTGATACAGTGTGGTAGGCAGCACAAGATTAAAAAAACGGAGCATCCGAAACTGAGAAAAACCAGCTTGAATTCTAAAATAAAATTTTAGCAGCATGGATTTCTCTTGCCATAGGCTATGAGGCTACTATGAATTTCAGATGCATTTCCTGAGCTGTCAATGAGGTGGAAAGATGAGACTGGCATTACGAAGATTTGCTGCGGCTCCATTCAGGGTAATTGCAAGCCAAGGTGGAGCGACATTAAACCACCACCAAGAAGAGCCGCTGGTGTACACACAGTATGGAAATAGCTTGCCAGGCAACCCGAGGACCAGCACAGGCATTTCTTTATGTCACTTTATCTGACTTCTACATTTCCCCACTTTTTAGGTCACAGCTCAGAGGCACTGCGACACCAGTGAGCTGCTGAAGGTTGCTTCCATAACCAGCTGGACTGAATCTTGTCAAAGGGGGACAGGAACTTTTGGGTGTAGGGCTGCCATTTATAGTCCCTCTTTCCAACCTTCTCTTTTATAATCTTGGTGTGCAGAATCCTGGTCTGCCTATTCTTGGCTTGGCCAGCCCTTCCCCAAAGGACGGTTCCCATTCGATCGATGTCAAAGGGACCAGGTCACCATTAGGCTCCGCGTCATTAGTAAAAGCATTCTTAACTGCCTGTGGGACTTCTTGGTATCCCAGCTATACTCTCAGCTTCGTTCTGCTAAAATCTTTTTGTGTCTTTTCGTGCCAGGATTCTAGGTACAGTGGGTCACCCAGAACTTGAATGTACAATACCAGAAGACAGACATCTAAATTTGTGGATAGATGGGTGACATTTTTAAAAGTATAGGCTCCTGTGTTATACAGTAAGATATTGTTCATCTATTTTATATATCGTAGTGTGTATCTGTTAATCCCAAACTCTTAATTTATCCCTTCCTCCACCTTTGGTAACCAGAGGTCTTCTGTGTCTGTGAGTCTATTTCTGTTCTGTAAATAAGTTCATTTGTATCATATTTTAGATTCTGCATACAAGCAATATCATGTGATATTCGTCTTTCTCTGTCTGACTTACTTCACTTAAAATGATAACCTCTAGGTCCTAGATGGGTGACATTTAAAAACCTCTATCCTTTTGTTGGCACTGCATGGTCTTCTTTTTGGCTTACATGGGGATTTATAATGTTCAGTGTCAAGACAACACAATCATAATGAAAGATATTGGATTTGTCACAGATTAAACCTATTTATCCTGGAGGAAGGCATGGCAACCCACTCCAGTATTCTTGCCTGGAGAGTCCCCATGGACAGAGGAGCCTGGTGGGCTACAGACCATGGGGTCGCAAAGACTCGGACACGACTGAGCGACTGAGCACACCAGCACCAACCTGATTATGTTATATTTGATGGCAGCTTTGCTGCTTAAAATCCCACAGGATGACAACTTTCCAAATGGTCAACTGAAAGGACCATTTTCAAGGGTGCATTCTGCTCTACTTTCAACCCCATCAGCATGGAGGTAAATGATGATTTAGGGACGGATGTGTTTTTTGGATGTGTGGTTAGCATATATTCTATACAGACTTAATGCACATAACAATTGCCCAGTTAATGAATTTTCACCACGATAATGCTTGAAATTTTAAGCTATTTATCAAACAACTTCTTTTTTTTTATATATAACAACTTTTAACCCCCTCAAGCCCACTAGATAGACATGCTATGAGAAGTGACATTATTGTTCCAGGCAAAGATATACTAATTTACTGAGCACAAATGTCTAGTCGAAGAATAAGATGTGGAACAAATTTTAATCATATGCCCTATTTGGATGAACTCCTAAGTTTTACATTGCTTTTGCCAACCAGATGAAAGGGAAGATGTGGCATTTTCTATGATGCTTTTTCAATATGTTACAAAGCTCAATTTTATCATTTCTAGGTCAAATGTTCAAAGAAAAAAAAATATCCTTAAGACTGAGTTATTCTGATGTTGAAGGTATACTTGAAAATCAGTCTTCTGACTTTCTACCACCTTCCAAAAAGGCTCTGCTCCATAGTGCGTGCCATGAGGACTAGCCCAGGCCAGCCTGTGGTCCTGCGGGACTGTCTGGGGTCAACTCACAGCCCGCTCTGAGTGTTGCCCCAAAGAGAAGACAATGAACCTTGACCCAGGTGTTGATACATTCTTAGGCACAGCCTCACTCCAGTGACAGGTCAAAGTGGGGATGTAAAATCCAAGCCCCTTCACAGCAGGTCAGGACAATTTGGAATGTCCACCTCATTCTGGGGCTTCCAGCGGAGCTGGCTGAGCAACTTGCTTGGACTTCCCACTCTGCCAATCTTCCACGGTGTATTGATTCTGAGATCTCACCTTGAAATTTCGGTTTACCAACTTCTGTTTCAGAATCTGCCTCCCTGGAAACACTCTACCTGCAGCGCTATTTCATCTTTCTTTCCAACCCCCACCACTGCGCATCACCTTTGATGACTACAATAAACCTTCATTATCTGACATGTGGTGACAAGCTATATTTATTTTCATCTCCTTTATTACTTATCTAAACTTGTTTTTATTGTTCGATTGATAAATTTTTTTCAACCTGGGATATTATTCAGATACCTTGAGTTGGGAAGGAATGCATTAGAATTTTCCCATTGAAGTTAATAAAACATTGTTTTATTTAAATGTCTTCACACAGCAGTGAGGCTTGGGGAGAAGGTGAGATTGTTGAGTGAGGGAGGGTGCTGTTAGAGGCTGCATCAGTCAGGAGTGCTCTCAGCTGCATGGGACTGAAGATCCAGCCCCCGATGACCTGAACAACAAGGAAAACACATTCCCTTCATCAGCAAGAAATCCAGAGGCAGGAAAGTTCCAGGCTGGATAACTCAGTGGCTCAATCATGTCATCAAGGACTGACCTCCTCTCCCTCTTTGCAGACTTTGATCCTCAGCATATCAGCCACCCTTCATGTGTCACGAGATGCTTGCCTCTATGATGGGCAACAATGTCAAAGGCTGGAAGAGGGGGAAAGAGATTGCCACCCCCCGAATCCATATTACGGACAATAAAACCTTTCTCAGAACTCCCCTCATTAGACTGCACTCGTGTGGATGATTCTGCAGCATCTTCTACCGTGGGAGGTCGTGGTGGGCTTGAGTGCCCCCAGTCCACTCAGTGACACACACCTGTCAGACTTTCCTGCCTTCTTTGTTTTTTTGCTCATTTCTCACTCTTCTGTTCATCCTTTTCCCAAATGAAGCTGCCTGCACACAAACCCTTGTCTCAGGCTCTCTTTCGGGGTAACACACACCGTATAAGGATACCGCCTCCATCATTAGGGACGTCCCAACTCCATCTCCCTCGACATGAGCAAATGCATCCCTAACTGCCTCTGGGGCTTCTTGGCATCACAGGTATACTTTTAACTTCTTTCTGCTACAATCTTTTTGTGCCTTTTGCAGAATCTTCCAGACCAGTATCTAAGATCACCAGTATCAATCTCAGCTCTCTATCTTTGCAAAGGAGCCTGTTTCTGGTTCAAAGAAAACTCACAAATTACAAATGACAAACCAAAAAGCACAACGAAAAACTGACCATGCAGGCTGATCCCAACATACCCACGTTTGTTTCTCCTACCACCAGCCAGCCTTTTGCATATGAGATTTCTCAGGAGTGAGGGAAGCACGAGGCCATGATGGCACCCAGGTTCAAAGGATACACATTGAGCTCTTCAAGTGGTTTCCCTAAAATTCCATCCCCTGCCCTTCACAGCCTCAGTGTGAGGGCTGAGTGGATTCATACCATATGCAACACTCTCTCCAAAATATTGTTTCTTAGTCTGATTTTTTCCCCTTATCTTCTCCAAACTTTTCCTGACATAAAGGTGGTTGATCAACAAAGAATTGCAAATTTGGTTATCAAACACTTCCTTTCCCCATCCTCTGTGTATGTCTCACACTTTGATTTGGAAGTTGACCTCTATTGTCTTGGAACCTCATGAAAAATAGTTACAACTGAATAAAATTTGTACACATATACAAAGGACTGCAGCCTTATGAATGCTCTGAGCCTCTAAGATCTGATTGTTGGTGTAGAATTATTTGATTGTAATTGTCTTTGTGGTCTATCTGCAATGACTATAAAGATGGAGAGTTCCTGATGGTCAAAGAAGGGTCAAAAAGATGGCAAAACTTTAAACTAAAGATCATTCTCTGTTAGGAAATAATTGATGGGCAAATAGATGCTGAACTAGGGATGTGTAAGTGGCTCTTCTAGTCTCAAATCTGTTTAGTTCTTTGTTGGTAATTAACAATATAATCATTCCCTCATGGAAAGCTGTTTTCACAAACTTGCTATAACTCTTTTTGTATTTGGGGGCCTCAAAAGAGAAAAAAAAAGATCCTACTGATGAAGAGAGAATGGGGAAATAAATGAAGTAATTATGAGCTAGAGTAACAAATACCACTTAGGCATATACCAATTATTTCTGCAAAATCCACAATTTATGGCAAGAAATCTCAGTGTTTACATATTGATCAACTTTTATTCATACCAGAAGAGAATACATTGTAATAAAGATTTCTCACTGATTTGGAGAAAAGTGTATTCCACTAAAGTGTTAGATTACTGCCTCGTCTCATCATCCCTTATTTTTACCACCACAACAAAAACAGCTTTATGGGAAGAAAATATTGTGCTATATAAATCTCTTCATGAATGAACGAGCCTAAAAAGGAGAGAATCATCCAGGTCCTCTTTACTATCTGGCTGTTCATGGTAAAGTATTGTCTGAAATGAAAGCTGACTTGGGTAACTCTTGCACCAAAGCTGCTGACAAAGATTTATAAGGTTTCACCACAATGAGTCTACCTCACTTTGAATGATGACAGTGACTACAATAATGCCATACCTTCCCTAGAGGAAGTATTTTTTTAATATTAGCCATGTTTTACAGAAGGCAATTTTTGGTTCATGGAAAGTAAATTTAGAGATCATTTCACGTACCCCTTACCATGAGAAAGCAGAAGCCAGAGAGATTAAAGAGATGCATTGGGTTAATGGCAAAGGACCATCTAGAGTTCGAGTCCTGCAGTTCCAGATCTAGCATCCTTCCCATGGCACCATACTGTGAAGAATAATACCCATCAGTTCTCTCTATCAGCCTAAAGAGGCATCACAGCGTTGCTCTCTGAAAGAAACACGTGCTGGGTAATTTATGGGAGAGTGTTCAAGTTATAAGTGAAACATGGGACTTTTTTCATTTCCAAAATCGGAAAGGAGGTCAGCTTTCAGTTTTCACTTGATATTTGACCAAGAATCTTTCTTTTATAGTTATAATCTCACCCAGATTGCGGTAATGATGCACCAAACCAATGATGCTTATAAATGAACCTTTGCTCTTTGTAGTTATCCACTAGTATCTTTGTGAGCTGGTGCCCAAGAATGTCTATATAGACATCTGGGAGCCTATCTGACAAGGGAAATCATTAATCTAATGGACACTGTAACTAAAAGAACAATCTTCTATCTTCCCATCCTAATTTCCAACTCTGGATAAAAGGAAAATGTGTCTTTATTCTTATCATTTTCCACTTAGGATTGTAGTAGTTACATTAGCTAAAAATAGAATTTTTTATCTTGTAAAGATTTCACTTCAACTGTTTGCATGTGACTACAAAGGGATAGCTGTTCAAGCTGGTTTTAGAAAAGGCAGAGGAACTAGAGATTAATTTGTCAACATCCATTGGATTATCGAAAAACAAGAGAATTCCAGAAAAACATCTATCTCTGCTTTATTGAGTATGCCAAAGCCTTTGACTGTGTGGATCACCACAAACTGTGGAAAATTCTGAAAGAGATGGGAACACCAGACCACCTGAGCTGCCTCCTGAGAAACCTGTATGCAGGGCATAAAGCAACAGTTAGAGCTGGACACGCAACAACAGACTGGTTCCAAATTGGGAAAGGTGTATGTCAAGGCTGTATATTGTCACCATGCTTATTTAACTTATATGCAGAGTACATCATGAGAAATGTTGGGCTGGATGAAGCACAAGCTGGAATCAAGATTGCCAGGAGAAATATCAATAACCTCAGATATGCAGATGATACCACCCTTATGGCAGAAAGTGAAGAGGAACTAAAAGACCTCTTGATGAAAGTGAAAGAGAAGAGTGAAAAAGTTGGCTTAAAACTCAACATTCAGAAAACTAAGATCATGGCATCTGGTTCCATCACTTCATGGGAAATAGATGGGGAAACAGTGGAAACAGTGGCTGACTTTATTTTGGGGGGCTCCAAAATCACTGCAGATGGTGATTGCAGTCATGAAATTAAAAGAGGCTTACTCCTTGGAAGAAAAGTTATGACCAACCTAGACAGCATGTTAAAAAGCAGAGGCATTACTTTGTCAACAAAGGTCCGTCTAGTCAAGGCTATGGTTTTTCCAGTGTTCATGTATGGATGTGAGAGTTGGACAGTGAAGAAAGCTGAGAGCCGAAGAATTGATGCTTTTGAACTGTGGTGTTGGAGAAGACTCTTGAGAGTCCCTTGGACCGCAAGGAGATCCAACCAGTCCATTCCAAAGGAAATCAATCCTGAATATTCATTGGAAGGACTGATGTTGAAGCTAAAACTCCAATATTTTGGCCACATCATGCGAAGAATTGTCATTGAAAAGACCCTGATGCTGGGAAAGATTGAAGGCGGGAGGAGAAGGGGACGATAGAGGATGAGATGGCTGGATGGCATCACTGACTTGATGGACATGAGTTTGTGAAAACTCTGGGAGTTGGTGATGGACAGGGAGGCCTGGCGTGCTGCAGTGCATGGGGTCACAAAGAGTTGGACATGACTGAGCGACTGAACTGAACTGAACAAAAGGCTAAATAGCTCTGTTGCTTGAAGAGACCTTTGTATACAAGTAACCCTGTAGCTATGATCTGGAAGGTAGAGAAAAATTAAGGAAACTAGATGATGCCTCACACCACAAGTGAAGCAACGTTTTTTTTTCTGGGGCAAGAAGATCGCACGGCAGACATGGGTTTTTCCCTGTGTGTAATATGTGTGAAGATCGCACGGCATACATGGGTTTTTTCCCCCTGGTTGTAATATGTGTGAAGATCGCACGGCATACATGGGTTTTTCCCTGTGTGTAATATGTGTGAAGATCGCACGGCATACATGGTTTTTTCCCCCTGGTTGTAATATGTGTGAAGATCGCACGGCATACATGGGTTTTTCCCTGTGTGTAATATGTGTGAAGATCGCACGGCATACATGGGTTTTTTCCCCCTGGTTGTAATATGTGTGAAGATCGCACGGCATACATGGTTTTTTTCCTGTTTGTAATATGTGTGAAGATCGCATGGCATACATGGGTTTTTTCCATGTTTGTAATATGTGTGAAGATCGCACGGCAGACATGGGTTTTTCCCTGTGTGTAATATGTGTGAAGATCGCACGGCAGACATGGGTTTTTTTCCTGTTTGTAATATGTGTGAAGATCGCACGGCATACATGGGTTTTTCCCTGTGTGTAATATGTGTGAAGATCGCATGGCATACATGGGTTTTTCCCTGTTTGTAATATGTGTGAAGATCGCACGGCATACATGGGTTTTTTCCCCCTGGTTGTAATATGTGTGAAGATCGCACGGCATACATGGGTTTTTTCCCCCTGTTTGTAATATGTGTGAAGATCGCATGGCAGACATGGGTTTTTCCCTGTGTGTAATATGTGTGAAGATCGCACGGCATACATGGGTTTTTCCCTGTTTGTAATATGTGTGAAGATCGCACGGCATACATGGGTTTTTTCCCCCTGTTTGTGATATGTGTGAAGATCGCATGGCATACATGGGTTTTTTCCTGTTTGTAATATGTGTGAAGATCGCACGGCATACATGGGTTTTTTCCCCCTGTTTGTGATATGTGTGAAGATCGCATGGCATACATGGGTTTTTTCCCCCTGTTTGTAATATGTGTGAGCTGCACAGTTTCTGAGAATTGCAGCTTTTATCTTGGATGGTATCTGCGTTGGGTGAGGGAGATCACCCTCCTGCATGTATGAAAGATGGAGAGACACTGCCATGCACATGGAGGAAGAGACCTTGAGTGGGGCAGGCTTGGTGCCCCAATGCACGGTGCGATGGCCGATTAATCAAATAATTAGGACTCTGGGCAATACAGTCTGTGTATTATAGTATCTGTCTCCCCCTTTTCTTAGAGGAGAAGGGTGCACATTACCTACTCATGATAGAACCGAGCCTTGAGGAAAAGAAGGAAATATCCCAGAACGGAGGTGAAGGGTTGTAACAGGAAGATATTAGGAGGGTGTTCTCTCTCTTTTTGAGGTGCTCCCCTCAGGTAAACCCCATGAAGAGCTTAAGGTCCTTTTCTTTATCGTGAGACCAGGGGCGATTTCACCCCGAGGGGCTATTTGACGATGTGTGGATAATGTTTGTTGTCCCAACTTGGGGCCAGGTGCTGCTGGCGTCCAGTGGGCAGAGCCCAGGGGTGTGGGTCAGCACACCACGGTGCTCAGGGCTGTGCTTTGCAGCAGAGGATTATCCAGCCCCCTCGTGTCCGCAGGATGAGAAACCCTGCTTTACATTCAGAATAACCATAGCATGCATCCTAACGTAAATGTTTTTCCTTATGTTTTCACTCCCAGCCCATATGTAAAGCAAGTTCCGCACATGCTGTCTTGCACTTGGAGTGCAAGGGGAGCAGCTCAGGGGTGGGCAGCACGTGGACAGGTGGTCTTCCTCACACCGCCCCCCTTGAGGTCTCAGCGCTGGTAGAAACGTCACACCTAGAAGGGGAAACGGCTCGGGTTCTAGAAAGTAACCAGCTGTGGAGAGCTGTGCCCTTGGTTTCCGTGTGGTTTCAGAGACCCAGTGCCTCTTTTTTCTCCTCCTCTGAAGTCCAAAAACTACACAGGTTTCCATTACGTTCTTCTTCTCAGGGGAATGCCTTTCCTGAAAGAACCCTGACCGTTACCCATCAGGATTGCTGAGAGGAAGGGGCAGAAGTTGCCAGAGGAGGACAGAAGGCTCCAAGCAGTTTGTTTGGGAGGCCATCCTGGAGTGACGGCCACCACCTCTTTTCCTCCAGACACGCCTGGTAACGCTTGCATGTGGGGAGGCTAACACGTCTGTAGCATTGATGAAACTCACAGATATTGGCTGCTCATCTCTGTGGTGCAGAAGATGAGCTCTGAAGCGAGACGTCCTTCCTTTCACATGGGAAGACAACTACCTTTACACTGAGATAATGTAAGGACACAGCAGTCCTTGGTGAAGAAGCTTCCTAACAACAGTGAAAGAAATAGAGAGAATTCAGATTCTCATGAGAAGATACAGGGTGAAGATGGCCCTATCCTGCGGTCACTGTACTGGGAGCTGCCACAGACGTGCCCCTCGGGGCTGAGAGCTGGAAGTTATTCAGTCCGGCCCCAGGAACAACAAGCAGATCTGCACGGACCAGAGCAGTCAAGTCACGAAGGATCCTAGACAAGGAAGACCATCAGATGTTAGTAACTGTATGACACACCCTCATTTAAACGTGAGCACGTGCTTGTCACAGAAATGATTAAATATGGAAATCCAGAACCCAGAGAGAGAAATGGTAACCATGGTGGCTAATACAAATAGAGTATAAATAAGAAGGCAAATACATAATGATAAGGACTAACACCTTGAAAATGGAGAGAACTCTCCAGTTCAAAATTAGACTGTGGAGAAGTCTCAATCCCATGGCAAGTTCTTTATGGAAGCCTCCAGATTCGAGCAGATGTAAGTACTTCACTGGCGCGAGATGAACTCCTGTCTGCACAGCACTCCTTTATGGGCTGTGTTGGTCCACACTCATACTTAGGGATAGAAACAAGTCGGAAAAACAGCTACTTATACCCTGGTAAGTGCCCTTATTACAGTGCTTTGGTTTCCAGTGATCCCGTATATTCTTATATTCTGTCTTATGCTTAGTATGAGTGCCTACAATTTTGAGAAAGAAGTCGTCCCTTTTATGAGTTGGTGGTTGAGTCATACATGATAGCAGGGCTTCTCTTCTCTGGCTGCAGTAGTTACCTGTAACATTTCTTGAACACAGGCATTGCACAAGGTGAGTTATTCACAGGGGCACTGGGCAGAAGAAGCAAGCTAGGATGTGGCTCTAGATGTGCACAACCAGGCAGGGTAGCTGGGACACCTGGCCCAGCTGCAGTGATGAACCCTGGAGAGTCAGGTGGATTGTTTAAAGCTAGTGTCCTGGTCTTCAAAGAGCTTACAGTCTCAGATGGAAGACCAAGAAGTGAACAAACCCAAAATAAAGCCACATGCTGAATGCGAGCATAGAGATGTGTGCACCAGGTTCTGTGGGAGCATAAAAAAGTGAAATAGTAAGTGTTTCTGTGAAGCAAGGTCAAAATTCAAATTGATGTGGTATTTGGGTTGAGTTCTGGTGAATGAGAATTTCCCAAAAACACAAGGTTGCAAGGGAAGGAGGGTAATTTCTAGGAATAAAGAATAGTATGGTGAAATCCCTCTCCTGGGCATTTATTTAGAGAAAACTCTGATTTGAAAAGACACACACACCCCAATTTTGATAGCACCAATACTTACAATAGCCAAGACGAGGAGATGTCCATCAACAGATGAATGCATAAGGAAGATGTGGCGCATACATACAATGGAGTATTACTCAGCCATTAAAAAGAATGAAATGATGCCATTTGCAGCAACATGGATGGAACTGGAAATTATCATACTAAGTGAAGTAAGTCAGATGTGTGCATGCTCAGTCATTGAGTCATGTCTGACTCTTTGTGATCCTATGGACTATAACCCGCCATAGTGGTTGTCTGTTTCCAGACACGGGATCAAACCCGTGTCTCCTGTGTCTCCTGCATTGGCAGGTGGATTCTTTACCACTGAGCCACCTGGGAGGCCCTAGTGAGTCATATAGAGAAAGACAAGTATCGTATGATATGATTTTATATGTGGAATCTAAAATATGACAGAAATGAACTTATTTATGACACAAATGAACTTATACAAAACAGAAACAGACTCACAAACATAAAAATAAAACAGGTTATGGTTATCAAAGAGGGAGTAGGTGAGTGATTCATTAGGAATTTGGGATTAACAGATGCATATTACTATATGTAAAATAGATAACCAACTAGGGCTTACTGTATAGCACATGGAGCTAGATTCAAAAGAGAGAGACTTAGGATGGAAGGCTGGGTCATTTTGCCCAACCATTTGGGCAGAAAGAAAAAGAGAAAAATAGAAAGTAGTTGGAAAAATAAAGGTCAGGGAGGCAGGAGGTCAGAAGATAGTGGAATCAAGGAAAGAAAATGGAAAAATTTTATGAAGGAAGCCATTAATATTGCTGTGTGTTGTCGTTCAGTCACTCAGCCATGTCCAACTCTTTGTGACCCCACGGACGACAGCACAGCAGGCTTCCCTGCCCTTCTACACAGCTATGTGAATCAGCAGTCAAAGTGGAGGAACCAGAGAGTGTTCTCACAATTGGGAGTCCACAGTCATCTTAGGTGGAGTGTTTTAGTGGAGTTGTTAAGGGTGAAAATTGGGTGGATTGAGGAACAAAAAGGAAATGGAAAATGTTAGTGCAAACTAGTTTGCCATAACAATGGAAGAAGTTTGACAGCAAAGAAAAGTCAAGAGTGGTGGTTGGAGGTGAATGCGATGTTGAGGTGGCAGAGATGTGACCGTGCTTATATGCTGAGATGACAGCACAGGTAGGGAGGGGATTCGTGGAAGGAGAAGGAAAAGACATGAATCTTGAGCACACGGGGAGGTAGCTGCTCTGGGTGAAAGTTGTCTTTTATTCTGAGATGGGAGGGAAGAATTAGTTTGATATAAATATGGATTCATCTAGCAGACTGTTGGTTCATCGTGAAAAGGTATGACCAGACAGCAGGCAATCCAAATGGCTGATAACACTCATGGTTAAGATGGGAAGTCTAAAAAAAAAAATATATATATATATATGGGAAGTCTATCTGTTTTGGTGGGGGT
The DNA here is from genome assembly GCA_024291935.2 of Okapia johnstoni. NCBI lineage: Eukaryota > Metazoa > Chordata > Mammalia > Artiodactyla > Giraffidae > Okapia > Okapia johnstoni. The sequence goes on along the minus strand of CM044311.1, from coordinate 2,064,185 downwards.
GGGAGGGAATCTCTAGCTAAGAGGCTTTTAAAATATTGGTTAAAAACATGGGCTTTAGAGGATGACAAGGATGGTAAGTAGTAATTCTGACACTTCCTAGCTGAGTGACCTGAAGTTGTTTAAATTCTTTTCTAGGCTTTAAGTACTTCATTTGTAAATTGGGAATTATTATAGTATCTATGTTATACCATTTTGTGAAGATTTAATGAAATCATACATGTAAAGTGTCTGCTGTCTCATAGGTACTCACGTCTACCTGGGCTAAAAAAAAATGTGAGGACCAAAGTAGACATTCAGATACGTGTATAGACCAGGCCAACTTGGAAACAGTACAGAGAATCACTGGAATTCAGCCATCATCCTAGAGGCTGGCTGGGGTTAACAGCGAAGCACTTCCAAGAGCCAGTGGGAGCCCGTGCATGGTGGCCGGCCCTGTGGATAGCAGATCTGTGCTGGCGCCCAAACGCAAGCCCTACTGAGAGCCTGTCGCAACCTCTGAGATGCATCCTGCTTGTGTGATATTCCCCACGTACTTCCTGGCGAAGGTGGCAGCACAAGCACAGGAGCCTGTCAAATCCCAGCTGAAGTGTCAAAGGGAACATGAGAACCGGAAACTCCTTCACCACTGCTGGGAGCTAGAGGAGAACCCTTTTCATTGGTGGAAACGTCAAGTCAGGTTTTGCCAATGGGACCCTATCTAGGAAAGACACTAGGGCTCCCTTACTGAGAGAGGAAAAAGGCAAAGGAGATCTTGAAGGCATTGTAATAATCCCTTGATACACAGGATCCGTGGTAGGAAGGCATGACAATCTCGGGATTAGCAGGGAACGTCTCCCTTGCAGGTCTTATGAACCCGAGGGCAGTCACTGCTTGGGGCCAGGGCCTCGTGACCACATCATCCGGCCAGTAGTTGGGCTGTACAGTGGGGGTTCTCCACAAGCTCACAAGGTTCTTTTCAGTCGACTTTGTGGTCACATAGAGAACGAGATCAGGTCATTCCGGATCTGGCTCCTGGCACAATGACTTTGCCATACACAGAGAAAGCTATGACCTCAGCTCGTAAAATGTCAGAATAAATCTCCCGCCAAGATGTTTAATCACTGAATGGGTAAAATGTCATATAGCATAGATCTAAAAGAGGATTAGGAAAAATCCAAGCAAACTAGGATGGGATCGAAGAAAAATCTATTCACTGTTTTGCTGAGAAATACTAGGCCAGATAAAATAGTCATCGTTCAAGGATGAATAAACAGGCAAAATAAAGCCTCATTATGAGGCATATGAAAAATTTTGTGACTTTAAGAAATGAAAATGTAGCACTCAAGAGGCAGAGGAAGAGCATGCTTTTGAAAAAGATTTACTACAGGAAATGGGAATAAATTTTAAGCAGCATATGCTTTGTGATCTAAGTAACATTCAAAGACCCCATGAAGCAGGAGATGAAAAATGAGAGAAGAAAATATATTGAGGTAAGAAAGAAGCTGATTAAGGAACTAAATATAGAGTAAGATGAAAGAAGGAAAAATGCTATAAAACTGAATATGAAATACCAAAATGGAAAATGCATTAGAAGCAATAAAGTGATTAATTGGCAACGTTTATAATGAAATCAGTAACACAGAGGACAAATTTGAAGCCCTCTTCTAGAATCAAAAGAAAATGAAAACTTACATAAAAATGTGGTGAAAAGAGATGACAGATGCAGAGGGCAGAAAGTGAAAGCCAACATGAAGAAAGCCGGTGCTGCCAAAGAAGACACCTGAGCAAGTAGGAAAAACAGCGATGTTATATACGTGTGTGTATATATATATAAAGTTATAGAAAATAATTAAGTAAATATTTGTAATAATTTGAAAATAAGTAAGTAAATAAAAAAGATACCTGAACGTAAGTAAGTAAATATTCAGATCAAGTGGGCTTGATGAATGCTGATCAAAAATAAAGTAAACAGACCAGTTTCTTTGAAAGTCTGAAAGTTTAGTTTTTCATAAAAAGAATTATGGAAGACAGGGGAGAACAGAATAAAATAACCGGGACAAGAAGCTAATAAAGCAACAACTTCAGAGGCCTAATTTACTAAGACCTAAGAATGCTAAACCTAGACACATTATTATTACTGTTCACATTTGAAGTCAGTAAAAAAGCATTCTCTGATACCAAGTGTCAAAACCTAGATCAATCAAGTCATCTTCATGACAAAAAAAGTCAGTTTTCCAGACAATCATAAAATAAGTTCAGCTTTAAAAACATCCTGCAAAATAAAAATGTGCTTTATTAAAAGTATTTCATTAGTTACTGCCAGTAAGTACTGAAATATTTTAATGTGGGATCAAGTCTAAATTGTTGTAAATACACTGTAGCTACAACAGAGTTTGCAAACTTCATCTTTAATCCTTGAAAGAAAAAATAGAGCCTGTAAATAATAATATCTAGCAAACAAGAATTTGGGTCTAAATCCTCAGATAGTGGAGGAGACCTCAGAGAAGGCAAGGCAGTATCTCGTGTGTACCGTGCATAGGAGAGAAAACGGTAGACGCATTCTTCCCCCTTGACGTGAACAGAGAAATAGAGTTGTTTATTTTTAAAGGTAACTTTGACCAAAAGTAAAAGCAGGATGTATACTTTTTCATTAGGAGAGAAAAGAGAAAGAAAACTTGTGTGATAAAGTCAAAGATAAATATCAAAGGGGATAGCAAAGAAACTGAGACAAAATCTAAATCAAGCTGAGTAACGCAAACATATAAGTTATGGCAAACATAATGACTTAATCATATTAAATGGCGAAGATTAGGTCATTAGACAATCAGCAATAATTGTCTATTAAAGATAGCTATGAAAGATTAACACAAGAAAATTGAAAGTGTAAGAGTGTATTTAAATATAAAGAGCTATATTCCCCAACTAACAGTTGGAATTACAATCACACAAGATGAAGTAGATTTTCAAGGAAAAAGTTTAAATGTCTCACAGATAATCTGTTTTTTTCAATGTTGGTAAGAAGATCCCAAATTAAAATGTATCAGGATTCAACTTCCATGTGCCAAATAACAGAATATATAATAAGCATAAAGCAAAAACTGTTAGAATTAGGAAGAGGAACTGACTGCAATGGATGCATAATAAAAAATGAAATATTTTTCTGTCCTTAAGAGTCAAAGTAGGCAATAGACAAAGAAATGGAGTATCTTATAATGTCATCAGTTGAGTCAACTTGAAAATGCACACGGAGAGTTATACCTCAATGGAACATACACTCTGCTTTTAAATATTTGGAAACACATAAAATAGTATATATATATGACCAGAAACAAAACCTCAGAATTTTCTAAAAAGCAGATCTACGCAGGTCATATTCTTTGATTAAAATGTAACAAAATTAATAGTTGAACAAGAATAATTTTTTTTAAATTTCCCAACCTTTTTAAGTGAAGGAAAAAAATATTCTTATGGGTCACATATGAGATTAAAAATGTAATTACAAAATACTTAGAAAACTACAATTATAAGCACACTACATAGTCAAACCTATAGTATTTAGTTAAAGCTGTAACTGGGCTTCCCAGGTAGCACTAGTGCAGAACCTACCTACCAGTGCAGGAGACAAGAATCATGAGTTTGACCCCTGGATAGGGAAGATCTAGAGGAGGGCATGAGAGCCCATTCCAGCATTCTTGCCTGGAGAATCCCATGGAGAAAGAAGCTTGGTGGGCTGGAATACATAGGGTTGCAAAAAGTCAGATATAAGTGAAGCGATTTAGGAGGCACTAGAGTTTTAAATAATAAAAAAACAAATGAATTAAGGCATTAACTTGAAAAGCTAAGAGCAAACCAAAGAATGCTAATAGGAAAAAAAAGGAAAAAGTTATTAAGGATGAAAGCAGAAATCAAACTTTAGTAAACAAAAAGGAATAGAATAGAGAAATAAATCCAAGTGGTTCTTCAGAAAAAAAGCCAACAATAAATAGAGCAAAAAAAAATAAAATATACAAACCTCTATTTATTCTAATCAAAGAAAAAATATGAGATGAGAAAAAAATTAAGGATAAGAATATGTCATCTTAGACATGAAAATATTTGAAAATCTTGATACAATAAATCATCTCATTCTTATCAAACATGAATATTAACTGCTGAAGAAGCAGGAAACATTCTTGAGAAAAAATAATAAAAGTAAATATTGACCTATTCAGAAGATTTAAAACAAAATTATTTCAAATTTTAAAGAACAAATAATTTTCTGACTTATTAACTCTCCAAGGGCATTAACATACATGGGAACAAATCCCATTTCAAGAACTGGCAAAACTTTAACACCAACAACTTATAAAACTAACTCAAAAGAGAAAATGACAAGGAAACCTCACAAATAGTGAGATTTAGATGCCAAAATCTAAAATGCAATACTACGTTTACCCAGCTGTTTGTGAAATAATGGAGACAAACCCTAGCAGGTTTCCTTTCAAGAATGCAAATATAATTCCATATTATGAATTAATTAATATAATTTTCACATCAATATGTCACAGAAGAAAAATAAAGTTATTATTCCAAAATATGCCAAAACTATTTTGTAAAAAATGTAGCATTCATTTTTAGTTAAGGCACCTGATAACTATGACCATAATAGGAATTAAGTCTTCTTTCTTAAGTTAGTGTAGATTATCTATCTAAATACGTGATCACTTCAGTTCAGTCACTCAGTCGTGTCCGACTCTTTGTGACCCCATGGACTGCAGCGCGCCAGGCTTCCCTGTCATCACCAACTTCTGGAGTTTACTCAAATTCATGTCCATTTAGTCAGTGATGCCACCTAGCCTTCTCATCCTCTGTCGTCCCCTTCTCCTCCCTCCTTCAATCTTTCCCAGCATCAGAGTCTTTTCAATGAATCAGCTCTTCACGTCAGGTGGCCAAAGTATTGGAATTTCAGCTTCAACATCAGTCCTTCCAATGAATATTCAGGACTGATTTCCTTTCAGATGGACTGGTTCGATCTCCTTGCAGTCCAAGGGACTCTCGAGAGTCTTCTCCAACACCACAGTTCAAAAGCATCAATTCTTCAGTGCTCAGCTTTCTTTATAGTCCAACTCTCACATCCATACATGACTACTGGAAAAACCGTAGCTTTGACTAGATGGACCTTTGTTGGCAAAGTAATGTCTCTGCTTTTTAATATGCTGTCTAATTTGGTCATAACTTTCTCCCAAGGAACAAGCATCTTTTAATTTCATGGCTGCAGTCACCATCTGCAGTGATTTTGGAGGCCAAGAAAATAAAGTCTGTCACTGTTTCCATTGTTTCCCCATCTATTTGCCAAGCCAGGCTTCAGTGTGAACCATGAACTTCCAGATGTTCAAGCTGTATTTCAAAAAGGCAGAAGAACCAGAGATCAAATTACCAGCATCTTTTGGATCATCAAAAAAGCAAGAGAGTTCCAGAAAAACATCTACTGCTGCTTTATTGACTATGCCAAAGCCTTTGACTGTGTGGATCACAACAAACTGTGGAAAATTCTTAAAGAGGTGGGAATACCAGACCACCTGACCTGCCTCCTAAGAAATCTGTATGCAGGTCAGGAAGCAACAGTTAGAACTGGACAGGAAACAACAGACTGGTTCCAAATTGGGAAAGGAGTACATAAAGGCTGTATATTGTCACCCTGCTTATTTAACTTACGTGCAGAGTACATCATGAGAAACGCTGGGCTAGATGAAGCAGAAGCTGGAATCAAGATTGCTGGGAGAAATATCAATAACCTCAGATATGCAGATGACACCACCCTTATGGCAGAAAGTGAAGAAGAACTAAAGAGCCTCTTGATGAAAGTGAAAGAGAAGAGTGAAAAAGTTGGCTTAAAACTCAACATTCAGAATAGTAAGATCATGGCATCTGGTCCCATCACATTGCAAATAGATGGGGAAATATGTGATATTTAACAATAAAACTCTAGGAACATTGACTTTAAAAGATGAAAAAATACATTTCTTTTATTATAAATACTGTTCAACATTGTTCTGCAATTCCTAACCCATGAAAAAAGATCTGGTAGAGAGGGAAAAGGGGTTAGTGATTGAAGAGGAAGAGGAAAGTATTACTATTTATTCATATTATGATGGTCTATCCTGAAGTCTCAAAACCGGGGGGGGGGAATCAGTTAAAAATGAAAGATTTTTATTGAGAGATTTCGGCTTGTGACCAGTCATAAACCAAATATACAAAAATCAATTGGTTTTATATATAAAAGCAATAAATAATTAGAAGAGTTGATTTAAACATCTCACTCATAATGAAATGAGCAAATTATCTGGGAATATATTTAACAAGAAATATTTAAGACCCATTGGAAGAAAACTATAAAGTTTATTATGGATTTAAAAGACTTCAATAAATGGAGAGAAACACTATATTTTGTTCCAGTTTGTTTACTGAGAACTTGTAAAGCTGTCAGGTTTGAACGGGTCCCAGAGCAACATAATCTGGTTCCACTCAGGAACACAGATGCAAAAGTCCCAAGCAGAGGCGTGTCATAGCAAGTCAAGCAGCATATGGAGATGGTATCACACCCAGAGCAAACAGGGTTGATTCTAAGAATGCAAAGCTTGCTCAGCTGCAGGGCAGAAAACTTGCCTGTCTTGTTCTTGTCCATATTCCTGACATTTATCATAGTTATTGGCATATACGTGATCGTGTTAGTCACTCAGTCATGTCTGACTCTTTGCGACCCCATGGACTGTAGCCCACCAGGCTCCTCTGGTCCACGGAATTCTTGAGGCAAGAATACTGGAGTGGGTAGCCATTCCCTTCTCCAAGGGATCTTCCTGACCCAGCGATCAAACCCAGATCTCTTGCATTACAGGAGGATTCTTCACCGTCTGAGCCACCAGGCAAGCCTGTATACATAATAGGTGCTCAATATATATGTGTTGACTGAATGAATATTACCCTGTCCTTTGTTTTGCTACATTAGTAGATTAAAGGAGAAAATCTACTTAATATCTTAATAGATGTCTGAAAAAAATCATTTGAGAAAATTCAAGATCCATTTTTCATTCAATGCTAAGACAGAAATAGAATGAGCTCTTTTTTTAATTTTGCTCATGTTTTCTACTAGAAGCATACAAGAAGTGTCCTACTTGATAATAAAACATTCAGGAGCAAGGAAAGTGTGCTTACTATCACCTCAACTTATCAAAACTTTACTGGAAGTCTTAGTTAATAAATTAATCAAGAAAAATAAGAATAGTGAAAGGGAAGAGTAGATGAAACAAAACAGTTTTTTTGTGTAGATGACATTATTTCTTGCTCAGACAATGACACCCGAAGACGACCAAGACACAACTGATAAGTAAAGAGATTGACTCCAAGATCAACATGCAGAGGAAAGCTTTTGGCTTTTCCACACCCCAGCAACAACTGAATAAAACTTTAATAATCATCCCATTCACAATTGTAACAAAATTATTAAGGTTTTAGGAATGAAACAGAAATATGCCAAGACCCAGATGAAAATATATCATAAAGCTTAGTGGGAAAGTTGAATAAATGAAGAAGAGACATGTTTCTGGGTTGTAAAGATATCACTTCTTTGTAACTTCGCTATAAATTCATTTAAATTTTAATCAAAAATCCCATAGGAATTTTTTTTTTCTTTTTTGGAACAGAACTCAATAAGCCACACTTCCAAACTTTGGAAGAGAAAATAAAAGAAAAACCAACATATTTTTGAAAAAGAGAAATCAAGAGGGGCAATTTGCCCTGTCAAACATGAAAAATAAACTATAATATATTGTAATTGCACATATTAGCTGGGGACTAATCAGTCAACAGACCAAAAAGAAAAGCAAATCTAGATGCCTACCACCCAGTAACTAAAAGCCCAATACATTAAAAAGAAGAAGACCTGATGTTTAAAAAATCATTTTTAAATATAGAGGAAAAAATAATGCTTATATAACTTTGGCATGGAGGCCTTCAAAGACGAGATATAAAATCCAAAAGACATGAAGCAACAGATGGACAAATTGCCCACATAAAAATAAAAATCTTCTGTATGACAAAAAGCGATATGAAGCTTAAAAGCAGGTTTAGACCCAAATAAACTGTTTTTGCTCCATAGTTAATAGATAACGGATTCATAATTAAAGTAAGTATAGTTTTAAATAGTTAAGGAAGACAACCAATTTTTAAGATGAGCAAAGGATAAGAATAAACTATTCACTGAAAAAAATTACAGTTAGTTTCTAAAGGTGTTTAATCTCATTAATAATTGGAGAAAATGTGAGTTAAAATAGATCTTTGCTCCTAGAACATGGACTCAAGTGTCAGTGAGGGTCGGGGGACAGGCATTTTCGCGTGCTGCTGTCGGGAGTACAAATTGGTGAAGATGATTTGGCAGTATTAGAATTAAAAACACAAGTCTCCCCAGTTATACTTCTTAGGCTTTCTATTAAGAGAAAATATACATGTACTGGGAGAAACTGAAGGCAACAAGAGAAGAGGGTGGCAGAGGATGAGATGGTTAGACAGCATCAGTGACTCAATGGATGTGAATCTGAGCCATTTCCAGGAGACAGTGGAGGACAGAGGAGCCTGGCGGGCTGCGTCCACGGGGTCACAAAGAGTCGGACATGACTTAGCCACTGAACACCAACAGCTCATACATAGTTCAAAACAGAAAAATATTGGAAGTGTACGTATCTGACAGTATGAGTCACTTCTAGTACTATGTAATCTATATGGGCAAATAAAAACGAATGCTGTGTGGGCAGAGAAAAGGAATTATATAGACCTGTATATATGAACATAAAGAGCAAGACATTGTTAAATAAACATAAGCTCCATCTGCTTTAAGACTTTGTTCATCCCGAACCCTCAACATCTTAAACAATTCTTGGCATATAGGTTCTCAGTTAAAAATCTCTTGAATAAATAAGTGTATGAACCATTTAAATATAACGGTCCTATTAATATTTAAAACTGAATATGAACAATGTTTACAAGCATAGAAAAAGGACTGAAAATGTAACAGCAAATAGTTTTAGTTCTTACTTCTAGGGGTCAAGTTTAGGAGAAGTTGTCATTAGAAAGCATCTCAATTATCCTTTCCTCTGTAACAAACCATTCAAATTCAAGGACCTAAAACAGCAGTCCTTTTATCATTCTCTCCGATTCCATGGATCGTGAATTTAGACAGAACACAACAGAGACAGCTTGTGTCTGAGCTACGATATCTGAAGCCTTGGTCTTATTTCAGAAGACCGGGACTCGATGTCTGGAGACGTCTTACATGCTGGTGCCCAGGTCAGGACGACTTCAAGGCTACTCCTCTGGGACTGTCAGCTGCAGTGACTTCTGCGTGGGCTGGGACACTTCACAGCATGGAGGCTTCAGGGTCGTCGGACTTTTCATACAGTGACTTAGGGGTCCAGGAGCAAGAGTTGCCATGGACAAAGTAGAAGGTGCAAGACCTTTTACGACCTAGCCTTCACAGCCAGCCAGCACCACTTCTGCCGTGTGCTACTGGCTGGAGCATCCTTGAGGCCACCCAAATTCAAGGGGAGGAGTGGTGAAGGATCACCAGAGAGGGGAAATGTTTATTTTTATTAATCTTTTTTTTTTTTTTAAATAGTAAGCTCTTTAACTTAACAATTTGTTCGTGACAGTAAAAGAGGTGGTGAAAAAAACACAGAATCTGAAACCAGAAAACCCAAGTTCAAATCCTGACACTTCCGTTGTAATAGCTGACTGATCCTGGGCAAATCCTTAGCCTTTCTGTGCCTCGGTTTCTTTATGTGTAAAGTTAGAGATAATTAAAACGCCTACTTCATGACTGTTGGGAAGATTTTGTGCATCGATACATACAAAATTCCTTAGAACAAAGTTAGGCATATTGTACTAGACATAACTATTACTTGTGTGTAAAAATGTTTAAATTGAGCCTGCATAAGAAGTGGTCTTTTAAAGATTCAACAATAATGAGAGATAAAGCTTTGTATTAATCGGATATCCCTAACCCTCAGCTGGGCTTCCCTGGGCTCAGGGAAGGATACAGAATCTGCCTGCCATGCAAGAGACCCGGGTTCGATCCCTGAGTCAGGAAGATCCCCTGGAGAAGGGAATGGCAACCCACTCCAGTACTCTTGCCTGGAGAATCCCATGGACAGAGGAGCCTGGCAGGCTACACAGTCCATGGGGTCGCAAACATCAGACACAACTTAGCGACTAAACCACCACCACCCCTAAGCTAAATTTAAAATCTGTCTAGCTGTGTAAGCCATCATTTTAAAAACTGCAGTCTGAGCTTCCTCACGACATGGCAGTCTCATGCCTATTACGGAACAGCTCAGGACCCCAGAGATGAATGTCTCAAATTAATGGGGTGGACACGGAATGGCCCACCTTGTCCTAATCTCTGGAGCCAGCAGTCTCTTCTGCCACGCTCTACTGGTCATCCAATCTCTAGAGTTGGTCCAGGTTCCAGGGGAATATTCTCTTTAGGAGGAATGTCAAAAAAATTGAAGATACGTGTTAAATTTCTACGTCCACTCCTTCCAGGACAGCGTGTTGGAGTAAGAACACTTTTAGATCAGACACATCCCCTGGGTTTGAATACCATCTAGGTCACTTGCTGTATAGATTTGTAATGGCTGTTTAATAAATTAACACATGTAAGATACTTGGTATACGCCAAATTAAGTGTTTAGTAAAACTTGACTGCATTGCTTTGGATAAAAGTTAAAGTTTTGTTTCTATGGCTGGATGGATATTTCTTGGGCTGTTGTGCTATAGAACAGGAAATTTCAAAAACCAAACAGTGGGTAAATTCATACGACGTGTCAGTATAGAGGGGCAATAAAATTGCTAGGTCTTCATCTTCTTATAAAACACAAAAAGTGCATGTATCTGCCCAGGGAATTCTTTCCAGTGCATATTCCCAACTGGGGATATATGTCTGGTTTTCAATTTTTAGGGTTGTCTGCATGCTAAGTTCTGTCATGCCCGACTCTTTGCAACCCCGTGGACTGTAGCCGGCCAGGCTCCTTTGTCCAGGGGATTCTCCAGGCAAGAGGACTGGAGTAGGTGCCGTGCCCTCCTCCAGGGGATCTTCCTGACCAGGGACTGAACCCACACCTCTTCTGTCTCCTGCACTGGCAGGTAAGTTCTTCACCATTAGTGCCACCTGGGAAGCCCAGGGTAGTCTAGTTCCAAGCAAAAAAAAAAAATTTCCGTCAGAGTTGAATAGACACCTCCTCCTTCTATTTCTAATCACCTCAGCTTTGTGGCGCATATCTAGAAAATTCGGCATTTACGGAAACCCTTTTCAGGATTGACCACAGAATTCTCTTTTCTTATGCCTAGATGGTGAGCAAGGTCTCATAAAATGCATATCACATCATTATATTATGTTTAAACATTTTTATTCCTCCAGAGAATTTAAATATACAAACATGTGACTCTGTGAGGAAATGATCCAAAAAAGATTATAAATACGGCCATAAATGTCAAAGTTCCTAAAACATTTCCCTGGCTCTATCTTCAGAAGAACGTGTTTACACAGAGAGCGCACGCCAGCATGTTTTACTACTGTTATCGTGGGCGTTAAATGTTACAAACGCGATCTGTTTGACATACACATGAACGATGAGCTCCACAAAACTTTAGGAAGCACCTCCAAGTCCGTGGAGCCGATCGGCAGCAACAGTCACGTAAGGCCTGGGCAGCAGGCGCTCCAGAGCGAGCAAGACGTTGCCGTCGCTCGGAGACAACTAGGAATTCCTCTTCAGGGGACTAAACAGCAACTCCAGGTTTCTTCTTCGTCACTGTTTAGTTTTAAAACTGTGTTTGTTTCTGGAAAGTGTGCTACAGTTAATAGTTAATCATCACTTGCGTTCCTGTTTGACTCGTTCAGGATAATCAATATTTCTTTTCTTAAAGAACACAAGAAAGAGAGAAGGAAGCAGGAGAAGGAAAGGAAAAGCAAAACAGGAGGGAGGAAGGGAGGAAGGACGATGGAGACGGAGGCAGGAAGGGAGATGGAGATAAAACGGAGATGAAGACAGGGAGCAAGGAAAGGGGAGACAGAGGGAGAAAAAGAAGGAAATGTGCTCCAGGTTAGCCTTGCCGTGTCTAGAGGGTCTCTTGGAAGTGTCCTCCAGTTTAGACTCGCCATATCTGGAGGGTCTCTTTCCCTCTTGGACCCTCTTACTCTTCAAAGAATCAGCATTAAAGCTGACCGGGCCAGGCCCGTCATCCTTTGTAAGGGACCACGCCCCTCTCAGCCCCCGCTGCCGGCCTGTTCTCTGCAACCCTCTTCCCTAACTTACATCTCAATACCAGTGTCTCTAGAGCCGGGCTGTCCAGCAGAAATCTAAGGTGAGCTACCACTGGGAGCCTCATGTGTAATTCTACCTTGGCAAGTAGCCACATTAAGGAAAGTTAGAAGAAATAGGTGAACTTCCTTTGAATAATATATTTTATAAGCCAGTATATCTAAAATATTATCACAGAAACATGCCATCAGTATGAAAACGAAATACTTTACACTTTTTTTAGTACTGACTTTTTGAAATCCGATGTTTTTTTCACACATATAACTCATCGCAATTAGAAGTAGTCACATTTTTCTTGTATCCTATCCTTCTTATTGCTTCCTATTCATCCATAAAATAATCCCCCCTTACGTTGAACCAGTTGGAGTCGGCTCTGCTTCTTCAAACAAAGCTGAATACAATAGCCAGCAGAGTGGTCGCAGTGTTTATTTGCTTGTTTCCTGTCTTCAAGAAATTATTTGATATGGCATCAAATTATTTTTCTTCAGTCGTCTCCCACTGGAGACGTTTGGGATTATTTGTGGTTTATGGGATAATATGGTTTAACTTTACCTTCCTATCATGTACCCTTTTCTATTTGATGTTACATTATATTTGCAAAAATGGACTTCCCTGGTGGCTCAGATGGTAAAGAATCTGCCTGCAGTGTGGGAGACCTGGGTTCTATTTCTGGGTCAGGAAGATCCTCTGGAGAAGGGAATGGCTACACACTCCAGTATTCTTGCCTGGAGAACCCCATGGACAGAGGAGCCTGGCAGGCTACAGTCCATGGGGTTGCAAAGAGTCAGACATGACTGAGTGACTAATGCTATCTATGTTTGCAAAAATACTGATACAATGCAATTTTTCATCAGGCAATTGAGAGAGTTCCTCTTAACAAAGCCCTGTGAGACTCTTATGACAGTTAACATTAAATGCCCTAGTGAGGGGCTATCCCTGATACCATATAATTTCATTAGTTTAAATCCAAGTAAAGATCAAATTTTCTGATTCATCTCAGCCATTTATTAACCTTAGCTTTCTTGATGATTAACTTTGATGACAACAGCATTTCACACCATGTTCAAACATAATACTTTGCTTCTTACACTACAGTGGGGTTATTTTTGGTTAAATGTTTTACTCTGGAGCGATTTAGAGAAACCACAAGTCTGTGAGTTAATTATCCAAGCCTCAGTTTACTTATTAATTAAATGGAAGAGTTACCTGACTGTAACCTGTTCTGACAACAGATCTTAATTATACTTGGTGTATGAATGCAACAAGACACGCATATCCTGATTGTTTAAAAATTATTCTGAATGATAATATTGAAAGATTAAAGACAATCACATGGGAAATAAATGCTTTTTATTTCTGAAATTTATTCTAATTATTTCCTCACCTCTGACTTTGTATGTTCAGTAGGATTGGGACAGGACCTTGGGTGCCCCAAACCTCATTAATCAAGATGAGTCATACTTTAAAGCAATAATTTTAAAAATAAAAAGGAATGCCAAAAATCTATGATGAAAAAATCCGACTTTTAAACAAAAATAGGATCAGAGATTGCAGTGAGCAGAAAATACTGCTCCCAGATCATTAGTAACATTAGTTATCAAACCACTTTACTTCAATTAAGTAGAATTTCAGAAACTTCCACCAGACATAGAACTCAATATATTTTCAGCTCGTAAGCAACCACTGGGCTCTAATATCTTTACTTACAGATCTTTCTTTCTCCTTTCATTTTTACAGGTTGGGGTTCTCCCCAGATATTATGTTAGGAGATTCAAATGTGTTTCACTCTTTCAGATCTCTGTTGGTGCTGCATGATTCTAAATAACTGTGAAACCTACTTTTAGGCAGCGTATAAATAACATGGTTGAGAATAGAAATCTATGAATAGTGGTTTGACTGCAAGAATGGTGTATTAAGCCAATTTCACTCCATTGAGGTATCACTAAACAAGACAAGCTTGTTTCATTGCATACAAAGGAATGACCAAATTAAGCAGGAGAAACTGTGAGAAAATTTTCGTCATGACTTTTTTTCCCACCTGAATTTTTACCCTTCTGTGTGGTGTGAAATAGAATTCTCAAGAGCCACTCCTTCTTCCTCTCGAGCGCTTGCGGAAACCAGTTTGATCCAGACTTATTTTTATCAGTGGCCTCCTAATACCCCGTGTTTCAGATGTTCAGGCCAAATGGGAGGAAGGAAGCAGCAAGGATGGCAGTGTGCAGTCTAAAAGCCAAGCCAGAACTTCTCAGACTCGATATAATTCCTTGGGATGTTACTCAAACGCAGATTCTGAGATGCGACCTGATATTTTGCATTTCTAACAAATTCCCAGGTAATGCCAAAGTTACTATTTAAGGCGCCAAACTCTGAGTAGCAAGGATCTATGCTACTTGTGAATTGCTTTAGACACTGAGTGTTTAAGAAATTACACTACTTGGAAAAATAATTTAGGTTGCTTCTCTAGAATTTAAGATTCTTAAGAGTGGGAGTTTTGTCTTGTTTGTTCTTATAGCCCTACTGCTTAGGACATCCCAGGGTGTAATAAAAATACTTTAATGTTGTTAGTTGAATGAACAAAAAAAAAATATATGACCAGTTTTCAAACAGGGGTTCTTAAGTTTTTTGGTCTTATGTTTCTTGTCCCTTTGACAATCTGGTCGACTGTGGATCCCCTCTCAGATTAATATTTTTAAATGCATAAAAGAAGATGTATAGAGATTACAAAGGAAACCAATTAGAGGGAATTATAATTATCAAAATATGCAAAAGTCAAATATGTGATATAATAATATATGTGCTTTTAAAAAACAAAATCTATCAGTAGATCTAATAATCACCATAATTTTGAAGAAGTCATGAGATATAAACAATGTTTTCAGATGTCTGCAGCAACTGTAATTTGATAGGAAAATATCTGTAATTTCTTTTGGTGATGAAGAGACAGGTACTGCTAACAGTACTACAGGGTGTTGCCTATCTTCGTAATTGAAGGATATGCTCAATTTCAGTTGGAAGTGAGTGAAGATAATGTTGTAATTATTTTCACATTCAAGTTCACAGCCACCCTGTATTCTACCTGTGACCCTCCTGGGATCTGTGAACCCTAATTTAAGAACCTGTTTTTGGACAGGTTTTATTTATCATTTTCCACTGTTGGCTGAAAAGCCTCTCACGAAAAGGGTAAAAACAGTGATACTTATGATTATTTGATCAAATGGAGTATCTGGTGCTGGACATACATATTATTCCAGTTTTTAATGCAGTTCTTACACTTGCATAAATCTGAAACAGCTCTTCCCAGTGATTCTTTTCTTCCATTCCATTCATATTTACAGCAATGACAAGAATATAATGGACACCTATACTCACTGGGTAAACAACTCATAATGCAGGTTTCTAAAGCGCATTCCCATGAAACAGATCCATAAACCTGGTTAGCACACCAAGACACCCTCAAGAATGTTTGAACTAAATCTTAATTTGTTCCTCACGAACATTTCACATGGCCTTCGAAGTGAATTATGTGCCGCCTCGTTGACAAGGAATGTAACAGACTACACATTTGAGAGATGGAACGGGGCTTGTGGGATGTTTTATTGAACAATTTCACAGGTGTTAACAGGAGAGGTGGGCTGAAGAGTTTCAGCAGAGAGAAAGTAACTCTGAGCCTGGAGTTACTCACACACCTGTTGGCAGGTTGTCATATCTCTTCTATTCTGCTTCCTTTGCAATAATTTTTACGGCCACCTCACTGATCTCCTCCTCAGAAGTCAGAGTGAAGGGGAAGGGAGAGACAGAAGAAGGAAAAAGAAAGCAGGAGAGAACTAGCTAGGAATCAACTCTGGCACAGTGCCAAGGACAGTCTATCCCCTAGAGCAGGGGCTCTCAGACTCGGGGCTGGATGCAACAGCAAAGGAGATTTGTTTGGCTTATACGCCGTTAATAAAAATCAGATTTGGTATGGCGAAAAGGGAGTCTTCCCATACTGTTGGTGGGGATGTAAACTGGTACAGCCACTATGGAAAACAGTATGGAGGTTGCGTAAAAAACTAAAATAGGATTGTCATATGATCCAGCAATCCCACTCCTGGGTATATACACAGAAAAGGTGAAAAGCCTAATTCAGAAAGATACGCCCCCTCCAATATTCTATAAATGCACTATCTACAATAGCCTAGAAGTGGAAGTAATCTAAGTGCCACTGACAGATGAATGGATAAAGACGTTGTGGTAGATGCAGTATGTATACACAATGGAGTATTACTCAGCCATAAAAAAGAGTGAAATAGTGCCAGTTGCAGCAACATGGGTGGACCTAGAGATTATCATACTAAGTGAAATAAGTCAGAGAAAAACAAATCTCATATGACATCACTTATATGTATAATCTAAAAAAAGATACAAAGGAACTTATACACCAAACAGAAATACACTCACAAGCACAGAAATCAAATTTATGATTACCAGAAGGAAAATGAGTAGGGGAGAGATAAATTAGCAGTTTGGGGTTAGCAGGTACACACTGCTGTATATAAAACAGATTCCTAACAAGGTCCTTCTGTACTGCACAGGGAACTATACTGAGTATCTTGTAATAACCTATAATTGAAAAGAATCTGAAAAAGTATATATATATACATATATCTGAAACATATACCCCAAAATATCCACCTGAAACAGAGCATTGTAAATCAACTATATTTCAGTCTTTAAAACATCGAATTTGGTGCTCTCAGGAGAGTGCATGTCAACGTTTATGAACCCCTTCTGGGATGAGGGTGGGCTGACAGCACTCTTGTGAAGTGTCTGCCAGTTTCCGGGATGCAAATGCTTAGGAAGCTGATCGTGGGTTTGGGACAAGATGTGTGTGATGGGCCCTGGTGGTCCTGCAAGCTGGAGCAGCAGACGCTGTCCTTCAGCCACGCTGTCCCCTGTCCAAACCCGCTAGATCCTAGAGGGCCCTGGAATGCAGGACTTTTCCTGCAGCTTTTTTCCCAGGCTTCTGACATGGTTTCCAAGGCCAGAGTGAGGAATGTGCTGGCTCTTCTGCGATGCCAATGGAGATTTCTGTTCATTGTGAAAAAGCAGGAGGCTTTGGCAGGCGACGGCAAGGACTGCGCCTGGGACACGGGAGCGAGGGAAACCAGCTTGGGTGTCGCTTGATTGGCTGCTACCTGTCTGCGTTTTTTCATCTGTCAAAAGCAGCTGTGAGGTCACAACTAAATGAATGGTGGGAAATAATTTGAAAAAGTAATGGGGTTACACAGGGAAAAAAAAAGGAGTAGTACTTTTCTTTCTTCTCCTCAGCTTCCCTACTCCACTAAATAAGACGTTCTGCAAGGATTGGGTACTATTTCTGTCTCTTCACACTTCTTCTCTTGCTAATTTTCAGTGGGCTTCTGAGATCTGATAGAAATGTGCGGGCGATGTGGAGACGGACGGAGAGGCAGAGATGCAGATGAAAGATGATGTACATACATTTTACCACCCGTGTTAATGTTGCAGTCTTGGTGATGATCCAGTTGCTTAAATGGAAACACAGACTTCGAGAGCATATTACTTAAAAAAAATTGTGTCACGTGTCCCTCGAATCATATTTTACCCAGGAAACAAAGCCTATCTTACTTGCGATGATGCTTAGAGAAGAAGTTAGGAGGTTTTGTTCAGGGTTCTTAAATCAGTAGAGCATGATCCCTCACGAGACCACAAAGCCCTACTGAGTTCCAAACCAGTTACCCAAGCCACCCCAGCCTCCGCTCCTGCCTGATGACAGAGACGCTGGACTGTGGAGGAAGTGATGGAACCACCGCCGGGCTTTTCCTCTGCCCCCCGCGCCCCTGCCCTGCCTCCTCCCCACAGGAAGTTACTGTCAGCGCCGGAGGGGTTTTAGTAGGAAGTCCGGGGACCCTGGCTTTATTCCATGACCTCTCACTTCTTCGTGGAGTCCTCTTTCTGGCTTCAGTCACCTCCTCTATCCTAGAGACAACGGCAGTAAGGTAGAAAGCAGCAAGATCTGAATATTCACTCAAAGATACTTTAGGAAAACAAACAGTAAGTCAGGTTTAAATAGTGAGAATACATTTACAAGCCCTTTTCTGCCACTTTGCGGTAGGTCCGTTATCTCATTTAACTTAGATGTTCATGGTCTGCCTGTGGTATGAAGGGGGAGTCAGTCTGAAGGCAGGGAGAAGACAGATTCTTATGAACATGTCGGTACAAGAAGTTACAATGTGGAATGTCTATCATCCAGTTTCCAGGCTTGCCACTGACTTCCACGCCTTGGACTCGCAGCCTGGAAAACTTCTGTTGATCTTCTGAGACTCATCCGAGACGCGATGAGTTTCTCCCAGGAAACATCCATGTTGGCGTCCCGCTGGGGCTCCCCTGGGGACTCCTCTGCTTCCTGCACACAGCACAGTGTGTTATCTGTCTGTCCTGCTGGGTTGTCCACTTCGTGAGAGGAGAGAAGGCGACTTGTCCATCACTGTGACCCTGATCCCATCCCAGTCCGGGTTCGATGCATGAGACAGGGTGCTCGGGGCCAGTGCACTGGGATGACCCAGAGGGATGGGATGGGGAGGGAGGTGGGAGGGGGGTTCAGGATGGGGAACACATGTACACCTGTGGCGGATTCCTGTCAATGTATGGCAAAACCACCACAATATTGTAAAATAATTAGCCTCCAATTAAAATAAAGAAATTTATATTTTAAAGAAAGAAAGAAAGTGCTTCAAAACGTTTTGTGAATGAATGAGTCCTGAAGGGATGTTACGATAAGGGCAAAGAACTTGGATGGAGTTTATAGAATAGCAGGCTTTTCAGCAGAATTTTAAAGAATGCATTCCTTGGAGTAAGAAGGTATGCTTTCATGGGCAAATGAAGGGTGACTCAGCGGGAAGGAATCTGCCTACCATTGCAGAAGACACGAGTCCCATCCCCGGGTTGGGAAGATCCCCTGGAGAAAGAAATGGCAACTCACTCCAGATTCTTGCCTGGAGGATCCCATAGACAGAGGACCCTGACGAGCTACAGTCCACGGGGTCACAAAAGAGTCAGACACGACTGAGTGAATAGACAACAACAACAAGCGAGCTCTGTGTAGAAGGTGGTGCCCCATTTTATTTTGCTGTGGTTTGATAAACAGTAACTAAGAGCAGCCAAGTAATGGGAAGTCAATTGGTAGACTATCATTTGAAGGCTTCATGCAAAAGACTTTCGCCATAACTGGGAGCTATACTGATGGCACAGTCATCTGGATATGCTATACATCCTGCACACTCAGATGCATGCCAGGTTGTCTTGCAAAGTCACAGTCCTTGAGTGCCTAAAAGGCACCCTAGAAAGGGAAGAAGCAAACCTTTCACTAGAGGTTTCCTTTGGGGTTGCCTCATTCAGCTGTACTTCTGACTGCAGCAGTGAACCAGCTCTGAATATCTACATTTCCCCTTCATCCCCTGGAAAATAAAATTCAGCTTCAAAGAAATAATTTCACTCAATTATTAATGGGCATCAGAAAATGTTCCCATTTTCACTTTCTATGGTTAAATTTTATCTTTCATAAAAATCATGTGTAGTTTATCAGCTGGGAGGCAGAACCGCTCAATACCTGAGAAAATCCCTTGTGTGTTAGATATTTTTTTTTTGTTCTCTCATTAAACACTTTTGAGAAGGATTACTCCATTACCCCACATTATACACACATACATGCTCACATGCCCTTATGTCATTAATGGTATATCTTTAGCATCTTCTACAGCAAGCTTGCCATGTATTTTTTTTTAATCTGCACTTCATAAGTGTTGTTGCCAGGTTCATAAACAAGATCACAAGAAATTATTTCTAGCATGAGAAGCAGTTAACCGAAGACCTGTGCTGCTTCTTCAAGCCCCTTCCCCACTCTGCCCTTATGAATGCCTCTTGGACCAGAGGGAGTCCAAGACGGTGGTGTAAGAAGATCCTGAGCTCACTCTGTCCCACAGACACACCAAACCAATGTCTACCTATGGCATAACTACTGCTAAAAAGAACTGCTAATTAGCAGAGCAGGTCCTCCACAATAGTTCCTCTGGGATAAAAGGGATCCGTCAAGATGGGTAGGAGAGGAAGAGGTGTGGTCTTGCCAAAAACCTCACTCCCAGAAGTGATGCACAGTAAGGAAGGACCTCGCAATCTGATGCTACTCCAGGAGAAGTAAAGGGTTTGTGCCGACAGCGAGCATGCCAACCCTTGGGACCTGCATTGAAGAGACAGCCCCCCAAAACATCTGGCTTAAGAAAGCAATGGGGCTTATGTCCTGGGAACCCAAGGGCTGAGGGATCCTCAGACGCTCCATCTGAGAGACTCGCGAGTAATCTCATTCATTGTGACACTCAGCATAAAGGCAACATTTAGAGAACTGCATGGACCACATGTGAAGGCGGGTTTATTTGCTAATTTTAAAGCATCTGCTGGGGAACAGGGACAAGTTAGGACTTTCCTGGGGACGGAGGCACGCTGAGTGTCATTTTTGCATTCTTCCTGTGCCTCGTTTGAGCAGCCGAAGATGGGGACACAGCCTCAGTAGAGCTGCAGGCCTGCTCTGCTCTCTTCTCCCAACACTCTTCCCCTGCCTCTCTGAAGCCATGGGCCTGCCCCAGCCTCACCGTGCTGCTGCATCATGATCGCCACAGGCACTCCCACCCCAGCACTCTCTCCCCGCCTTGCGAAGGCCCCAGGCTTGCCCGGTCTCCAGTGTTCATCCCATGTGTTCTGCCCTCGGCACTCTTGCAGCCTCGCTAAAGCTAGGAGGTCAGCACAGCCCACAAGGGGTATACAAAAGGTTACGAGACTCTGGACCACCCGGCCCTGGTGGCTACAGAAGCTTGCTTTCTTGGGCCTCGTGGGACTATGACCATCAGAAAGACAGTTCAGGGCGGGCTCTCAAGCCTAAGGCACTGCACAACAGCGGGCTGAAACACACAACCCCTGGCTGCCCGGGAGAAAGGCCCATTTCCTCGTCCCGATGCTTCAACCTGAGGGTCAGGCTTTAGGTCTGCTACATGTCCAGAGCTTACAGAGGTGTTCTCAGGTCACTTAGGCAGGAGACAGTTTCTTGGTCTTGTCACAGCTCACCAGTATCCCCCAAAGAGAGCTCATACACTCATCTAAAGCCCCAGCATGTCACACAGGGACACCTCAGTTCAAGAAGCAAAACAGAGAAATCAGAAATATGTGAAGATTATTCAAGATATTGCTGAGAAACCAACAGGCAAGTGAGGAAACCAAAGGACAAAGCACAAGGCAACTGGAGACAAATAGAAATAGAAATACAACATTTCAGAATCGACATGATACAGTAAAAACAGTTCTAAGACGGATAGCTATTCAGGCCAATCTTTGGAAGCAAGAACATTCTCCAATAAACAACCTAACTTTACCTCTAAAGGAACTAGTGAAACAAAACCGAAGCCCCAAGTTAGTAGAAGGAAGGAAATAATAAAGAGCAGATGGGAATAAATGAACTAGAGACAAAAGAAAAGAAAAGATCAATAAATTAAGAATTGATACTGTGAAAAAATAAAGTTGATAAGCCCTTTAGAAAGACTAGATAGACTCAAAAAAGAGAAGTTATAGCTCGTACCACAGAAATACGAAAGATTATAAGACTACAATGAATAATTATATGCTGACAAACTGGATGACCTAAGAAAATGGATAAATTCTTAGGAACATACAGCCTCCAAGACTGAACCATAAAGAGACATAAATCTGTAAACAAAAGCCCATATCAGTTGATATTTTGGTGAACTCTATCAAATATTCAAAGAAACTTTAATACATATCCTTCTCAAACTATTTCAAAAAAGTGAAGGGGAGAGAACACTTTCAAACTCATTTTATGAAGCCAACATTATCCTGATACCAAAACTAAATGGAGATATCACAAAAAAAGAAAATTACAGGCCAGTATCCCTCATGAACATTGATGCAAAAATCCTCAACAAAATATTAGCAAGCTGAATTCAACATGAACATATCATACATATTGATCAAGTGGGATTTATTCCATAGATACAAGGTCCACAAATCAATCAACGTGATACCCACAGTAACAAAATGAAGAATAAAAGTCTACAATCATCTTAACAAATGCAGAAAAAACATCTGACAAAATTCAACATCTATTTATGGTTAAAAATAACTCAGAAAAGTGGGTACAGAGGGAATATACCTCAACATAATAAAGGCCATATATAACACACCCACAGCTAACATCATACTCAATGGTGACAAGCTGAAAGCTCAGGAACACGATAATGTCCAACATGAAAAAGAAGCAAAACTGTCACTATCTGCAGATGACATGATACTATATGATTAAAACCTTAAAGACTCCACCAAAAAACAGCTATAACTAATAAATGAATTCAGTAAAGTTGCAAGATTAAAAAATCAATATTTAGAAGTCTATTGTGTTTCTATACTCTGATAACAACAGTCAGGAAGAACAATTAAAACAATTCTACTTACAACTGCATCAAAAGGAATAAAATACCTAGAAATTAATTTTAAACAAGGAGGTGAAATACCTATACACAGAAATCTATAAAACATTGATGAAAAAATTCAATAAGACACAAATAAATGAAAAGATATTTTCTGTTCATGGATGGGAAGAAGTATATTACTAAAATGTAAATACTACCCAATCATTAAAAATAATCCCTATTGAAATTCCATAGCATTTTCCACTGAACTAGAAAAATAATTCTAACATTGAAATAGAACCACAAAAGATCACAAATAGCCAAAACAACCTTTAGAAAGAGCAAATCTTTAGAAGAGCAAACATATAGATATTACACACCCTCATTTTGAAACATACTACAAAGTCATAGTAATCAAACACCATGGTATGAGCATAAAAACAGACAGAGATGAGTGGAACAGAATGGACAGCCCAGAAATAAACCCAAACATATATAGTCAATAAATTTACTACAAAGGAGCCAAGAATATGCAATGAGAAAAGGACAGTCTCTTTAATATAGGGGTTAGGAAAACTGGACAGCTACATTCAAAAGAATAAAACTAGACTACTATCTTATATAATACACAAAAATTAATCAAAGATGAGTTAAAGACTAGAGACTGTATATTGTCACCCTGCTTATTTAACATATGCAGAGTACATCATGTGAAATGCCAGGCTGAATGAAGCACAAGCTGAAATCAAGATTGCTTGTAAAAACATCAATAACCTCAGATATGCAGATGATACCACCCACATGTCAGAAAGCGAAGAGGAACTAAAGAGCCCCTTGATGAAGGTGAAGGGGGAGAGTGAAAAACTGGCTTAAACTCAGCATTCAAAAAATTAAGATCATGGCGTCTGGTCCCATCAGTTCAGTTCAGTTCAGATCAGTTGCTCAGTTGTGTCTGACTGTTTGCAATCTCATAGACTGCAGCACGTCAGGCTTCCCTGTCCATCACCAACTCCCAGAGCTTGCTCAAACTCATGCCCATCATATCGGTGATGCCATCCAACCATCTCTTCCTCTGTCATCCCCTTCTCCTGCCTGCCTTCAATCTTTCCCAGCATCAGAGTCTCATCCAGCTGTCTAAGGGACTCTCAAGAGTCTTCTCCAACACCACAGTCCAAAAGGCATCAATTCTTCAGTGCTCAGATTTCTTTATGTGAGAGTCCAGCTCTCACATCCATACATGACTAGTGGAAAAACCAAAGCTTTGACTAGATGAATATTTGTCAGCAAAGTATGTCTCTGCTTTTTAATATGCTATCTAGGTTGGCCATAACTTTTCTTCCAAGGAACAAGTGTCTTTTAATTTCATGGCTGCAGTCACCATATGCAGTGATTTTGGAGGCCAAGAAAATAAAGTTTGTCACTATTTCCATTGTTTCCCCATATATTTGATGTGAAGTGATGCAACTGCATGCCATGATCTTAGTTTTCTGAAAGTTGAGTTTTAAGCCAATTTTTTCTCTGTCCTCTTTCACTTTCATTAAGAGGTTCTTTAGTTCTTCTTCACTTTCTGCCATAAAGATGCTGTCATCTTAGAATCTGAGGTTACTGATATTTCTCCCAGTAATCTTGATTCCAGCTTGTGTTTCATCCAGCCCAGCATTTAGCATGATATACTCTGTATATAAGTTAAATTGGCAGAATGACAATATACAGCCTTGACATACTCCTTTTCCTATTTGGAACCAGTCTGTTGTTCCATTTCCAGTTCTGACTGTTGCTTCCTGACCTGCATACAGGTTTCTCAAGAGACAGGTCAGGTGGTCTGGTATTCCCATCTCTTTCAGAATTTTCCACAGTTTATTGTGATCCACACAATCAAAGGCTTTGGTATAGCCAATAAAGCAAAAGTCGATGTTTTTCTGGAACTCTCTTGCTTTTTTGATGATTCAATGGATGTTGGCAATTTGATCTCTGGTTCCTCTGCCTTTCTAAATCCAGCTTGAACATCTGGAAGTTCACAGTTCCTGTACTATTGAAGGCTGGCTTGAAGAATTTTGAGCATTACTTTGCTAGCGTGTGAGATGAGTGCAATTGTATGGTAGTTTGAGCATTCTTTGGCCTTGCCTTTTTTGGGATTGAAATGAAAACACATTTTCCAGTCCTGTGGCCACTGCCGAGTTTTCCAAATTTGCTGGCATATTGAGTGCAACACTTTCACAGCATCACGTTTTCGGATTCGAAATAGCTCAACTGGAATTCCATCACCTCCAGTAGCTTTGTTTGTAGTGATGCTTCCTAAGGCCCACTTGACTTTGCATTCCAGGATGTCTGGCTCTAGGTGAGTGATCACACCATCATGGTTATCTGCATCATGAAGACTTTTTTTGTATACTTCTTCTGTGTATTCTCGCCACCTCTTCTTAATTCATTCTGCTTCTGTTAGCTTCATGCCATTTCTGTCCATTATTGTGCCCATCTGTGCATGAAAATTTCCCTTGGTATCTCTAATTTTCTTGAAGAGATCTCTTATCTTTCCCAATCAATTGTTTTCCTCTATTTCTTTGCATTGATCACTGAGGAAGGCTTTCTTATCTCTCCTTGCTATTCTTTGGAATTCTGCATTCAAAGGGGAATATCTTTCCTTTTCTCCTTTGCCTTTAGTTTCTCTTCTTTTCTCAGCTATTTGTAAGGCCTCCTCTTCAGGGCTGTCTTGATCACTGCCTCCTGTACAATGTCATGAACCTCCATCCAAAGTTCTTCAGTCACTCTGTCTATCAGATCTAATCCCTTGAATCTATTTGTCACTTCCACTGTATAATAGTAAGGGATTTGATTTAGGTCATACCTGAATGGTCTAGTGGTTTTCCCTACTTTCTTCAATTTAAATCTGAATTTAGCAATAAGGAGTTCATGATCTGAGCCACAGTCAGCTTCCAGTCTTTTTTTTTTTTTTGCTGACTGTATAGAGCTTTTCCATCGTTGGCTGTAAAGAATATAATCAGTCTGATTTCCTTGTTGACCATCTGGTGATGTCCACGTGTAGAGTCTTCTCTTGTGTTGTTGGAAGAGGGTGTTTGCTATGACCAGTGCGTTCTCTTGGCAAAGCTCTGTTAGCCTTTACCCTGCTTCATTTTGTACTCCAAGGTCAAACTTGCCGGCTACTCCGGGCAAGTGTGACTTCCTACTTTTGCATTCCAGTCCCCTATAATGAAAAGGACATATTTTTTGAGTGTTAGTTCTAGAAGGTCTTGTAGGTCTTCATAGAACCATTCAACCTCAGCTTCTTCAGTGTTACTGGTTGGGGCACAGACTTGGATTACTGTGATATTGAATGGCTTGCCTTGGAAACTAACAGAGATCTCTCTGTCATTTTTGACATTGCATCCAAGAACCGCATTTTGAACTCTTTTGTGTTTGTTGACTGTGAGGGCTACTCCATTATTTCTAAGGGATTTTTGCCAACAGTAGTAGATATAATGGTCATCTGAGTTAAATTCACCCATTCCAGTCCATTTTTAGTCTGCGGATTCCTAAAATGTCAATGTTCATTCTTGCCATCTCCTGTTTGACCACTTTCAGTTTACCTTGTTTCATGGACCTAACATTCTAGGTTCCCACGTAGTGTTGCTCTTTACAGCATCAGACTTTACTTCCATCACCAGTCACATCCACAATTGGGCATTGTTTTTGCTTTGGCTCTATGTCTTCATTCTTTCTGGAGTTATTTCTCTACTGTTCTCTGGTAGCATATTGGGCACCTACCCACCTGGGGAATTCACCTTTCAGTATCGTATCTTTTTGCCTTTTCATACTGTTCACTGGGTTCTCAAGACAAGAATACTGAAGTGGTTTGCCATTCCTTTCTCCAGGGGACCACATTTCATCAGAACTCTCCACCATGACCCATCCGTCTTGGGTGGCACAACATGGCATGGCTCATAGTTTCATTGAGTGAGACAAGGCTGTGGTCCATGTGATTAGATTGGTTAGTTTCCCATGATTGTGGTTTTCAGTCTGTCTGCCCTCTGATGGACAAGGATAGTGGGATTATGGAAGCTTCCTGATGGGAGAGACTGACTGAGTGGGAAACTGGGTCTTGTTCTGATGTGCAGGGACATGCTCAGTAAATTTTTAATCCAATTTTCTGTTGATGGGTGGGGCTGTGTTCCCTCCCTATTTGAGACCAAACTATGGTAGAGGTAAGGAAGATGGCATTCCAAATGTCCCATGCATGCACTGCCACACTCAGTGCCCCCGACCCTGCAGCAGGCTGCCCCTGACCCACACCTCTGTCCAGGACTCGGGAACACTCACAGGCAAGTCTGGGTCAGTCTCTTGTGGAGTCACTGCTCCTTTCTCCTGGGTCCTGGTGTGCACAAGGTTCTGTTTGTGCCCTCCAAGAGTCTGTTTCCCGAGTCCTGTGTAATTCTGGCGGCTCTGTGGTGGGATTAATGGCGACCTCCTCCAAGAGGGCTTATGCCACACCCAGGTCTGCTGCACCCAGAGCTCCTCCCCTGTGACTGGCCACTGCTGACCTGGACCTCCACCGGAGACGCTCAGACACTCAAAAGCAGGTCTGGCTCAGTTTCTGTGGGGTCTCCTGGTGCTCACAAGGTTTTGTTTGAGCCCTCTGAACGTCTCTGGTGCATATAGGATTTGATTCTAAACACAATTTCGTCCCTCCTGCCATCTTGCTGGGGCTTCTCCTTTGTCCCTGGACATGAGGTATCTTTCTTTGGTGAGACTCAACATCTTCCTATTGATGGTTGTTCAGCAGTGAGTTGAAATTTTGGAGTTCTCACAGGAGAAGATGAACACATGTCCTTCTACTCCACCATCTTCACTCCATGGCAAATAGATGGGGAAACAGTGGAAACAGTAACAAACTTCATTTTCTTGGGCTCAAAAATCACTGCAGATGGTGACTGCAGCCATGAAATTAAAAGATGCTTGCTGCTTGGAAGAAAAGCTATGACCTACCTAGACAGCATATTAAAAAGCACAGATGCTACTTTGCTGACAAAGGTCTATCTAGTCAAAGCTGTGATTTTTCCAGTAGTCATGTATGGATGTGAGAGTTGGACTATAACGAAAGCTGAGCACCAAGGAATTGCTGCTTTTGAACTGTGGTGTTGGAGAAGACTCTTGAGAGTCACTTGGACTGTAAGGAGATCAAACCAGTTCATCTTAAAGGGAATCAGTCCTGAATATTCATTGGAAGGACTGATGCTGAAGCTCCAATCCTTTGGCCACCTGATGTGAAGAGCTGACTCATTGGAAAAGACCCTGATGCTGGGAAAGATTGAAGGCAGGAGAAGGGGATGACAGAGGATGAGATGATGGATGACATCACCGATTCAATAGATGTGAGTTTGAGCAAACTCTGGGAGCTGATAGTGGACAGGGAAGCCTGGTGTGCTGCAGTCCATGGGGTTGCAAAGAGTCAGAAATGACTGAGCAACTGAACTGAACTGACTGAAAGACTTGAATGTCAGACCTGAAATTGTAAAACTCCTAGAGGAAAACACAGGCAGTAATCTCTTTGGCTTTGAAGTTTTGGACCAGAATTCTCCCCCCAAAAGGTCAAGAAAAGCCAAAATAACCAACTGAGACTATGTCAAACTAAAAAGCTCTGCACAGCAAAGGAAACCATCAAGAAAATAAAACGGCCACCTACTGAATGGGATAAAATGCGTATAAATCATATGCCTGATAAGGGGTTAATGTCCAAAATACATGAGGAATTCAAACAACTCAGAAGCTAAAAAATCAAACCACCAAGATTTTAAAAGTGGGCAAAGGATTTAGGTAGACATTTTTCCAAAGGAGACATACAGATGGCCAAGAGGCACATGAAAAGATTTTCAGCATCATTAATTATCAGGGAAATGCAAATCAAAACCACAATATCACTTCGCACTTGTCAGAATGGATATTATCAAAAAGACAAGTGTTGGAGAAGACGTGAAGAAAAAGGGATCTTGTCACACTGTTGGCGGGAATGTAAGTTCAGGCGGCCGCTGTGGAGGACAGTGTGGAGGCTCCGTAAAAATTTAAAAACAGAACCAGCACATGATTCAGTTCTTCTACTTCTGAGTATTTGTCTGAAGATCATGAAAACCCTAATTCAAAGATATTTAGGACCCCTATGTTCATTGCAGAATGATATACACAGCCAAGATATGGAGGCAGCCTAAGTGTCCATCAGTGGTTGAATGGATAAAAATGTGGTCTAGTTTGGTATACAATGAAGTACTACTCAGCCGTGTAAAAGAAGGAAATGTTGCTATTTGCAACAACATGATGGACCTTGAGGGTATTATGTGAAGTGCAAAGTGTCAGACAGAGAAAGACAAATAGGGTGTGATCTCACTTCTATGCGGAATCTTCAAAACATAACAAAGGGACAAACAGAACAAAGAGAATCCACAGATTCGGAGAACAGACTGTTGCCAGAGGAGAAGAGGGTGGAGGGTGAGCAAAATGTATGAAGGTGGGACCAGTGATGCTGCTACAGATAATCATAGACTTACTGTGGTGATCACTTTGTCGTATATACAAATATCGTGTATTACGTTGCACACCTGAAACCAATACAATGTGATGTGCCAATTGTGATCGATTTAAAATAAAAAATAAAGCAATCCAGCATAAGCTACTGAAGCTAGAGATAAGAATACCAAGCTTACCCCCTCACTGGGCTCCCAGCACTGCTGATTGTGAGAAGCTTCTGGAGTCTTTAAAGACCAAGGGGCTTGGCTCACGGACCACACCTCCTTCCTGAGGGTGGGCAGCCTCTCCACCATGTTGGCGATCATCAACTCAGCTTGGTTGTGCTGCTCCCCTGAAGGATGCAGACAAGAAAAAGAACTCACGCTTCCGCCCCTGGGGCATCACAATCTAGCCTAGTGAGGGAAGCAACGTGAGAACAAATTATCAGCATCGTGTGGGCTGAATTGTGTCCTCCCTGCCCCGATTCATCTGCTGAAGTCTTAACCCCAGTGTGTCAGAATGTCACTGTTTTTGGACAAGGGTCTTTTAAGAGGTAAAGGTAAAATGAGGTGCCCTAAGTAGAGAGACTAGGGCATAGACACCAACAGAGGAAGACCATATAAAAACCCAGGGAGAAGAGTCCGTTTACCAGACAAGGAGAACCTCGGAAAGAACACACCTGACCAGCACCTTGACTGTGGGCTTCTAGCCTCTAGAACTATGAGAAAATAAACTTCTATTGTTTAAGCCAAAAAGAAAAAAGGAAGAAAGAAAAAGAAAGAAGAAGAAAATGTCTGCCCCTTTCTATCTAATGCATTATCTTAAGGAATTTACTATTTTCCCCCCAAGGGGAGGGAAAAAAACCTCACTGCTCAAGATGTTACTTTGTTTAGTACAGTTAATTATTTAAGAGGATTCTTTAAGCCCTCACCACTCAACCTTTACAATTCCACACAGAAACAAAGATTATTTAGAAGGCTGAGAAGCTTTATGCAAATTGAGGTTTTCAGAGCTGAAAAGGGCACCTCACAGCTTTGGCCTGGTGAGGCTTGGACACCAGGGCATAGTGGTGTTTGGTAGCTGGTGATGAAGGGGATTTTGGCCACAAATGTGGAGCCATTCTTTGAAGATGTAAACAAATATTAATAATACAGCATTAATTTATTGCTTCTGTGGATTATTTCTAATACAGACTTGCTGACTTGTCCATGTATAATACATAAACACATCCATAAAAATTTAATGCCTTCAGAGTACTGCCTTCACCCACAACACTGCCTGTTGACACATTTTCACTCTCCTTAACACTGCTTCCTGAAAGAGTCAACACAATGTCAAGGTGGCAGAAATAAGAGTGACACTGGAGAGATGGACAGAAAATTAACTTTTCAAAACTTTGGGGTCAATTAGACACTTAGACATTTAGTAACTTATGTGGTGATGACGAACGTGGCTTAAGTTTATTTTGAAAACTGGATCCTGAATTACAAATAGGAGCAGCAGAAAAATCCATCTTCCCAGGTAGTGCAGTGGTAAAGAATCCTCCTACCAATGAAGGACATGCAGGTTCGATCCCTGGGTCGAGAAGATCCCCTGGAGGAGGGCATAGCAACCCACTCCGGTATTCTTGCCTGGAGAATCCCATGGACGGAGGAGCCTGGTTGGCTACACCCCATGGGGTTGCAAAGACTCAGACACGACTGAGTGTGCATGCATGCACACCCAAAGGACAAATTACACTGAATTCAAGTCACTATTAAGAAGAGTCTCCTAAACTTTGGGCTAAAATCATTTTGCATCATTCATCAGAGCAGAGTCAACCCTAAAGCAAAGAGTCAACTCACATCTTCCTTTCAAAATGAACATTTGAAAGAATAGAACAGATGTGATTGTTTTTACAGGATCCATGTCCGAAAGTTTGAGACACACACCATTTTTTCTTCTCTCCTTGTCAGAGCAGCAGAGGCAAGAGTCCTGCCTCATCAGGAACGAAGATTTCTGAGTGTAAACTCTCAATTCTTTGTAGGAAAGGTACGACGCAACAGAAAACCTTCCCAAATCATTTCTCCTTCATCCTTTGCTGATTGGAAACCAGCACTCATGGTTTGGATTTATTTTTTTTAAAGGCATTTGAATATACATTCTGCTTTTTTTCAGCTTCTGTTGCTGAAATGGAAATTGGAACTGGCCAGCTCCACGAGTCGCCTGCCCCCAAACAGTCTCTAAAATTCCTGTTCCTCTCTGGACAGTGGATGTTCAGTCATTTTGCAGCACTCAGCTCGACTCTAATAACAAGTCTATTACGGCCCTGTGGCCTTTTCCGTAACGTTTATTTTCAGGTCTGCCATGTGTTGGGCATCCATAACAGCCGGGCTGACTGTCACTCTGTGGCTCCAAAGGCGTCGGCCGTGAGAGTGGATCTGGACTCCTGCAAAGTGTGATGGAGTTGGCCAGGTTTCATGCAACAGACTCAGATTATGGTCCTTTGTCCAGAGCAGGCATGTTATAGAGAGAGAGAGGCTTGACACAGGGCCTGCTTCCTAAGAACATAAAGGACCATTGATGGTAATTGTTTAGATTAAAATTCAACTGTTTCTTGGTCCTGGAGCTCTTTCAATTAGGTAGGCAGCTTGCTTTCCTGGGAATTTTCTTGGAATTGCTATTTGTAAGGGAATTTATTGCTCAAGTGAAGCTTGTTCCAGCTTATGGCTGAAGCTAACGTGTGGATGGCGCCTGAGTAGTACATGTCCTTTTGAATTAATTATAGTCCCCTCCCCTAGAATCTGGGTCCCCCTAGAATCTGAGTCTATTACATCTTTATAGAGATTTCAGAATCACCTGCTTAGAAGTAGGTGTATATATTTTACTATATCTATCAGTGATTAACAAATTAACACATATTGCCTCTTCTTTTACCTATAACTATTTGCTTAACCATCACATTTATAAAGAGCTTTTATCATATTGAAGGGATATGTGAAAACCCCTAAAACACTGACCTTGGGAAAAAGTACTTATAAATTATCACTGTTTCGTAACTACTTGTTTCAGTATTTGAAACAAGTATTAAGTATTTGTTAAGCAAGGAGAACAGCCATATTTAAACAAACATGCTATTAGGTTAAGACTATGGAGATAAATTAACAGACAACATAGCAACTCATTGACTTCCGATGGATAACTGGATGGATTACCACAGCAGCTGGAGCGGTAATTATTTCATAACGTGCATCAGATTACGTGTACTCCCTGCTCAGAACTCTCCAATGCTTTAAAAAAAAAAAATCACACACATAATCTAGAGGATCTAACGCGATTTTCTTCTGCTCTCGTCCCTAAACTCACTGTCTAACACTTCTCCCCATTTGCTGTGATCTAACCAGTCTCACTCTGTTCTGACCAATTTTCTCCAAACGCACTGTGATGATCTCCACCCTGGCTCAGTGCCCTGATGTTCCTCCAGCCTGGAAGGTCCCGTTTCTACCTCTGCCTAGCTCACTCTCTCCTTGGACTCAGGCTTCTGTTGAAATGAGATTTTCCCCAGAGAACTCGCTCTTGACAACCTCTCCAGACTCTCTCTTTCCCATGTTATGTTTTCATTTCATCTTGGTCATGTCCCTCACTGCACCTGCATCAGTAAAGTTCTCCCGAGAAAGAGAACTGTTAAGATTCATCTGCATATACATATATAGATTTAATTGAAGGAATTGCCTCATGGGACTGTGGGGGTTGGCAAGTTTGAAATCTGTATGATAGATTCAGTTCAGTTCAGTTCAGTCGCTCAGTCGTGTCTGATTCTTTGCGACCCCATGGACTGCAGCACGCCAGGCTTCTCTGTCCATCACCAACTCCCGGAGTTTACTCAAACTCATGTCCATTGAGTCGGTGATACCATCCAACCATCTCATCCTCTGTCGTCCCCTTCTTCTCCTGCCCTCAATCTTTCCCAGCATCAGGGTCTTTCCCAGTGAATCAGCTGTTTGCATCAGGGGGCCGGAGTATTGGAGTTTCAGCTTCAGTGTCCGTCCTGGCAGGCTGGAAATCCAGGCCGGATTTCTGCCACAGTCTTGAGGCAGAATTCCTTTTGCTCCAGGGTAACCTCAGTTTTTGTTCTTAAGACCTTCAACCCACTAAACAAGGCCCAACCATATTATCAAAGTTCATCTCCTTTATTTAAAAGCATTTACTTTGTAAATGTTAATCATATCTGTAGAATATCTTCATAGCAACTTTTATACTAGTGTTACACCAAAGACTGGGCATTTATCACCTAGCCAAGTTGACGCATAACATTTAAAACCATCGTGGTACCCACCATCTTGTGGTATTATAAAATCATTGATTTACTTGTGCATAGTAAATCTCCTTCACAAGACTGAAGGGTCATGAGAGTGAGATCTGTCTATCTGGCTCAGGACCATATCCCAGTGCCTATCATGGCACCAGATACATGGTGCGTGCATGCTAAGTCACTTCAGTCATGTCCGACTCTTTGTGACCGCATGGACTGTAGCCCACCAGGCTCCTCTGTCCATGGGATTGTCCAGGCAAAAATGCTGGGATAGGTTGCCATGCCCTCCTCCAGTGGATCTCTCTTATGTATTTGCAAGGGACGTTCCCCAACATCAGTTATTGAGTTTGATGTGAGAGTAGAAAACTCATATAGAATGTTAATTTTGTGTTTTCTAAGAGATTAAACAAATCCTCTAGCAAATTACGACTCAGAATAAAAACAAAGTCATCAAGATACCTACTCAGCTACTCAAGTTCCAACTTTAACTTTGGGTTTTGTAGGATTGTATGGCTAAGTTTGTAGCTTTGATTGAATATTTTAAGAACGTCATATATATCTTCATGAAGGGTTTCCCCCTTGGTTAATTTGATGGAGTGGGAGGAGATGAAAGTGACAACCATCAAGGGACTCTGGAGTTTTAGGTCAAGCACCTGGCAGAGAGTAGGACACAGTACGCTCTGGGGATGGAGTCAGGTGGGTTTGAAGACAACCATTTTCCGAATTATAATGTGGGCTTGCCAAGGCGAGATTAAGAAAGTCAGGCTTCCCAGACAGCATTTCCACTTAAGCTTATTTGACTTTGGTATTTATTAAAATATTTTGCAAAAATGAACCCTTCCAGACTTTAGGATTTAAGAATATGACTAGTATTCTAGACTTGGGAAATCTTAGAGATATCTTTTTACACTAATCATATGAGATTTATGGACTCCAATATCCTATCATATTTAACTTTATGATCTTCAATCGTGAAGATCTTTTTCACATTTATTATTTTGCTTGAGCCTTCTGACAACTCTGTGAGGTAAGCAGGAAAATGGTATCATCTCTGTTTCACTGAAGTAGAAACTAAAACTCTAAATATTTAACTTACCTGTAGAAATCACACAGCTAGAACTGATTAGGCTTCCAACCTGTCTTACAAACATTCTACACTCCACTATTCTGTCTCCTCTTTAGGGATGGCTGAGATTGTCAAGGTATAAACCTTCTGCTTCTTAAGGATTCAATGATAGACCAGTTGCTCATTCTATTAACTGGGTTGTTGGATGTTTTCTCAATGGTTAATCCAAGACTTGTTAAGACACAAGAGAGCTTCTTTGTCTAAGTTTTGGGATGGTTTAGGAAGTGCTTTATTCCAGCAGAGAATGTGTGGCCACTCCTCGCCTCCTGGGCTAAAGTCTTCTCTTAACTTCTATCATGTCATGAGACTACCTTCTATTTCACGCACAATCATAAGGAAATATTTTTACCCAAAAGTGATCATTTCTCCAGTGATCAACTCATCCTTTTCTGATTTTTGGTCTCTTTTTCTTCTTCTTTTAGCTTATTTTATAAGTATTTTTTGAGTTTTGTCTTGTTTCTTGTTTGTTTTTGTCTGTTCTTTCCTTCAATTTTGTACAGGCTCTGGAACATTATTTTTACACCGTTTCAAGAAATAAATTTTATCCCATATCTGTAACAGTTTTTCTGACCCATTGGAAGGGCTTTTCTCTTTTTATCACCAGTTTTCTCTTGCTATGGAGAACACACTTTTTAACATAATGTAATTTACTTACTTTTGGCTGTGCTTGGCCCGTGGCTGTAAGGCTGTTCTCTAGTTGCGGGAGCGGGGGCTACTCTCTGGTTATGGGGCGTAAGTTCTCACTGTGACGGCTTCTCTTGTTGGGGAGCGCAGACTCTAGAGCATGTGGGGCGTGGGCTCAGCAGCTACAGTTTCTAGAGCATGGGCTTAATAGTTGTGGCACTTGGGCTTACTTGCTCTGCGGCATGTGGGATGTTCCCTGACCTGGGATCAAACCCGTGTCTCCTACATCGGCAGGCAGATTCCTCTGCTGAGCCACCAGGGAAGCCCTGAGAATACACTTTAAAAAAAACATACTATGGCATAATTTTGATGCAATATTGTACAAATTTTATTTGATGCAAATTAAAATGACTCCCAATTTTGCAAAAATTGAAACAATAATATGAAGCACTGGTGAACATAGAAGAAAGCAGGGAGTCTGTCCTGATGGTAAACCGTACATGAATGCAATCCTTTTGGAAACAGTTTGGTGATGATGATATCAAAGACTTTTGAAACATGCATGCTCTTTGGCCTTCCCATTTAATATGCAGGAATTTATCCAAAACATTCAAGGGTATGTGCAAAAGCTTAGCTGAATGACAATTGCATGAACGTTGTTTAGAAGAGTAAACTTTAAAATCACCTAAGTAGTCAATGTCAGGAGGTTTTTGGTTAGATATGCTATGGTGCATCCTAACTCCAGATTATTGTGCATTCATTTTAAAAAGAAGATGAAGAAAAAAATACATGATGCCATAGAAAGATGTTCAAGATATATTTCAAGATTAAAAATCCAATTAAAATATTATTTAATGGGCTTCGCTGGTGGCTCAGTGGTAAACAACCTTCCTGGAAATGCAGGAGACACGGCTTCAATCCCTGGTCCAGGAAGATCCCACACGCCGCAGAGCGAAGCCGCGCACCGCTTCTACTGAGCCTGTGCGGCAGAGCCCGGGAACTGCGACGGCCGCGCCCACGTGCTGCAGCTACGGAGGCTCGCACACCCTGGAGGCTGTGCTCCGCAAGACGAGCCGCAGCGGTGAGGAGCCTGTGCAGCGCGGCTAGAGAACAGCCCGCACAGCAGCGAAGACCCAGCACGGCCAAAAAATAAACAAAGAAACGATTTTATAAACTGGTATTTAGAACGGAAGCTCACTTTCTTTTTAAACACATTTAGAGGAAAAGAAAGGGAATTCACACACAAAACGGTTCATAGAAGATGTCCGTCTGATGTAGGCTTGTGGATATGTTTTTCTTACCTGTAGCTTCTACGCTTTTGCTGTGGTCTGTATGACTTCTGTAAAGGGAAAAGTAGAAGTTATTAAATAGTGGAAATATTGGATATTGGATGTTCCAAACTAAAGTGGATCCTGACTGGTTCTGAAGTGCTCTGTTCTGCATAACTGTATGCATCTTTATGGTCATTTTTGTCTTCCGGGACATCTCACGGACTGACTTGAAAGTAAAATTTTTTTAAGCCATTACATTCTTTAAAATGACGTTTTATAAAGCGCTAAACTAATGAACCACCTTCAAGCACCTCATTTAAAATGTTCCAAACTTACTATTTGCAAATGGTTGGTGAAGTCATCATTCTATAAAAATATGACAACTGAATTTTTTATTTCCATTGTGCTAAGAGTCTTGGGGCAGCCAATCCTGTACCTAACAAGAATGGAACTCTTGCAGGGGCACTAGTCAGTAATTCTGAATTGATTAAGCCCAAATGGAGTACAACAGGTTTGAACACATATAATCAAGCAACTGTTTTCAATCTTGTTGTGGTTGAGATGCCACAATTTTAGAATTATAAAAACCTGAAAGTTCAGAGTTGGGTAACACTGGTGGGGTCCATCACCCACATTTCATAGACTAGAGAGCAATGGCCCACTCGCGCTAACTGAAACTCTCAGACTCAGACCCAGTTCCTGTCAGAGTCAGGACTAGGTTTCTGATCCTCTCACCTTAGCTCTATGCTTTCTCTGGGGTCAGAGGTCAAGTACCAGTCTTGTGCCATAAAATAGATAATCTCAAGCAAGTTATTTGCCTCTCTGAGCCCTGATATGTTTCTCTGTAAAGAGTATGCAATATCTGCTGTGGGGCTGTGGAGGAAGTGAAACAAGATCATTTAAATAAACGCCCTCGTACTGTGTCTGGAACTTAGCAGGAACTGAGTAACTGTAGATGTCATTATTGCTGTTACCATTCATTCGAGATCCAGCTGAAAGCTGGATTTATGAGGTGGATCTTGGGACAAGGTTAGAATTTCTTTACGGAGTTCTTTGGGTGGTGATGGCATTTGGGACAGGAAGGTATGTGAGAGAGTCGACAGAGAGCCTAGAGGCAGCAACACTGAGGATAAACCCTTGAGCAAAACTGCAACAAAAGTTTCAAAGGCAGGAGAGAAGCAGTGTAAAGGCGAGGAGACAATGCCCCGAGGCTCGGGAACCAAGGGAGCACCGGCTGCGGGGGTTGCCGTTTTCACTGGTTTCCTTGGAGGGAAGAGTTTTGTTGATGAGAAATAGAGTCCAGACATAAAGAAAGAAGGCGAGTTACAAAGTATGTGTTGTGATATCTCTTTCTTTTTTTAATGCACTTAATATTTTTATTATCAACGTATAGTTGATTTAGAATGTCATGTTAGTTTCAGGTGTTCAGCAAAGTGATTCATATCTACATATATTCCTTTTCAGATTCTTGTCCCGTATAGGTTGTTACAGAACAGAGTGTACTTCCCTGTGCTGTACCGTGGGTCATTCTTGCTTGTCTATTTTATATATCATAGTCTGTGTGTGTGAGTGTGTGTGTAGGGCTTCCCAGGTGGAACTAGTGGTAAAGAACCCGCCTGTCAGGGCAGAAGATGTAAGAGACACAGATTTGATCCCTGCATTGAGAAGATCCCTGGAGGAGGGCAGTATTCTTGCCTGGAGAATCCTATGGATGGAGGAGCCTGGCAGGCTACAGGCCACAGGGGCCCACAGAGGGTGCGTATGTATACGTTAACTCCAAACTCCTAATTTATCCGCCCCCCTTTCCCCCTGTGGTAACCATGGATTTGGTTTCTCTGTCTGTGAGCCTGATTCTGCTTTGTAAATAAATTCATTTGTATCTGGTTTTTACATTCCACATATAAGCGATAGCATGTGATATTTGTCTTTCTCTGTCTGACGTACTTAACCCACTATGACAATCTCTAGCTCCATCCACGGTGCTGCAAATGGCAGTATTTTATTCTCTTTAGGAGTGAGTAATATTCCATTGTATATGTGAACCACATCTTTATCCATTCATCTGTCAAGATATTTCTTTCCATAAACTTGGTTGTTGAAGAAGGGCCAGAGGAAACTGATAATTTAATATGACTTTAAGGACAAGCAAAGATATTACTTTTACTGTGGAAGGTCTGAGCATCAGTAGGAATTAACAAGAAGAATTTGATCTAATAAAGATGATGGGGATGAGATATACCATAGCTGAAGCTGTAAGGGGTAGGATCCAGTCTGTGGATAAGGATGAGTGAGTCTCAGCAGGGAAGGGGAATATCTCTTCTTCTGAAATAAGGGCAAAGGGAAGCTGAGGATGAGTGATTTTGAGGTGAAGAGAAACAGGATTCTTATAGAGTCTCCCCTTAGTCCTCTGGGTAAACCAAGCAGTCAGGCTATTTCTCTCTAAGGAAGAGCCAGGGGCTGGAGGGAGGGGTATTAGAGAGACCAGAGGTTTAGAGCAAAACACTGGGGAAACTGGAGGGACTTGGTCAGAGAACAATACGAGATATGCTGGTACAGACTCAAGGTCCACTGAGATGCAGCCTGATGACCATGCGACTGACCCCTCAGCTCAACATCAATATCTCGACCTCGTAAGCTTTGACAGACCAAAAGACTTCCAAGAAGGGGGCTGGGGAAATACCAAGGGAGCTAGAAGTTCTGGATTGATTGAGAGCAAAGTGTTATCAGAAGCTCCAAAATCACTGTAACCATGAATTGAAGAACGCTTGTTCCTTGGAAGGAAAGCTATGACAAACCTAGACAGCGTATTAAAAAGCAGAGATGACATTTTGCCAACAAAGGTCCACATAGCAAAGGTCCGTATAATCAAAGCTATGGTTTGTTCAGTAGTCATATGTGGGTGTGAGCGTTGGACCATAAAGAAGACTGAGCACTGAAGACTTGCTGCTTTCAAATTGTGGTGTTGGAGAAGACTCTTGAAGTTCCCTTGGACTGCAAGGAGATCAAACCAGTCCATCCTAAAGGAAATCAACTCTGAATATTCATTGGAAGGACTGATGCTGAAGCTGAAGCTTCAATATTTTGGCCACCAGTTGCAAAGAGATGATTGGAAAAGACCCTGATACTGGGAAAGATTGAAGGCAGCAGAAGGGATGCGGTGATTAGATAGCATCACCAACGGACATGAATCTGAGAAAACTCTGGGAGACCGTGAAGGACTGGGAAGCCTGGCGTGCTGCAGTCTGTGGGGTCTCAAGCAGTGGGACACGACTGAGTGAATGAACAACGACATATGATTCAAGTGCATTACATTTATTGTGCACTTTATTTATATCACCATTACATTGTGATACATAATGAAATAATTATACAGCTCCCCATAACAGAGAATCAGATCATCAGGCATTAGATTCTCACAAGGAGCAAGCAACCCAGACCCCTCCCATGTGTAGTCAATGGGGAGGCGCTGGAACAGGTGAAGTGTTGCTGGGTCACCCGCTGCTCACCTCCTGCTATGCAGCCCGGTTCCTAACAGGCCTGGAGCTGGTACTAATCCCTGGCTGAGGGGTTGGAAACCCCTGGGGTAAGACTCTGAAGCAGAGGTTTCATCCATGCTGACAATGAGACTGGAAGCTGGATCCTCCCACCCCCACCTGGTTGCAGAAATGGTGTGAAATGCCCTGGGTCAGAGGCCCTGTCAGTGACTTTGGCTCAGAGCTGGGCCATTTTTACTCACTTCCCTGTTCTGCAGAAATTTCAGCATGTCTCCTCCCAGAGATCTTGACATGCTGGTGTTTTGCATTCATGGAGCCCTGTTCATCTCAAGAGACCCTGTGCTTCGGGGTCTCCTGCTGGGAGGGAATGTGCCTACCTACATTTTTCCCGAAGTGCCTGCATGTTCACTACCCAGCTCCCAAATATCGCCTGCATCCCCGTGGTGCCAGCCTGCGCCTCTTATTTCGAGCCGAGTGTGATGCTGCTCTCCACTTTGCAGGCTTTGTACACATCAAAACAAACAAACAGAGACCCAAACACACCCCAGCAGGCTTATTGTCAGAGAATTAGCTCCCATGCTGGCACAGCCAGACGAATTCAGATAAGAATAGCTTAAAATAAATCCTCCCAGGCAAACTGGTCAGAGGCCAGAGCTATGGGATAACTTCTGGCTCCCACCACATTCTGTACACATGTTCTGTTATCCTAAAAGATTTTATTTTATATTTTTAAA
The DNA here is from genome assembly GCA_024291935.2 of Okapia johnstoni. Lineage (NCBI taxonomy): Eukaryota > Metazoa > Chordata > Mammalia > Artiodactyla > Giraffidae > Okapia > Okapia johnstoni. Next base: position 2,023,361 of record CM044311.1, on the reverse strand, counting down.
AGGACTCAGAGATAACAGGAAAACAAATTAAAGCTGCCTTTCCCTCCCCCAAACCCGAGGCAGTTGAGGAGGTGTTAGGTTGGGAAGTCAAATAGCTGGTGCAACATTCGGGAGCATCTGTTTATGACTTTTTTCTTGCCTCCAGGTAAATAGAAATGTGATCTTCTACTGCTGGAGGCTTCTCCTTCCTGCAAACATTAACCGCATGCCTCAGTTGGAAGGCATTCTACTCCTAGGTCAAGCCTGTGGTTCCCTCCTCCATAACCTTGAAAGCCACCTACGAACACTCCCCGACAGTTGGTACCAGTTTACCATAGCAAACATCTGTGGGGACCATCTCAGTAATTACAGAAAGAAAAAGAATTTTCATCTTGTAGTTAACTCGGGTGGATTTGAAGCAGGAGCTTAGCTTCTCTGTACATACCCCTTTCTTCGGGGAAATCTGAATCTAACATTTTGACATTGCACATGTCAGTTTCAAAGGATTATAGCTATTATTTCAACATCCTTCTGTCTGGCTAGATGATGACCCAGCAAGGGAACAAGGGATAAGACGGAGAAATAGAAGAAGGCTTTTCAGCTAGTGATACAGAACATATGGATGCATCTAGTTCACGGAGGTTCTATTTTCCTTCTGAGTGAAGTTTAATAAGCTGGAAGTCACCTTGATCATCCCAAAAGAAAAGGGATTATCATGGCAGCAAGCTTTAACCCATTTCCTGGACCCATAAGGGGAACTATTTTTCTATACTTACCTTTATAAATTAAAACTTTCTGTTAGCATGTCCTCTTAGCATGCCCAATCCAAGGGGCCTCAGTCCATTCTGAAATGAGTTATAAAGTTAGGGAGGAGTGTAGAGTAATATGAAGAAGTGGTGTTTACCCTTCAGTCAAAGAGACCTGCGTTTAAGTCTTGACTCAGTCGCTGAGTGGCCTTGAGCAGGTAACTCAACCTCCACTCCTCTAGCTGTCATTTGTAAGATTATCCTAACGTTTCCTACCTTACAGGTTACTGTGAGAATCAAACGAAATAACGTAATAAAATGCTTAGTACAATGACTGGTTAATGGCAGGGAGAAGAAATAACAATGGTCTCTGTAGGATGAGGCATGATGCTAAATGCAGAGTAACTCATTCGATGCTTTCAACAAACCTGTGACATAAGACACATCAGGAAGGAACACTTTTCACACAGAAACTCAGAGGTCTATGTAAGAGATAGGAAGACAGGCACAGGAAAAAACGGTACACACAGAAAGAAAAGGGCTTCCTTGGTGCCTCAGTGGTAAAGTCCACCTGCCAAACAGGAGACATGGGTTTAAACCCTGGGTGGGGATGATCTCTGGAGAAGGAAATGGCAACCCACTCCAGTGTTCGTGCCTGGGAAATCCCAGGGACAGAGGAGCCTGGTGGGCTACAGTCCATGGGGTCACAGAGTCGAACAGGACTTAGTTAAAACTGAGCCCACACTCATGCATCCATAGCAGTAGAAAGTGTGCAAAAAATAATAAAAATTTTAAAAATAAAAAAAATTTTAATTTGAAATTTTTGTTTAAAAAAATTTTTTTAACATTTTTTAAATTTAAAAATAAAGTGTGGTGGTGGTGGAAGTGATGGTGGTGGAAGCTAGTGTTTGCTGAATGCTTATTAAGTACCAGGTCCTGTACTAATTTTTAAAATAGGCATTCCCTAACTCATGCCTTACAATAGCTGTAACAGACCAGGTGCAATCCTTAGTCCGTTTTGTACTAAGGAAAGTACAAAGGAGATTAGAAACCTCCCCAAGGTCACACAGGAGGTCAGTGGTGGGCTGGACCTTGGGTTTAGTTTTCGGAGACTCAGAAACTGTGCTCCTTCCCTCTAGTCCAGGGATTCTCACAGTCTGGTCCCCAGAAGCAGCGTCAGCATCACCTGAGCATTTATAAGGAAGGAAAATTCTTGGCTCCACCCAAGACCGACTGAATCGACTGAATCTGGAAGACTTATGAGGAGACCTGGATCTGTATTTAAGAAGCCCTCCAGGGGATTCTGCTGCAAGATGGGGTTTGAGAACCCTGCACTAGATTCTATCGCCGACTTCTCTGGGGACACCTGTGACTTGGTGATTGCACTCTAAAGAATGGATTTGATTGTTCTGGAGGGATTTAGCTATCTCCAGACCAAACTCTCATTATTCCTTTCCTACTGCTCTCCATTACTTCCTGCACCTATTGCCACGTGGTGCCTGCGACAAAAAAAAAAAAGAAAAGACCCTTTGTGAGCACCATGTGTCTGACGGCCTTGAGTGAGGCTTCCCCGTAGAGCTGTGGTTATGCATATTCCACTGAAGGTGACAGTCAAGATCATGCCTCATGTCTCTTTAGCTGTGTATGAGCAACGAAGTTAACTTCTCTGTGCCTCAGTTTCCCCACCTGTATAATGGGGATAATCACATCACCTATTTCAAATGGATACAGTGTAACAATCCTTAGACCAAGGGTAAGCTCTGAGCTTAGCTCATTTAACTACTCAATAAACATTAGTTAATACTACTAGAAATTTTTTTCTTTTTTCTAATTGAAATACAGTTGATTTACAATGTGTGTTAATTTCTGTTGTACAGCAAAGTGATTCAGTTATACATATATATACATTCCTTTTAATATTCCTTTCCATTATGGTTTATCACAAGACACTGAACATAGTTCCCCATACCATACATAGGACCTTGTGGTTTATCCAGAATATATTTTTTTCTGAAAAGAATCAGGCACTGTTCTAAAAGATACATTTAGCACTAATAAAATGTATTCTAATGTACAGAGATAAACGTAAGTGAAAGGCAGTCTGTGGCAGAGCACCTTGCTTACAAGTGCTGTCCATTTCAAGAAAGTGTGAGTAGGAAGCAACTAACTGTGATTAGAACAGGGTGGTTTGTCTCTGCTACAGTTTCAGGAACCATGCACTCAACTGTTCAGAGTCACTAATGAGTGACCAAGAAAGAAAGGGATTCTCTTTCAAATATAGTATTCTTTTTTCCTTTTGATCCCATCAGAACAAACTGCCTCTAAACGGCGCATTAGTCACAACACCTGAGCAGAATCAAGATCACAGTGTTATTCCATCCGCCGGCCCTGCTCGGCACCTAACCGCTTCCCACTTTATTTAAAGGCAGGGAGAGCTGCACGCGTGCTGGGCACGCACACTGTCAGGGTGCCGAGTGCGGACGCCCCGTGAAGTGAAAACGACACGCAGACGGCGCTGATGGAGGCATCGTGGCCGCCTGCAAGGGAGCTGATGTCTTGAGCCCTATTTATTCCCCCTACATTTTTTCATCATTGGAAGATAAACCCGGGAGTGTCTTTTCCGGGCCACTGCTTGCCTAGCTCCTCCATCAGGGGAACCCATGGGACGGTATGTTACTTTGTACTGTAATAAATTCCACCAACTAGAGGCTTAAGCAAAAGAATTGCCTCATCTCAGAGCCCTGGAGGCTGGGCGTCTAAGATCTCAGTGTTGGCAGGGTGGGTTCCAAGGCTCTCTCCTAGCTCCTGGGGGTTTGCTAACAAAATTTGGCACCGCTGGCTTCTGCTGCACCACCTGATCTTTGCCTTCATCCTCACAGGACGTTCTTCCATGCAAGTGTCTGGGCCCCAACGTCTCCCTTTAATAAGGATTCCAGTTATACTGCATTAAGGCTGCAGCCTGGTCTGGTATAGCCTCATCTTAACTAACAACATCTGAAGCAACCCTGCCTCCAACTAATGTCACCGTCTGGCTTCCATGGTGGCTCAGACAGCAAAGAATCTGCCTGCAATGCAGGAGACCTGGGTTCGATCCCTGGGTTGGGAAGATCCCTTGGAGAACGGTAGCTACCCACTCCAGTATTCTGGCCTGGATAATTCCATGGACTGTATAGTCCATGAGGTCGCAAAGAGTCAGACACGACTGAGCGCCTTTCACTTTTCTGGTGTGCCGAGGGCTCAGGACTCGATATAGGGAAATAGGGGCTGCAGTTCAACTCATAACCGAGGGTAGTTGGAACCCTAGGCCACCCCACAGGCACTTCTGGCCTATTTAAACAGCCTTAGAGGTGTGCTCCTCAGACTGTTAGGGGCACAAGAACCGTGAGGGGGTCTCACTAAAATGCAGACTCAGGGGGTCTGCTCTGGGCTCAGCATTCAGCTTTCCTACCTGCTCCTAGCGATGTGGGTGCCACTACTTTGAGTGGAAGGTCCCAGGAGAATTTTGCGAGGATTCATGCTCATTCTCCATTGCTCACGTCTATTATGCCAGAGCGTGTTGTATTTCCTCCCAGAGCCTGGCAGCTCACCACCTTCTCACTGGGAACCACATCTCAGGGGTAGCTGCAGCTCAGGCTGCAGAAGTAATCAGAAACACAAAATTCAGAGGCTCTTAGAGAAACATTCCTGCCTGAACCAGCCAAGGCTAGGCGGGGTCTGATGCACCAATTATTTTCGGAGCTGTGCCCCCATCTAGGCCATGTCATCTTTTATTAGAGCTGTGGTTTGAGCGTGGCCATAGTGGTATCCTTGTGGTTTAACCCTCCTGAGAGCCCACCGATGACAGGACAGGTTGAGAACGGGTTAGGAGGTTTCCTTGGAGAACTTTAACAAATTAATACTTAGATTGGGGTGGGGAAGGGGAATATGGGAAGCATATAAAAAACTCAGTGTCCTCATGCAGAATATATCAACAAGGTCTACAAATCAAACAGCTCGATACAAAAATGGCCAAAGACTGAGGAGGGAATTCACCCTGAGGAAACCTCAATGAGAGACAAACATGAACATATTTTTGTTCCCACTAGTAATTTGAGAAATTCAGATGAAAACAAGAAAGAAAGATTATTTCTCATTCCTCAGAGGAATGAAACATTTAAAACAGTACTTGATGGCAAGAGTATGGAAAAAACGGTGCTCTCCTTTATGGGCAGGAATGTAGATTGGACGCCAATTTGGCAAAACTGCTGTATCTGACGAGTAATCCCTTCCCTGCGGAATTCCACTGTTTGTCTCCACCCTAGAGAAACACAGAGGATAGGAACACATGCATAAAGATACATAAGGAAACATGTTTAGGGCAAGTACTCTTTATTAATCATAGCAAAACTTATTGACAACCTAAACATACATCAATTAGAAACTAAACCGTAGCCTAGACCTACCGTGCAGCCATTTAAATGATTAACGATAGAGAAACATTTCTTTGCTGCTTACAATGCACCAGACCCTGTTCTAAGGGCTTTTCATGTATTAGCTTTTTAATACGGCATAGATACTGATTTACACCCATTTTAGCGGTGTGGGAACTGAAGCACCACAAGAGTGAGTAACTCTCCAGCCTCTCCAGCAGGGACAAAAGTGAGATTTGGGTCCGTGCGATCCAGCTGCACAGGACACACTCTTCAGCATTCAAGGTACCACGTCTGGACCACTAGAATGGGGCGGTCTCTGTGTCCTGGTGTGGCAAGATCTCTGAGAAATGTTGTAGTAATATACTAGAAACGTAAGTGTATGTAATATTAATATTAAAGAATGAAAAAGGCAAGGTTCAGGATGGGTCACGATCTATCTAAGAAAACTCCAGACTCTCACATGCTTTATGGAACGTGTGTGGGCGTCCATGGCGTGGCCAGTTCCAGAAGGTGTCACAGTAAACAAGCAGTTATCTCTGAAAACAGAGGAGGGGTGGCTCTGAGATGCAAGTCTGGTATAAAAGCCGTGTTTACTGTTTTGGCAATAAGGACTTCTTTCCCCGCTGAAGGACTATAGGTAAACGATAGCTATGTAATTAGCAGGAGTTCTAAAGCGGCGGGTGAGGGCATCAGCTCGAGCCCAGCCCGCCCCCCGCCTGCCCGGCCAGCGAGTCCGCTTCTTCCTGCCCAGTTCGCACGAGGCCGCCTCTGAGCACGCTGCCTTTCTTCCCTCGCTTTCATCACCATCACTATTTGTTTATCTTCCCTGAAGGTGTTCTTTATTAGCCCAGTGGTGGCTGTTTATGAACGTTCCTGTGATAACTGGGAAGAATAGAAAAGCTTCAGTTTAGAGAAACTAGGGCTCTAACGGCTACCGCAGATTGAAAGGGACTGACGGCTGGGGAAGGGGGGGTGTTGGAAGGTCCCTGTGCCTTTAAAAGTATCTGTTTTCTACTGGGTCCAATACAAGATTACCATCTCCCTGATAAATCAAAATGACTTTGCCTCTACATGTAGTTTGCCCTGATTTATCACCTTGTCCTCGCTTCCCCCCTCTGGTGCCCAAAGCACCCCTGTAATTAAAGAAACGCAGACCTGTGAGAAGAAACAGAATCGATCATTGATCTTTACTGACCAAGCAGATAGACCAGGTGATGCCTAGCACACATAGGCAGGCCATTTAAACACCACTCTTCATGTCTAGGGTGAGACCAGGTGGACATTTCTTCTTACGACAGCAACCAGCAGATTCTGATTGGCTGACCTGGGAAGGGACACTCTTGCAACCCCTCTAAGCTCTGCCTTCTCCTCGCTTGTGCTTCTGTCAAGGCACAAAGAGACCACTTTGCCCACCAAAAGCATCCTCACCTTCAAGGACTCAAACTGTAGGGATTCTTTGATGCTAGATCTCCAGAATACATTAAAAGCATACTAGATTCTCTGTAACTCCAGTAAACACAGCTTTATTTCTATATTTCTTATGTAGGTGCTCTAAGGAAAAAATAATCATGCAAAGGAATGAAATTTAAACTCTTACCCCACAAAAGTGGATTGTAGACTGAAGTACAAGAGTACAATGCTGCTGCTGCTGCTGCTGCTGCTGCTAAATCGCTTCAGTCTCGCCCAACTCTGTGCGACCCCATAGACGGCAGCCCACCAGGCTCCCCCATTCCTGGGATTCTCCAGGCAAGAATACTTGAGTGGGTTGCCATTTTCTTCTCCACAAGAGTACAATAAAGCTTCAAAAAAATACAGGAGAAAATCTTTGTAAAAGCACAGTCCTAAAAAGAAAAAACAGGTAAGTTGGACTTGATCAAACGGAAAGTTTTTGTGCTTCAAAAGCTACTATTAAGACAATCAATGGTTAATATCTTAACCATTGGTTCATGGCAAGTTGGTTGACATATTGGTTAATGTCAAGTTGGTTAAGACAACTTCAGACTAAGAGAAAAGATTTGTAAACCATATATATAACAAAAGACTTTATTTAGAATATATAAAGAGTAACTAAAGCTTAGGAAGAAGAAGACAAACAACTCAATATATAAAATTGGCAAAAGATTTGATAGACACTTCACCAAAAAGGGAATATGAATGGCTAGTAAGCATATAAACATATACTTAACACCATTAGTCACTAGAAAAATCCAAAAGAAAGTCACAATGGGACACAAGTATACACCCAGTAGAGTGACCCTAGTTTTAAAAAGACCTTTGTTACCAAATGTTGAGAAGGATGTGTGTGGAGAAACCAGAACTTTCATATTACTGCTGGTGGAAATGTAAAATGGCACAGCTATTCTAGAAGCAGTTTGGTAGTTTCCTAAAACACTTACAATCTTTCCATGCCTCAAAGCAATTTCACTTCTAGGAATCTAAGCAAGAGAGGTGAAAAGATACATTCACACAATTGTGTATGCAAATGCTCATAGCAGCATTATTCATAGTGAACCAGAACTGGAAACCAGCTAAATAGCCATCAACAGGTGAATGGATAAGTGAACATGGTATGTATATATATATACACAGTGGAATGGTTTTTAGCAATAAGAGGGTTGAAATACTGATACTTGCTAAAGCATGGAAGGAACTCAGAAAACATGCTAAGTGAAGGAAGCCAGGCTTCTATCTTCTTTCAAAGCACAAAGAGGAGAAGAAAGACTACCTATTGTGTGATTCCATTTATATGAAATGTCTAGAACAGATAAATTGGTACAGACAGAAAGCAGACCAACAGCTTCCTGGGGCTGGGGACGGGAGCAGGGATTAATGGAAACAGGCCTGAGAAAACTTCTTGCTGCTGCTGCTGCTGCTGCTGCTAAGTCGCTTCAGTCGCGTCCAACTCTGTGCAACCCCATAGATGGCAGCCCATCAGGCTCCGGCGTCCCTGGGATTCTCCAGGTAAGAATACTGGAGTGGGTAGCCTTTCCCTTCTCCAGGGTCTCTTCCCAACCCAGGGATCCAACCCAGGTCTCTTGCATTGCAGGGGGATTCTTTACCAGATGAGCTACAAGGGAAGCCCAAGCTATGGAAGAAAAGCTCCCAAGGTTGGAAGAAAAGCTATGAACAACCTAGACAGCATATTAAAAAGCAGAGACATTGCTTTGCCAACAAAGGTCCATCTATTCATAGCTATGGTTTTTCCAGTAGTCATGTATGGATGTGAGAATTGGACCATAAAGAAAGCTGAGTGCTGAAGAATTGATGCTTTTGAACTGTGGTGTTGGAGAAGACTCTTGAGAGCCCCTTGGACTGCAAGGAGATCCAACCAGTCATCCTAAAGGAACTCAGTCCTGAATATTTATTGGAAGGACTGATGCTGAAGCTCAAACTCCAATACTTTGGCCACCTGATAGGAAGAACTGACTCATTTGAAAAGACGCTGATGCTGGGAAAGATTGAAGGCGGGAGAAGAAGAGGACGACAGAGGATGAGATGGTTGGATGGCATCACTGACTTGATGAACGTGAGTTTGAGCAAGCCCCGGGAGTTGGTGATGGACAGGGAGACCTGGAGTGCTGCAGTTCCTTCGGGTCGCAAAGAATTGGACATGACTGAGCAGCTGAACTGAACTGAATATTTTAATTTAAATGAGTGGATTTTTCATTTACAACTGATGTTTTATGGTATGCAAATTACACTTTAATAAAGCAATTAAAGGGCTTCTCAGGTGGCATCCCTGGTGGCTCAGACAGTAAAGAAACCACCTGCAATGCGGGAGACCTGGGTTTTATTCCTGGGTTAGGAAGATCCCCTGGAGGAGGGCATGGCAACCCACCCCAGTATTCTTGCCTGGAGAATCCCATGGACAGAGGATCCTGACAGGCTGCAGTCTGTATAGTTGCAGAGTTGGACATGACTGAAGTGACTTATCACGCACACAAAGCTATTTTTTTAAAAAAGGAAACTAATAGTATATCCCCTGTGCTTGACCTGGATGGAGTCATTTGATCTATCACTTCAATACTAGTTTTGTTATTTGCTAGCCACATTCGGAGAAGGCAATGGCACCCCACTCCAATATTCTTGCCTGGAAAATCCCATGGATGGAGGAGCCTGGTAGGCTACAGTCCATGGGGTCGCTAAGAGTCGGACACGACTGAGCAACTTCACTTTCACTTTTCCCTTTCATGCACTGGAGAAGGAAATGGCAACCCACTCCAGTACTCTTGCCTGGAGAATCCCAGGGACAGCAGAGCCCGGTGGGCTGCCGACTGTGGGGTCGCACAGAGTTGGACACGACTAAAGCGACTTAGCAGCAGCAGCAGCAGCAGCCACATTAACCGAGACCTTTGGTCCCTGGAGATGCTCATTATTCACTTTAGGGATTGACCAGTATCTGTATCATTTTAAAGACAGAATACCAAAGTAGTAAAGGGCAAAGCAGATAACAAAGATGCCTACTTTATCATATGGTGGTTACAATTCCGAGAAAATTCAACTTGCAGGAAAAATAGCTGCCAACCTATAGTTACTTAAAGAGGTCTCAGTAAGTACTGCTGGCATTTTTGTAGAATAAATACTCCCTTCTCACCAGTGGCCAAAACTCTTCGTTCAGATTAATTTGGCCATTTTAAACCCCTAGTCACTGGGAAGGGAGGCCTAGAAATCAGGTTGGAAAAATCACTGTGGAATCTAGATGGAGCCAGAAGTCATAGATTGAATTCCAGCTCCAATTACTCAATGAGCTGATACCTAACAGTGTTTGGGAATTCATGAAATGTTCTGTGAATAGTGGGTGGCCTTATTATAATTCAATAATTCTACAGCACTTAAAAAAATTTTAAAAATGATGGATTCTGCATTGAATTTACTACTATGAACTCATATTAACTATAATCTTAAATTGAATTGATCTCCTTACCTAAACTTTTAACTTTCCTATTTGTTTGAGAACTTAAGTGTCTGAAGCTAAAATTCGTCCCCAAATTCTCCCCCTTACCTTTTGACATATTCCTCTAGTCTCTCCCCTTTGTTCCATTTTGATGCTCACTACCCTAGTGAAGGTCCACAGCCTCTGAGCCGTGCCAGAAACCTTCTGTTTTGCTTTTCTCTTTTAATCAGTCCCAGCCGCTGACCTGGGCCCATCCCTTTTCCAGTCTGAAACAGGCAGTGGCTCACCACCACCTCCATTCTCACTACCTGTTCATTCATGAGCTAAGTCATGAATCTCATCTCTTCCAACGGACCCTAATCTCACCTCTCCCACCACGGACCTCCTTCTCTAAACAGACGAGATCCACTCTGTCCACTCTGAGTGGACTTTGCTGTCCACTCTGTCTCGTTCATCTTAGTTTGTGTCAAGAAGGCTCTCTTTCTACTTTGAAATGTTTCCTTCAAGGGGCATCTCAAGACTCACTTTGGGCAAGAGTGAAGTTGAAGGGTTCCTTCACAGGCCCCACAGTCTGCCCCTTTTCTTGGCCATCCAAGGTCTCATCTTTCTGAGTTTCCTACTGAGGCTGCCCCACAGCGGGCTTAGACACCCACTTTCTTGACCCTCTACTTTTCCATTTCCTTGAGGTTCAGATCTCGGGTGCTTTTGGAGTGTTCACAGCCTGATAAAGCAGTTCATCAATGGAATAGATGTATACATCCTTTTGAACTCTGTCACAAATAAACATCTGAGTTTTAAAAGGGGTGGCCTGTGACACAGCGGAACAGAGCCCAGAAGCCACTAGGACTCTGGTCAGCAGGTGAGAGAGAACAGGGCAGGGTGGGGCGTGTGCACAGGTCCTGCAGTCACTCTTTGTAAGCTCCCCCTTCCTCAGCCCATTCTTCCCCTGCAGCGGGGTCCCTGCAGACCACAAGCACAGCAGTTAGGAAGGCCTGGATCTAGCTCTTCACTCTGCCCCTGACTTGCCCTGAGACCTGAGGCAGGTCTGTCCATCTCCCTGGGTCACAGGTTTTTCATCCGGATTGGGGCCCATCACATTTAACCTATGGGGTGGCTGTGAGGGTCCAGGGAAATAAGACCCACGGAATACCCATAACAGCATCTATCACACAGTAAGAGGTGAACGCAGAGGTAATATGGGGCTTCCCTGGTGGCTCAGATGGTAAAGAAATTGTCCACAATGCAGGAGACCTGGGTTCAGCCCCTGGGTCAAGAAGATCCCCTGGAGAAGGGATTAGCAGCCCTCTCCAGTATTCTTGCCTGGAGAATCCCACAGACAGAGGAGCCTGGCGGGCTACAGCACATGGGATCGCAGAGAGTCAGACAGGACTGGGCAACTAATGCACACACATACACAGAGGCAGTATATTACCTTATGAAGTCTTGCTCTTGAGTAATTCCATGAATTCATTACCTTATGAAGTCTTGCTCTTGAGTAATTCCATGAATTCATGCTGCATCTCCTCAGACTGCTCTCAAAAACAGGGACTTTGTCTATTTTTTTTTTTTCAGAATTACAGTGGTTCCCTTATTTGTGTATAGGTGTGTGTGTGTGTATGCATGTATTTGTATGTATTTCTTTATCCCCATGCCATTTCAGAAGAATTCTATGTGACTTTTCTTTTTTCTAAATGAAGCATTAAAAATAACCTCAAGCTTATTCTTAGTTGTAAAGTAATATACATTCAAATGTGAAGTTAAAACTCAAGAAATCTTTAGTACACCCAACAAATGCCATTGCCTGCCTTAAAAAAAACCCAGGGTATCTCTAGTAACACAATACATCAACATAAAGACTTTTATGAAGTCAAATTGTTTCTAAATGCATTCTTGTTTCAATCCACCTCTTTTCTTTTGAAGAAAAGTATTAAATCTTTTCAAATACTTGAATAATTTAGCAACTGCTGCTGCTGCTAAGTCGCATCAGTCATGTCCGACTCTGTGCGACCCCATAGACAGCAGCCCACCAGGCTCCTCTGTCCATGGGATCCTCCAGGCAAGAGTACTGGAGTGGGGTGCCATTGCCTTCTCCTAATTTAGCTACTAATATTTCTCTATTGCAGTCTAAGTAGCTCGCATTTTCTAAGCACTGTATAACATGAGCCTTTGGGATTAAAATCAAATGAACACTGACGGTGTATTGTACGCATAGACAGTGCAGTAGTTAAGAACATAGTTTCAGTTTTGGCTTGAATCTCAGTTCTTACTCTCTCGGAAAACTTCAACCTCTCTCTCAGTCTCAATTTCCTCATCAGCAAAATGAGATGGTACTTAAATCTATTCCACAGAATTAAACTGAGGGTAAACAGAAATGACCATTTTGAAGCGTATAGCTCATGAGTGTTAAGTAATTCGCATTGTTGGGCAACAAACCTCCAGAACTCTTTCCATCTTGCCAAAGTGAAAGTTTATATTCACCAAAGGATGTTTCCCCGTTCCTCCTCCTCCAGCCCCTGGTAAGCACTGTTCTACTTCCTGTTTCAATTAACTTGGCTCCTCTTGGTACCCTGTGTAAGCAGAACCTGCAGTATTTGTCTTTTTGTGGCTGCCTTATTTCAACCAGCATGATGTCCTTAAGGTTCATCCACACTGGAGCATGTGTCAGCATTTCCTTCCTTTTTAAAGCTGTATAATGTTCTGCAGTATGTATATATCATATTTTATTTATCCATTCCTCCATTGATGGACATGGGTTGTTTCCACGTTTTGGCTACTTTGAATGTGCTGCTATGAACATAGGTGTACAAGCATCTCTTCCAGATCCTGTTTCCAATTCTTTTGGATATACACTCAAAAGCAGAACTGCTGAATCGTATGGTGCTTTAATATTTAGTTTTTTGAGGGCCTGCCGTCCTGTTTTCCTCAGTGTGAGCCGTACTTTTAAAGTTCCTTCTCAAGTTCCCAGAACCCTCAGGGCTGTGACACAAGATTTTAGAGCTGCCCGTTTCTTTCCCTCTTCCTCTGCTCACACAGCAGCATCTGCCGCGCCTCTAACACGGGCCGAGGTTTCCTCTCTCCTCCGCCGATCTCAGCATCTGCCACGACCGATTTTCCGCGGGCTGCTATTGGCTGCGCCTTGCGGGGTATATCTTGTTATAGACAAAGCTGCCCCTAATGTTACCGACGGGGGTCCTTGGACTCTTCAGTCAAGAGACATTGATACGCGGCCAGATGATGTATTCAGGCAAGGCTCTATGGGATCTGCGCCGCAGCTCAAGGGCATGGAAACAGGTCACAGGGTCCCTTGCTTGCTCTTGATCGCGGGGCCAGGGGCAGGGCCTGAAATGGGGAGGGGCTGGAGAGGGACCCCGGGGTCAGACTGGAGGAGTGGCTCAGGGGGGAAGACCACTGGGTGGTCCTGGGGGCAGGGGACACAGCATCCTGCTTTTGCTCCCAGCACCTGGGAAGCGGCAGTTGGGTTTTTGGTCTTTATGCGTCTTACTGTTCATGATTTGCCCCAGTTGCACCTCCAGGCAGGTATTTATAGTCCCTTATAGTTTCTTTGTATTCTGTTCTTGGGGAGATGTTTGCCCAGGTGTAAGCTCAGATGGTAAAGCATCTGCCTACAATGCGGGAGACCCAGGTTCAGTCCCTGGATCGGGAAGATCCCCTGGAGAAGGAATGGCAACACACTCCAGTCCTCTTGCCTGGAGAATCCCATGGACAGAGGAGCCTGGTGGGCTACAGTCCATGGGGTCGCCAAGAGTGGGACATGCCTGAGCGATGTAACTTTCACTTTCAAGCACCGCAGCACAGGGGCCCAGGTCCCAGGCTGTGCAGTAACAGTCGGGGTTCGCTGAGCGACCACTCCGTGGCGGGGCAGAGCTGAGACTTCGCTTCGCTTTCGCATTTCCTCCCCAGAGCAGCCTTCTGCGGTGAGCCTAATGCCTGCTCCTGAGACCCCCGTGGCCCTCACCCTCGGCTGCATGCTGGAGTCACAGTCATAGGGAGAGGAAGAGCTGTAAGCAAGCAGGACTCTGAGGGGTCTTCCGGGCCAGACCCCTCCCATCCTCTGCTGTAGCTCCTCCCTGAAGTGCCCACATAATGGCAGCTTGTGCACATTTCCTGAATTTTTCAGCTGTGAAACCACCCCCGAACGGGAGAAGTTAACTGCTTGATGATCGTGAGCACAGAGCCCTCAGACCCCCCGGTGTCCCAGGACTGATATTGTTTCCCTAACTGACCACCGCCCGATTGGAGAACAGTTGGCTCTCCTCCCTCAGCTGGCCTTCAAAACTGCTTTCTCCAAACCCTTCAGGGAGTTTGGGATATTTCAAGCACGAGCCACCCATTCTCTTTGAATGGCCCTGCAGCAAACGTCTCTCTGCTCTGAACGTGGGCGTTTGGGTTTGTCTGCTCACTGTGGGGTGGGCAGAGGAACTGGTGAACTTGCTCTCAGTAAGAAAGCCGTGTGCTTAAAAACCACAGAGTCCGGCCAATCAGAACCTTTGAGGAGTGTTTTAAAAGCTCTCCAACCGATCCCAGCATTCAGCCCACTTTGAGAAAGAGGGATTTTACACCCTAGTTTTGCCAATCTGGTCCAGTAGCACTGAACTTGCTGGAAGCTTGTCCTAAATGCAGATTTTTCAGCCACACCCAGAGCCTGCAGAATCAGAGCCTTCCTTTTAACAAGAACTGCCTAGGATCCAGGTACACGTTCAAGTTAGAGAAGCTCAGACAAATAAAAACAATGGAGCAATAAAGCTTCCACCTGAGAGTCTCAAGTGCTTCCTAGTCGTTAACTAATTCATCTTCCTAATGGGACACTACATCTATTTTAGAGATGCATAAAGAAAGGCATATTTGCAATTTTTAATTATTTGATTGTTTCTCATTGTTAAGTATCTTCATTTCCAGGCTGAGGCATTATGACTCCTTAAATCATTCCCTCTCTTAGCATTCCTAAACCAATTTCTAAAGCAAAAATCAAATACAGTAAACTAGCAAATGTAGGCATATCCATACAGAGGGGGGAAAATGCCTTTTAACGCCCAGAACAGGTTCTTGCCTGTTTTTCTTGTTGCTTGTTCTGTTTACCTATTTCCTTTGAGATTTTCTGCAAGCTTCTACTTGCAGGGTCCTATCTACAGGAGCCTCAGCCTTTCCCAAGCATTTAGCACATCACGTGCACTTCGGTCCTATTTTCTTAGCACTCTCCTAACCTTTCCAGCTTTATACTAAACAACAAATTAGCACTTACCTCCACCAAGCCCACAAATATTTGTACAATTAAGTAGCAAGTTTTGTGGTCAGAAAGGGAAAAGGGTTCCCTTGAATTTTGTGGCGCCAAACAGCCTTTTTTTTTTTTTCCTCTCTGGCTCAATTAGATTAAGTCAGATTAGCAATATCAGATAAATAGGGCAACTGTCAAGGCATTCAACAATAAATTGAAGCATTCTAAGGAATGTATAATTCAACAGCCTTGACATATGGGAGTTCTCAAAAGCTCCCAGGGAGGTGTCCTGTAGAGACATTCATCAGTAAGTCACCAAAACAGGAGGTTTTACTGGATTCTAGAAAATTAACCATCAAGGAATATGTCTGGAACAAAAGCCAAAGCCCTGGAGGGTAACCAAGGTGAAAGCTTTCTGACCCCAAGGCCTATCGGAGGTCTTTTTTCCCAGGGGTATTGTGAGCCAATCTTCTGTAAAAGATCTGTAATCTACTCCTTGGTGCATCCTGGCCTGCCCACAGCTTTCGGTTTCTGGTTCCCGTGGCCAGTTAATGCAAAACAGGCCAGAGTCCAGTGGCAGCCAGCCTCCCCACCTGGAGTGGGTCTGGTGTGTCCGTTCTTATTCCAAGAGTAACTAACTGCTCCTTTGCCTCATTCTTCCCGGAGGGATGGGGTGTATTACACATCTTTAATATAAATGTCTCTATCTTAAAACAGGGCTTTGTGAAGGAAACCACTTTTCTTGAAAGGGAAGGGTAGAATGCAGTAGGAAGTGGAGGGCAAGGGGAGAGGTACATATCACTCGAAGTTGGAGGTAAAAATTTCTTTGCAATGCAGACCAAAGAGAACAGGCAAGCACAGTTGTCTTCAGGAGATTCTGGTATCTTCCTGGACTTGAGCCGGAGGCAAAGATGCTCGTGTGAGAAAGCATGGGACAAGACAGAAGAGAAGCTTCCACCAGTTTTTTTTTAGCATTATTTTTTAAACCATTTTATTGAGGTGTGTTGACATGTAGAAAGTCGTACATATTTGATACATACAACTCAGTGGGTTTGGGGCTAAGTATACATGCATGAAGCTATTACCAGCATCAAGGCCATAAACATATCCATCCCCAACCAAATTTTCCTCCCACCCCTGTATCACCAGCATCATCATTGTTGTTGTTGTTATTATAAATTTCTGTTTGCATGATAAGAACAGTTAACATAAGATCTACCCGTTGTGGTCTGTGCGTGGGTTGGAAAAGAATTTCCAGACAGGAGGCAGAAAGAAAGGAGAATAAAGTTTACCAGAGCGGGGAGGGGCGAGTCACTGGAGCTCAGCCGGCTGGCTTCCTAACAGGCAGGGAGGCCGCTGTTGGAAGTGGGTTCCTGGTCCATTTCACAGTCAGGGTCCCAGGAGTGGAGGAGAGGTCCTGCAGGTCATTTGCCGACTGGATGAGGTATGTACACTGGGAGGGAGAAGAGTAAGGCAGACACCTGCTCCTTACACGGGGTCGGAGGGGAGACAGGCTGCACCGCCCAGGAGGGTCCAAAACCCCCTCAGGAGTTACAACGTGGGGGCGGGGAGGGTGCTAAGGGTCTGGTTTTCTGTTCCTGCATCCCAAGACCCTTCTCATTAACTTCTTCTTCCATCCTTGGGACATCACCCCACCCTCTTAGCGAGTTCTCAGTATATAATACAGTGTTGCTAGCGATGGGCACCATGCTGTATAGAGGATCTCCAGAACTTACTCTTCTTCATCCCTGAGACTTTGTACCCTTTGAGCAGAATTTTTAAGTATGAATGTCCCTCAACCAGGCAGGTCTTTCTGAAAAATAATTACACATCTGCCAGCTGTGGAGCAAAAGGCGTGATCAATTTACTTTGACCACCCAGGATGAGTACAATCAATGGTGCTTTCGGTCTTCACCAATCCCCCAAGACTCTCTTCATTACCAAAAGGAAGGCATGAAGTTTCAATCCCTAAGAAAGGCAATGTCAAAGAATGTTCAAACTACCACACAATTGCACTCATCTCACACGCTAGCAAAGTAATGCTCAAAATTCTCCAAGCCAGGCTTCAACAATACATGAACTGTGAACTTCCAGATGTTCAAGCTGGTTTTAGAAAAGGCAGAGGAACCAGAGATCAAATTGCCGACATCCACTGGATCATCGAAAAAGCAGGAGAGTTCCAGAAAAACATCTATTTCTGCTTTATTGACTGTACCAAAGCCTTTGACTGTGTGGATCACAATAAACTGTGAAAATTCTGAAAGAGATGGGAATACCAGACCACCTGACCTGCCTCTTGAGAAATCTGTATGCAGGTCAGGAAGCAACAGTTAGAACTGGACATGGAACAACAGACTGGTTCCAAATAGGAAAAGGAGTACGTCAAGGCTGTATATTGTCACCCTGCTTATTTAACTTATATGCAGAGTACATCATGAGAAACGCTGGGCTGGAAGAAACACAAGCTGGAATCAAGATTGCCGGGAGAAATATCAATAACCTCAGATATGCAGATGACACCACCCTTATGGCAGAAAGCGAAGAAGAACTAAAGAGCCTCTTGATGAAAGTGAAAGAGGAGAGTGGAAAAGTTGGCTTAAAGCTCAACATTCAGAAAACTAAGATCATGACATCTGGTCCCATCACTTCATGGGAAACAGATGGGGAAACAGTGGAAACAGTGAGAGACTATGTTTTTTGGGGCTCCAAAATCACTGCAGATGGTGATTGCAGCCATGAAATTAAAAGACGCTTACTCCTTGGAAGGAAAGTTATGACCAACCTAGATAGCATATTAAAAAGCAGAGACGTTACTTTGCCAACAAAGGTCTGTCTAGTCAAAGCTATGGTTTTTCCTGTAGTCATGTATGAGTGTGAGAATTGGACTATAAAGAAAGCTGAGTGCTGAACAATTTATGCTTTTAAACTGTGGTGTTGGAGAAGACTCTTGAGAGTCCCTTGGACTGCAAGGAGATCCAACCAGTCCATCCTAAAGGAAATCAGTCCTGAATATTCATTGGAAGGACTGATGCTGAAACTGAAACTCCAATACTTTGGCCACCTGATGCAAAGAGCTGACTCATTTTAAAAGACCCTGATACTGGAAAAGATTGAAGGCAGGAGGAGAAGGGGACAACATAGGATGAGATGGTTGGATGGCATCACCGACTCAATGGACATGGGTTTGGGTGGACTCTGGGAGCTGGTGATGGACAGGGAGGCCTGACGTGCTGCAGTCCATGGGGTGGCAAAGAGTCGGACATGGCTGAGCGACTCAGCTTAACTGAATCCTGCCACCCCCCCTCCCCGCACAAGACTCTCTTCATTACCAAAGGAAAGGCATGAAGTTTTCTGACCATAGTAAAAAGCATTCAGAAACCCCCAGGAACAGCTGTTAGAAACTTGAGTGGTGTTTCCTAGGCTTCCTTTGCTTAGAAAAATTGTTCACAATCCATAAATACTCTCAATTTCTGGGGAAAAGGAAAACCCTTACATTAGGGGGTCTCTTGAGGATTCCTAATAGCCCAGCAGAGGTGTCCATGAGAGCAGCGCTTTCGGTTTTTGTCAAAGCCTCTAACTTCTATAGGATTCAGTAACTAGGAGATTCGGGAGAGAGCAGAATAGTTCCCCTTCATGTATTTGGTATCCTTTCTCCCCTCATCTGGGACTTCCCTGGTGGCTCAGATAGTAAAGAATCTGCCTGCCATGTGGGAGACCCAGGTTCCATCCTTGGGTTGGGAAGATCCCCTGGAGAAGGAAATGGCAACCCACTCCAGTGTTCTTGCCTGGAAAACTCCATAGACAGAGGAGCCTGGCGGGCTACAGTCCCTGAGGTCACAAAGAGTTGGCCATGACTGACCAACTAACACACACACACACTTGCCTCATCTACAACAACTTGGCCCTGATTAATCAGCCACACTGTGTCCGTGATGACTGTTTACCCGTGGTGAGTCTCAGATGGTTCCTCAATCATCTCCCAGGAAGCTCTTCTGTCTTCTGGTACGATAGGCCCTGGGAGTCCACACCCCATGCCATACAAGACATCTGGCCTTTTCTGATCTCTGGTGGTCAACACAGCCTAACCTCCAGCTGGCCTATCACAGTGAATGTCCAATACAGAGACCAGAAAATCCGATGGCCCCCACCACCCACCGATACTCATTCCTATAGGATCACAATGACCGCATAAGGAATTCCCCAGGGCAGAGGATAATAGCATCAGTTACAGAATGATAGCCCACGTGTGAGTCCTTATCACACGCCACAATTATTCCAAGTACATATTACTTAGGAGTTACAAGTGCTTTGTATTTAATCCTCGTAGCAATTAAGTGTTTCTTATTAGCCTCTTTTTAACAAGGGAGGTGGGAAGCCTGAGGTGCAAAGAAATTAAACAGTTTGCACGAAGTCTTCCAGTTGGTAATTGTCCAAGTCAGGATTTGAATCCAGTACCAGCTGCTCCAGAACCAGGCCCCTGCCTTTTTGACAGTTATGCTATTCTGAAGGCAGCCAAAGATCTGTTAGGTCAGATAACTGAAATAGTTAGACCTAAATCCATTGACTCTACAAATGGAGGTTTTCCCACCTCTTCGAAGACCCTCTGTGAATTCCTAGAAGGGGGAGAAGCAGGATCCAAGGCTGATCTCAGCCTGAGTTGGAGGTGCTGGGTTTCCACAGCCACCATAGTGGATGTGCGTGGCAGAAGCCAACCTCAATATTTTAAAGGGATGGAGGCATCCTTCCAGAAGGGGAGTACACCCCTCCCGAGAGTCCTTCTCCTTTGTGAGAACTCTCTCTTATGTCATCAGCAGGGGCTGGGGAAGCAATGGCTAGCTCACTATTTTTTACATCACTCGAAAGGCAAATTTTGGTGAAAATCGTAACTCTTTTCCAATGGTATTCCCTCAAGCTGCTTGGCAGCTTTTTGCTTCCCACAATTCATGATAAAATTCCACTATACTTGGCAAAACCATCTCAGCCTTCCAGTTGTCTGTGATACTTAGAAAGCAGCCAGATGCGAGAATAAAAACGATCAGTGTAGCTGATGGATTTGAAAGCAACAAAGGTCACATTCCAGTTTTGTTTGTTTGTTTTTGAGAAACCAAATTAAATCCAGACTTAGCTCACACTCGGCAAAATTTATGTACAATATCCAGGGGATTTACACGTTCAGAGTCATGAAGGAGGACCCAGGTTCTCAGGCCCGTCTGTAGTTTTTGGCTCAGGACTGCATGGATTATTTAAAATTCCATTTCTGGTGTCATTCCACTCCCTCCAAACGAAGTTCAGCCTCTGGAACCTTTAAGGCCACGGTGCCTAAAAGCCCAGCCTGCGTGGGTTACCAGACAGCCAACCTCCTATGGGGGTTCACATGGTCTGCACTGTTTTTCAACTCAACTTCTGCCACCGCACGTAAGGGTGTTTTCCTCACATCAGTCAGTTCTCTAACTCCCTGGACACCAGCTGAGTGTCCTACAGTTCAACCAACTCTGACACGAACTACCAAAGATACAAGCTGAGGGCTCAGCCCCACAAGACTGCCGCCATTTTCAGACCAGTTACAAGCTCCACATTGCACCTGAACGTCTAACAGCTGGCCATAAAGTGAGGGTCCCCACGACCCCATTGTCAGGTACTACAGCTTGCTAGAATGGCTCATAGAACTTCGGGAAACACTTTGCTTACCTTTGCTGTTTAATTATAAAGGATACTCCTGGACCACAGCCCAGTGGAAGAGTCTCACGGGGTCATGTATGGGGGACCATCTGTGCTCTCTCTAGGTCTACCACCTTTTCAGAATCTCCACGTTCTCACCGACTTGGATGGTCCCCAAACCCCATCATTTAGGGTTATTTATGGAAGTTTCATTGTGTCAGAATGGTTGATTAAATAATTGGTTGTTGATATTGAACTTGACCTCCAGCTCCTCTCCCTAGCAGCGGAGGTCAGAGATGATATTGACCTTGACCTCCAGCTCCTCTCCCTGGCAGCGGAGGTCAGAGATGGAGTTTCAAGTTCCAATCCCCCAATCTTCACTTGGGTTTTCTAGGGACCAGATTCATCCTCAGTGACCAGTCATCTCATCAGCACACAAATGACTCTCACCTTCAGAGATTCCAATGGCTGTAGGAGCTGTGTGCCGGGAACCAGAGACGAAGACCAGGGATCTCTTTTTACTATATCACAGGTGGCAATCCAGTCCCTGTCCCCATATCACTCATAATGTGTCTTCCCTTCCCAGTCTCTAGAATCGTCCAGTCAGGCTAGCCTTATTCGTCCGTGAAGTACACAGCCTCCTCCAACCCCCCTTGCGACAATATGGTGGAAACAGCTTGATAACACTCCTCTTAATTTTGTTGAACACACACCACACAGCATTTATTGTGTCTCAAAACTTGTTCTTCGACCTTCACATGTTTGCACACATTTAATCCTTACAACCATTCCAGGAAGTAAGAATATTATCTCCATTTGACAAATGGAAGAGCACTGAGGCCAGAGGGGTTCAGTAACTTGCAGAAGGTCAAACAGCAGTGGAATCTGGACTCAAATGCCCGACTAGCTCTGAAATCTGAGGCACTGTTATCACTTCCTGCATCACCAACCGGCCTCAGCAAGAAGTCAGCCCTTTAGAAATGGTGCTGCTGTCTCTTACTGAAAAAAGAAGGGAGATGCTGCATTTCTCCTCTAATGAGTCTGTAGCAGGAAAATCTCACCACTGCCTCAGGAGACTGAATTCCTCAGAAGAGTGTTGGGTTAGGAAAACAAATGTCTGCAAGGCACTGAGTCTGGCAGGGAGATCTCTGAGGTAACTCGAAAGCGCTTGAGGATGAGAAAAGCAGGAGCTGAGTTGAGCAGTTCACGGAGAATGGTCCCAGCCACACCAAGGCGGGCTGGTCCTGGGTAAAGAGCAGTGCAGGTGACTATGAAGAGCCCAGGAGCCCAGCACACGCTATAAGATGGGCACTGTCCTCCCTCACATCTCGAGTGAAGTCGCTCAGTCGTGTCCGACTCTTTGTGACCCCATGGACTGTAGCCCATCAGGCTCCTCCATCCATGCAATTTTCCAGGCAAGAGTACTGTAGTGGGTTGCCATTTCCTTCTCCAGGGGATCTTCCCAACCCAGGGATTGAACCTGGGTCTCCCGCATTGTGGGCAGATGCTTTACCATCTGAGCCACCAGGGAAGCCCCCCCCAAAAAAATGTCTTTGAGCCCCTTTTTTGGGGGGGCCAAGTATCCTGGCAAGGGACGTCTCCAGGGAGACGTAGAACTTCGGCACCACTTTACAGCAGCAGCAGGGACGACAACACAGGCGGAGGCTGAAGCTCACAAAGCTGGGCCATGCCATGGGCGGCTCACAGCCCCTGCAGGAGCAGCCACAGGGCCACAGCCTGTGGGCCCGTCCCACGGTTTGCTTTGGTGCTGGACCACCAGCCCCGACTGTGCCTCATTACAGAGGTGCTGACTTTCAGGAGCTGTGTGGAGCTGGAGCTTCAGGAAGCGCACGGGAGCAGCAGCTCCCCTGTTGACTGGTGCAAACACAGCTGTTCGTTGTGTATGTGCTGGCCCCCTTGGAGTTCCCTGGACTTCTCAGCAGCGTAGTGCACAGGGGAGATTTTTTTTAGAGAACTGTTTTAAAAGTTGCAAGACTTGGGAATCAAACCGGCATGGGTTTGAGTCCTGCCCCTGCCATTCCCTTGCAACTTGTCTTTGGGGGGAGTTAGTCTACTTCTGGGAGAAGGACATGGTACCCTACTCCAGTATTCTTGCCTAGAGAATCCTGTGGACAGAGAAGCCTGGTGGACTGCCGCCCATGCGGTCGCACAGAGTCAGACATGACTGAAGTGCCTTAGCATGCATGCATGCTTTGGAGAAGGAAATGGCAACCCACTCCAGTGTTCTTGCCTGGAGAATCCCAGGGACAGAGGAGCCTGGTGGGCTGCCGTCTATGGGGTCGTACAGAGTTGGACACGACTGAAGCGACTTAGCAGCAGCAGCAGCAGCAGCAGTCGACTTCCATCTCTAACTTCTAACATAGGGTCATGTGACCTATCCTTGTGATTGCATTTGCTATTCACTAAGATAATGCTTTCTGATTCACCATTTTGATGTTTGGTGCGCTGTTCACCCCTGACAAATGATAGAAGTATCACGAGTATTATTTCTTGAATCTGCCTTACTTTCTTATCTGTAAAATGGTGGTGCCCACAAGACTGTGGGGAGGAGTAATTAAATACAATTAATAATTCAAAGTGCCTTGGAGCAAAGCACCAATTCTGTATAGATTTCTAAACACAAGACAAGTACAGCTTCTGCACACACCTCCCCTCCTCAATGCTCCCGTAGGTTTTTTGTCATTTTTTCATGAGGCCTTACTCCACAATGATTCAATTTTCTCTTTTGGGTGGAACTTTTGAAATGACATATACAATGAAACTTTGTTACATTGCTTGTCTATTCCTGCATTCAACATTTTCAAGCCTGTAACCTTCCCAGTTCCTTAAAAAATGAAAAAAACATGGTTTCCTATATGTCCTTCAGTCTTCAAAGAGCTCTCCTGCCCACCCCTGGCAGCAGAGGCCTCGGACATGTCTTTTTACGCTGTCATGAGTGATGTCTTGCATGCTTTGTAACAGTATCAGCTTCTCCCCTGCATGGGTTCTAGCCATCTTGGCAATGGTGGGAAGGTTTTTCGTTGTTCTTGAGAAAGGCAGACGTTTTGGCTATTTTCACTGCAGCTGCTCAACCTCAGAAGTGCAAGAAATGTGAGGGTCTGAGACAACCTTTACGCAGGCTTCCTTCATTTTACACATAGGTTGAACCTTTGAGGATCAACAATTAAAATTACAGTGCAGCTTTAATGTGATCATAAATCAGTAATTCTTTTTCTTTTAGCATTATAATTTCTGATGAAACTGTAATGCTGCTGATCATTTATTTGACTCATGCTGCTCAAATCTGACCTCTAGGTATCTCTGCCAATAACGAGTTTAAACTGAAAGCAGAAGAACATTTAATTAGTCTTCGCTTGTAACAGTCTGATGAGTTGGGTTAGCTTAGAGCTTTGAGATGAAGAGTTTCAGTTGCCAAAGAAGGATGCTAATTTTATATGTTACATGTGGAGAAGGTCCAGAAATAACCTTCTTACAACATGCTACTTGGAAGCCAAGAATTTCAAGTCCACTAAATTAAAAGGTATAAGCATTCATGGTCAGATTTAGAAAGCTACCAAAAAATCTCATGAACCTTTTCTGAAAGCCTATTTTGGAACCAAGATTTCCACTTGGCTTTTATTTAAATCCAAATACACATGTTAAAATTTGTATTGTATCCAATTTACATAAACCTACTGAAGTTGCCTTGTCCTTCTTGGCTCTGAATAACGATAATACTTCCCTTAGGGTTAGGGTCAGGTTTCCTCAGGTTTATGTTGCCCATTCATTCCACGAAACATTATGTTCAAAAGTATTATGAGGACATAAAGAATGACGCTCCTTGGGGACCACTCTCCACTCGACAGACAGAGCCTTCACACTTGAAATCCTGTACAGAAAGGCCTTTAATAGATTGTCTAATTAGGGGATGTAACTTAGTGAGACAAAATGGAATACGATGTGAACACAGACACAGGTAAACATAACCCACCCTTAGAGGAGAGAAGCTATACGAGCAAAAGAAGTTATGATGCAAAAAAGAAAACCAACGCTGAATAAAAATGATTTTATTACATGCTAAGCATATATCTAAGTGCTATACATGTATCATCACACTTACTCCTCAAAAAACCCGTCGTGAGCCAGTGTTCACTACTCCCCATCCCATTTGGTAGATGAGCAAAGTAAAGCTCAAAGAGAATAAGTAACTTCCGGCACACACAACAAGCAAGAATTCTGGAATCTGAGTTCTGTTGCGTAAAATGACATCAGCATGGACAGAGCAAAGGCAGGAGGATAGGAGGACCTCCCTCTCCCCGTTTTCAGAGACAGTGAAGTGAGTAGGCAAAGAATCAGTAGGAAATTTCTTACTTTGGTTACACCTTTACTAAATGGAAACAATCTAGGAAAAATTTGTGGTTTTGTGTATAAGAATGACATGCAAATTCATGATAATTCTCATATTTTTATTAAATATACATAGCAAAATTTCAAAATTAACCACTATAAGAATAGAATTAGAGTGTGTAACTTCTGAACAATAAAAGAGGAAATAATAAGAAAAAAAGAAATAAAAAACAAATGCTAAATCATTTATTTCAAGATAATAAAGAGCAAAAAAGCATTGAAAAAACTCATAGAAAAGAACATGGTAGTTCCACACTCAAAGACATTAGTAATTACAATAAATGTATTTGGACAAATTCTTAAATTAAAAGACATAGATTTTCAGTTTGGATTTTGAAAATTTAGTATATGCTACCTACAAAATAATACCCCACATATAAGAAAACAGAAAGCCTGAAAATAAGGAGATGGAAAACATACACCCAGAATACTAACAAAAGGCATAACAATATTAGTAAGCAACAAAATACAGGTTAAGACAAAAAAAAGTGCTTAAGGATAGAGAGAGTGTATTAGTTCTCTTATTACTGCATAACAAATGGCCACAGACTGTAGCTGGAAAAGACACCAGTTTACCATCTCACAGCTTTCTGTGGTCAGAAGTCTGGCACAGCATGGCTTGGATCTATGTTTAGGACCTCATTAGCTGATATCAAGGTATTGGCAATCTGCGCCCCCATCTGGAGTCTTGACCAGGGGGAGATTTGCTGCAAGCCCCTTCTGGTTGTTGGAAGAAATTATTTCCTTGTTGCTCTAAGATTGAGTTCTCTGTTGTCTTGCAAGCTGTTAACCAGGGATCTTTTTCGTGTTTTTGAGGCCACTCTCAGATCCTTGCTCTGTGGTCCCACTCATTTCAGGAACAGAAAATATCTCTCGTGTCAGATCTCTCTTATGCTTCGAGTCTCTCTGACTTCTGCCATTCCCAGCCAGAGAAACGGCTGTGCTTTCAAAAGACTTGTGTGATTAGCTTAGACCCTCCAAATCATCTCCCTTTCTTAAGATCAGTTGTGCCATAACGCAACCATGGGGTAAAAGCCATAAAATTGAGTCCTACAATCATATAGGTTATGCACAAGTTGGGGATGAGGTCTTGAGGGATATTTTAGCATTCTGCCTATCACAAAGGGCACTTACAGTCATTAAATGTGGGCTAGGCTACACATTTAATGTTGAACTAAAAAGTTCAATTTTTCCAGGAAGACATAAAAATTAAAATGTCTTTGCATCACTAAAATATCTCTAAAGAAATAAATCAGTAGATGATAGAAATCAGGGAGAAAATTACATATTCATGGTCATAATGGGATGCTTCAATATACCACTTCTAAAAAGTCAAAAAGTCAGTAAGCTAGATTATTGGAATGCATGATTAATACATTTGTGATTTAGGACATTTGTGGAATATTTCAATCTTAGGAAACACATATGTTAAAACAAAGGATCACCACACACTAGCAATAGATATAACTTTTCTCAAGGATTAGAAAGTCCATACAACTCAATAAAGAAGTTTACCAGTAGTTTAGCATATTTCTACAAAGAAAACACCAATCTCCAAACAATTTTAAAATGAGTCTGTGAAACTTTCAAAGAAACAATCATTCCAAACTTACCCCTTACCCTTCAGAATATAGGAAAAAGAGCAAATAGGCTCCAATTCAATTTATGGGTCTAGTAAAACTTTACTATCAAAGCCACACAAAGGAGAGTGCAACAAAAGTCATTTTGACATGTGAACATAGATAAAAGCTTTTAAAATGATATATGGGCAAATTGTTTCAAGAAGCATATAAAAAAGATAATATATCATGATCAAGTTGAATTTAGTACATTTATACAAGAACAGCGAAACATTAGAGAAATCTGTAATTATCAGTTATGCCACTAAAAGGTTAAAGAAAAAAATATATGGTCTTGACATATGCAAAACAGGCATCTGATAAATTTCAGCATCCAATAATAATGAAAAAAAAAAAAGCTTCCTTGGGAAATTAGGGAAAAATTCCCTTAGCATGTTAAAGGCTGTCACCAAAGCCTATTCTTCTAAGTAGGAACAAGACAAGAATGCTCACTAACCACTGATTTTATTCCAGATTGAACTTGAATTCCAAGTCAGTGAAATAAAACAAGAAAGAGTTAGAAGATATAAGGGCCAGAGAGAAAGAAGCAAAGTTGTTATTTTCAAAAAGGATGTGGTTTTGATATAGAAAAACTCCCCAAATTACACATTAATAAAAATAAGACTGTTTTGTAAGATGTATAGATTTAAGATCATTTCAGATATAAATGAAATTGAATCCCTACCTAACACTCCTTTCAAAAATAAATTCTGTAAAGATTAAAGGTGTATGTGAAAAACAAAATATGACATTTTAAAGTAAATGTGGACAATATATTTCTGAACTCAAATTATGGAAGTCTTTCTTCAAACAAAAGCATTAACTATGTAAGAAATGATTGACAAATCAAACAACCATGAAAATAAGATCACCTGCTCATCAACAGTCCCCATAAAGACAAGGAAAGGACAAGTCACAAAGCGAAAAATGATAAATGAAATAAAATTTTAAAATAATTAATCTCCAGAATATGTAAATGATATTACGTATATAAGTCATTAGAAAAAGTAGAATAACCCAAGTGATACAAAATGGGCAAAAGATACAATAAAAAATGCCCCATAAAAGGAAATGCAGAGAACACTCAAGTAACCCAGGAGACAGACTCTGAGGTTGAGATTCATATGCAAGAGAATCCATGGGAAATGATCTCATAGAGTGAAGTACAATAGTGAGAACAGATGTTTTCAGTATATAAACCAATATTATATATGTCATAGAATGTAATGTGTCATATACTGGTGCCTCTATGCAATACACAGATGCACGAAATTGTGCAATTCACCTATGTGTTGCATATAGAGCTGGAGGAAGCACAAGCTGGAATCAAGATTGCTGGGAGAAATATCAATGACCTCAGATATGTAGATGACATCACCCTTATGGCAGAAAGTGAAGAAGAACTAAAGAGCCTCTTGATGAAAGTGAAAGAGGAGAGTGAAAAAGTTGGCTTAAAAGTTAACATTCAAAAAGCTAAGATCATGGCATCCAGTTCTATCATTTCATGGAAAATATGTGGGGAAACAGTGGAAACAGTGACAGACTTTATTTTCTTGGGCTCCAAAATCACTGCAGATGGTGACTGCAGCCATGAAATTAAAAGACACTTGCTCCTTGGAAGAAAAGCTATGACCAACACACACAGCGTATTTAAAAGCAGAGACATCACTTTGTCGATAAAGTTCTGTCTACTCAAAGCAATGGTTTTTCCAGTAGTTAAGTATGGATGTGAGAGTTGGACCATAAAGAAGGCTGAGCACTGACAAATTGATGCTTTTGAACTGTGGTACTGGAGAAGACTCTTGAGAGTCCCTTGGACTGCAAGGAGATCCAACCAGTCCATCCTAAAGGAACTCAGTCCTGAATACTCATTGGAAGGACTGATGCTGAAGCTGAAACTCCAATTCTTTGGCCACCTGATGCGAAGAACTGATTCATTTGAAAAGACCCTGATGCTGGGAAAGACTGAAGGCGGGAGGAGAAGGGGACGACAGAGGAAGAGATGGTTTGATGGCATCACTGAGTCAATGGACACAAGTTTGAACAAATTCCGGGAGTTGGTGAAGGACGGGGTAGCCTGGGGTGCTGTAGACAATGGGGTCGCAAAGAGTTGGACATGACTGAGCAATTGAACAACAAGTGTAATACATATATAACATGTTTACTATATGTATTCTTAAAACAAACACCAAAGGAGGAGCATAAGAATGTTTATAGTGTTTATATCAGGTGACA
The DNA here is from genome assembly GCA_024291935.2 of Okapia johnstoni. Taxonomy (NCBI): domain Eukaryota; kingdom Metazoa; phylum Chordata; class Mammalia; order Artiodactyla; family Giraffidae; genus Okapia; species Okapia johnstoni. The sequence goes on along the minus strand of CM044311.1, from coordinate 1,994,178 downwards.
GTTCAGAGATTTCATTTTTTAATATTCACTAGCCTATGTGTACTAAAGTTTTTTGCAATGAATATGTTTTTGGTAATGAGGAAGAATAAAAATAGATGTTAATTGAAAACCCTTACTGAGCAGTGAATTCTGGCCCCTAGAATTCTTTTGACATTAGGACATAAAGGGAAACAGAGATAAAGAGGTGGAAATTAGGGGCAGATCACATCTCCTTCGGTTCACCAGGAGCAAATCTGCCTCAAGTCCTCAGTGCTTCCTCAGACTTCTTACCCATTCCCCACCTGTGGCCACGTGCGGTCACTCCCCAAACCTAGGCTCTTTATGTCTACACTGTGTGGAAGGTAGTGTGAAAACATTATGCTCTTGGAAAACAAAGGTTGAATGTGTGGAGTTCTAGCCTTGAATGGGCTAAAAGCGGAGCATGAAATTTGAGAAACTTCAGAAACACAGAGAAGGGAATTTCAGGTGTGACTGAGTCTAGCCTGAAGTTGACAAGATTTAGAGCCATCCATGGAAGAACTTCCACAAAACAAAAGTTACTAAACCAAAGAATAGACTATTCCATATATTTATTGTGAACAAAGCATACTATTAAAGGGTTTATAGGAGCTTTGTTCTAAGTAGATTTTTCAAATATCGAATAAGTATTCTAAGTAGATTTTTCAAATATCGAATAAGTAGTCAAATATTTTAAAGGCACGGAGTGGAAGCTGATTTTAGAGGATAAGACATATCTGGTGATCTAAAGTCTTGGAATAGTTTTTGCCTGTTCATTTTCACCCAGGCTTTATTTAGTGTCCTGATGATTTGACAGAATTGTAAAATGTTGACAGTTTCCCACAATACCACTTTTGTAGAAATGAAATTATGAACCTACACCAGAATTTTCTCTTGTTTCCCATCTGCAAACGTAGTGACATAAAAACACTTTACAAAAAAGGTTTCCAAGCAAAACTACTCTGCTCTCTGAGAGACTGATAGGATGTGTTGGCATGTAAAGGCCCTGAGAAGTTCTGCAGGAAAGACATCAAGAAACCTGTATAACTCTACACCAAGGCCCATTTGGGGAAGCACTGAACCAAACCAATAGGCAAATTTTATTAGAAGATTAAATCAAATGAAAGCAGACTCTGAAAGCACACAGATGCAGAACTATTGACTCAGGATGAAAGCAGAAGACAAAGCAGGGCCACAGAGCAGTGCTTCTTCAATCGTCTGCGGTGAGAGACTGTATTTATAATCCGTTATATGATATGTATTTGTAATCCTTATCACTTTTATTTGAAATAATGACATTCATAATCTATCATGTGTCAAAACCTTTGTAGGAGTCCGCAGGTCACGCACTCGGCACCATCACAGTGTCAAACGACTGCAGGAGTTTTGCCACGTCTATGCCTATTTGTGTGCCCTCCTCACTGTGGAGGAAACTGATCTGTGGCCTGGCAGGGTCTACAGAGCATACTTGCCATAAAGGATAGTATACTGAAGATAGAAAGCCGACGCATTATTTTTTTTCAATGCAGAACATTTCAGAATGGATAAACAAAAAGAAATGCCAAATCTTTTTAAAGATTAACAGGATGCAAACCATCTTAAATCAAAGTAAAAGGTAGAAACAACTTTGTCAAACATCAAAAGTGAAAGGAGTGTGGCCATTTGCATAAGTTGGTGGCTCTATTATGTACGTTTAATGGCTTGTGTGTGTGTGTGCTCTGTCTCGTCCAATTCTTTGACTGTAGACTCTCAGGCTCCTCTGTCCATGGAATTCTCCAGGCAAGAATATTGGAGTGGGTTGCCATTTCCTACTCTAGGGTATCTTCCCGACCCAGGGATTGAACCCATGTCTCCTGTGTCTCCTGCACTGGGAGGGGAATTCTTTACCACTGTACCACCTGGGAAGCCCTGTTTAATACCTTTCTTCATGAAAACCTGCAGAGAGCCAAGAGTTGCTTCTGTATCTCTAGATTTTTATTTCATTGAAACTTTTTTTTTTGCACAAATGTCACTTAAAGTGACTTTCTTCTTGCTCCTAAATAAAGAGAGACAAAGTAAAATACCAGTTGCTATAACATCCAGCAAGGAAGATGTAGGCATTAAAACAGAGCCTTACATTGGTATATCACTGATAGGAGTGCAAATTAGTACAATACTTATGGGAGGGGAAGTTGGTAATAAAATTGATGATAATTGACAACATTTCCTGGGCATTTACTCTCCGACCCAGCAATCCCACTTTCGGGGAGCTCTTCTAAAGTTGCTCTGGTAAAAATATGAAAATACATATACACTAGAATATTTATTATGGGTCTATTTTTAATAGCAAATGCCTAAAAATAACCCTGATAAAAAACAAATAACCATGATAAGAGATTGGTTGAGTAAACCATAGTATAGTGGTAGAATGGAGTACTATACAAATTAAAAGAAATGAGAGATTTTTTTATACTACTATGAGAAGATCTTTGAGTTGTACTTGAAGTGAAAAAGACAAAGTGGATAAAAATGTGCATAGCAAGTTATTATTTATCTAAAGAAGGGGTTCTAGCTATATAAATATGTATTTATATACACATACATACACACGCAAGTATATATGGTAGAATATGCCTGATATATGCACAGACAGGTAGAAGTATGATGGTTTAGTCACTAATTCATGTCCAACTCTTGTGACCCCATGGTCTGTAGCCTGCCAGGCTCGTGTGTCCATGGGATTCTCCAGATGAGAATCCTGGAGTGGGTTGCCATTTCCTTCTCCAAGGTAGAAGTATAGCTACTTAATAAACTTACATTTAGTAAACAAGCAGCTAAACGTTTAAGTCATATTTAATTTTTAAATTAAGTGGGAAAGTAATTCTTTAAAAAGCCATTACCTTTGGATTATGGAAAGAGGGAAGGATAGGGATAGATACTACATTTTACTGAATTTGCTACATTTGTAGATTTGGCTTTGGCACCATGTAAATATTTTATAAAATTATAAAATAAAAATAAATGTTATAAAATACTTTTAGAAAGAGAAATAAAATGAAGCAAGTGTACCTAACATATATCCAGTTGGTGGCATAAAAAGAGAGAAATAATCTCAAGTGATATTAAAACACTGTAATTTGACAAGTCTAATGGGATATATCGTATGTACAAAAATAAGTTAAAAATCATAAGTTATTTTCAATAATCACAATATTGCTATTGTTGGTTCTGCTGGTATTGCTGTCCTGCACTGAGTAGACTGGATAAGCATGGGATATTCCAACTCTGTCATTTCTGGTAGATTCTTAAATCAAATATGGATTTAAGATTGAAAAGTTAAAATTCTGTGGTCCTGACTTTGAATGGGCAGCATTTCCATGAACTAATGGCATGTATCTCCCAGTTCTGTCCACTGAAAGGATCTAGAAACACTAATCCAGTTACAATGGTCAGGCCTACTCTTCAGACTATGGTATCCAGATATCATTTCCCACTGAAAGGAACCTGGGCACCTTAACAAAGATGGCTGATTCCGAGTCAGAGATACAAAATGTACAAAATGAATCTGGAATGTCTTGTAACAAATAGCAAAGGAGCTATCAAAAATCACCAGAGATGGTCTCTTCTTTGGGGAAAAAAAAAAATTTCAAAATGTGTAGCATACTAGCTGATTGAAATATCTCAAATATATTTAAATATGTGAGTTTAGAATGATATTTAAGAAAAGCAAATAGATAACTATTGAACCATATTAGAAAAACAACGTACTATTTTGAAAACTGATAGATAAAGGGAGAAAAATCAAGTATTTTATGCAAACTGTATCACTGAGATACAGTGAGTAGCAGATCAGGATATTTTTTTTCTCTAAATAGACATTTTACAACTAATACACGAGAAAGGTGCGAAAGGGTTAGATTAGCAATATTTTTCCAGGAATGAGCAAATGAACCTTGATATTGTCCATGAACAACTGCTGACATGATGCAAACAGTAAACGGAAACAAGCAGACAATACATGCCTCCTTATAGAAGGAGGAATCCCACCAGGGAGGCAGTCACACCAAAGAAACCAAACCTAAACCGGATTGCCTCCAAGTACACACTATATATTAATAACCAAAAAAATACAGAGGACATGAGAACCTGTTAAAAGGCACCACAGGGATGCAATCAACAAAATTCAGACTGTGGGGACATCTGTAGGCATACTATTTGAAGGGAATAGAAACGTTCAGATCATGTTTTGTTCTGGATCAAACAAATAACTTTAAAAGATAATGCAAGAATTGCAAACATTAACAGTGACTGGATAGTTGGAGATATAAAGGAATCATTGTGATATTTCTAAGAGAGATAATAGTATGATGAGTATGTTAAAAAAAAAAATACAACCTAATTCCCTATTGCGGTGGTTGGATTTGAGCTGAAGAACAAAAGGATTTATGGAAAGTGAAAAGGAAAGATCTGCTAAGGAACCTTTTTTTTAAGTCTGTATAAGGAGATCTCTAGACTGACAGCAGACATCCTAGAAAAGAATGCAAGTCCTGATTCTCTCTCAAGATTCTAGGGCTATTCATAAACCGCTCCACATTTATGTCATCAACAGAGTTCCTCCAGTGAATTACAGCCTTCCACCCACTTTGGGACCATCCATTACAAGATACAGCCAGCAGCCAAGTTGCAGTTGGCTCATTTCACTAAGTGTTTTTGTAAACAGATTTATAATGAGAAGGAAATGCATTTTTATCAACACTAAGCAGGGCTTCTGAGGGCTCCCCCAAATTATTAGGGGAACTAATAATAACCCCTACTAATACAGGGGCAATTTGCAGAGCCTTCTTCCAACCAGATAATGAAACAGCCCCCAACCCTGCTAGCTTTTTAAAATCTACTAAACAATGTGAAGCCACAGTTTCATTTTTTTCTTTCTGGCTGGAGATGGTGGAAATGTTCATCACCCAGTGTGAAGTAATATGTGAAACAGGTGTTTTATTCCCTAGCAGGTAAAATGGGTTTGATTCCTATGAGATGTAGACATTTCAAGGCTACCAGCAAGAGGTCCAGATGGTGTGTATTTTCATATCTAATATTATATAAAAGATTTCAAATGTATCCTGACTCTTAACAAAACCATAAATCTACAGCTTATTGCCATGCCGAACAGCTCTGGTAGCTACTAATTAGTATTGCTGTTTTTGCTTTGCTCTTCCAGGGATCACTGGAATATCTGAGCGTTTCATTTTTAGCTTCCAGTTTAAAAAAAAACAAACCCCAAAGAATTCCAGGATAAGAACCTGTCTCACTTCAGGGTCAGCTGCATGGAGAACATTTGAACCTTGAGGGAAACACAGATGTTTATGGAGCCACAGGGGAAAATGGGGGTCAACAGTTTACTGAAAAGTCCTTTGAGGCCAGAGACCTTTGCCTTGTTGTTCCCTGCTTGGTCATGTGACTATTCCAGAAATAGGATCAAGCATATTTTAAGAATACTGACACCAATAGCAAGCATCATTGCAAGTTTATTATGAGCTGGGCATTTTATGCCACATGCATGCTCTCATTCAATATTCCGATGTGCCCTTGGAGGTAGCAGGAGTAGCTTTGTCACACCACAGGGGGTGAAGCTTGGGCACTTCAAGGACCAACTCAGATCCAACCAGGGGCAGAGCTCTCATTCAAGAACTGGGTACTTCCTCTTTTCCATGCAGCATGGCAGTCCAGAAGGCCAGGGTACAGAATGCACAAAAGGAGCCCCTTGGTCGTGTATCTGGGGAAGATTATATTCAAATGCAAAAAGGTATATGCGCCCCAGTGTACGTTGTAGCACTTTTCGCAACAGCCAAGACATGGAAGCAGCCTACACGTCCATCAAGAGGTGAAGGGAGGAAGAAGACGTGATACATACACACGATGGAATATTGCTGTTGTTCAGTCACTAAGTCACGTCTGACTCTTCTGTGACTCTGTAGTCTGTAGCCCATCAGACTCCTGTTCATGGGATTTTCCCAGGCAGGAATACTTGAGTGGGTTGCCATTTCCTCCTCCAGAAGATCTTTCCAACCCAGGGATTGAACCTACGTCTCTTACACTGGCAGGCGGATTCTTCCCATTGAGCCACCAGGGAAGCACCAATGGAATGTTGCTCAGCCATAAAAAAAGGATGAAATAATGCCATTTGCAGCAATGTGGATGGACCTAGAGACTGTCATACTGAGTGAAGTAAGTCAGAGAAAAATATCATATGATAATGCTCATAGGTGAAATCTTAAAAAGTGATACAAATGAAGTTATTTGCAAAACAGAAACAGACTCACAGACGTAGAAAACAAACTTAGGATTACCAAAGGGGAAAGGAGCTGGGGTGGGATAAACAAAAACATGCACACTGCTGCATATAAAGTAAACAGTAAGGACCTACCGTATAGCACAGGGTTACACAGGATGGAGGGAAAGGGAAAATATAGGAGCGAATACCTCAGGTGCAAACACCGTAATCGCACGTTGTTCACTGTATGAACAAGCTCTTGTTTTCTGTTGAGAAGAGTCAACAGGACAGATTTCTTTCATCCTGATACCCCAAGTTCAAGCTTCATTAACACCAGTCTACTACGCAAATATTTCAGTTCTATTTTGAAAGCATCGTTGCAAGATTCCAGGCTGCTATTTCTGCCCTCAGCTTGGCCATAAAAATTGCTTTTGTGATTTTTAGTCACTGTGTTTTCTCAGTGGGGTTAGCATTCCCATCTCCAGAAGTCCTTGTGTGAAAGGTGTCTAAGGAGGGGCTTCCCTGGCGGTCCAGTGGTTAAAATTCTGCTTCCACTGCAGGGGCCATGGGTTCAATCCTTGGTTGGGGGATTGCATGCCCAGTGAGGTGGCCAAATATTTCAAAAATAAATAAAGTTAAAAAAGGATGTCCAAGGATGCAACTTTGAAAATCAGTAACTTAATGAACATACCCATAGCTTAGAAGAGGGGTTCATCAGAAAATAATAAAATGATTATTTAGGTGGTGGGGAACACAGCTGACAGGATAGAAACGCTTTGAAGCAGAGATTCTGAGATCTTTGAAAAAATAAAAGCAGGGGTGAAATTCACCATAACCTTACCTGTGAGGCAGAGTCTGAAAGGAACGGTTCACAGAGGAGAACACTAAAGAAATTTGACCGACTTCTGGGGGTGAGTTTTGTGGAGTGAAGTTCATTGTTTCATCTTCATACTATTCAAGCCTTTGAGGTAACAGAGACAGTGGCGCCTTGCATTTGGAGGAACCAAGCAGCTACCATGTTAAAAGCAACAACAACGAAGCCCTTCACGGTGACTCCTCCCGCAGGCGAGTGCAGCTTAGAGCTTGGCTTTTACTTCTCTTTTCAGTCTGGGAATTTTTTTTCACGTGTGAAAGATCTTGACCAACAGGTGCCTACATTGATTTTGTACCAGGCTCCACTGAATTCTGAAGGAATCCCACCTTCCATTTCTGTTCAGATGCCAGAAGTCACCTGTGGGAAAGCGGGATGAAAGGGCGTCACCAGACCCAGGAACGCGGTCTTCCTGCCGCCCGTCCCAGGGCGCCCCCCAGGCTCTGCCTCTCTTCCTCAGCGATGACGAGGTTCGCGCCTCATCTCCTCCCCCTTTATTCCTGCAGTATTTGCATCTCATGTCCTTATTTTCTTGACGCTTGAACAATTTGAAGGTCTCACATATAGCCAATTCCCAGATCTCGTTCCTGAAGCATGTGATTCCCTTTCGGCTCCTCAAGGCGCGTGCATTGGGGCAGGAACCAGCCCTCCCTGCCAATCCAGTCTGCGAGGAGGATTTCCCCAGGCGCAGTCCCCCACGGTCCCGCGCTGCTCTCTGCCTGCTTGGCGTCCTTCTGGGGAGCATTTGTATTGCTTTTTCATCTCAGAAAAGATACTCTAGTCACAAACCAGTCATCTGCCTGTTAAGCTGTATTTAGAACAAATCACTCTGAAGCAAAACAATGTCGACGGCAACAAAAGAGCTACACTTATTTTTTTCCAGACTTTTAACAAAATGTTTGATGTTGTGGAGATTTTCAAACAATTAATGTGAAATTGGGGACCGTTGTTCACATGATTTATTTACCGTGTATAGAGAACTCAGCTGGAGTCTCTCTGCTGTCGCTGAAGCTCCCAGGAAATTTTAGCAGAGAGTTGGAAAATCTGTGAACTTTCCTAAGGGCTGTGCATTCTCAAAGGATACAAGTTAACAGGAATCCATTAGGGCTCCCCTCATAGCTCAGTTGATAAAGAATCCTCCTGCAATGCAGAAGACCCCAGTTCGATTCCTGGGTTGGGAGGATCCCCTGGAGAAGGGAGAGGCTACCCACTCCAGTATTCTTGGGCTTCCCTGGTGGCTCCGCTGGCAAAGAATCCACCTGCAATGCAGGAGACCTCGGTTCAATCCCTGGGTTGGGAAGATGCCCTGGAGAAGGGAAAGGCTACCCACTCCAGTATTCTGGCCTGGAGAATTCCATGGACTGTATAGTCCACGGGGTCACAAAGAGTTGAACAAGACTGAGCGACTTTCACTTTCAGTGCTTAAAATCCACAGGGGACAGGAAAGCCTGCCCCGCACCACCAAAAGGGGCCTGGGGGTTTGACTGCTCGATTTCATCATCACAATTGGTGGGTTGTTGCAAATAGGGATGTCTTGAAGGTGGAGAAATATCCCAGTATTTTCCATTGCCTTTCAGGTCAAGATCAAGGATGTACACTTGTGCCCATGTGGGCACAGATGCAAAGCAAGGGAAAAAGATAAACTAGGAGTTTGAGATTAACAGATACACACTACTGTGTATACAATAGGTAAGCAACAAGGACCTACTTTATGGCACAGGGAGCTATACTTGATATCTTACAATAACCTATAATGGGAAAGAATCTGAAAAAGAATACATATTATATATGTATAATATATATTCAGTCATATAGGCTTCCCTGCTTGCAATGCAGGAGACCTGGGTTCAATGCCTGGATCAGGAAGATCCCCTGAAGCAAGGAATAGTAGCCACTCCAGTACTCTTGCCTGGAGAATTCCAAGGACAGATATACACATACACATACCCAGTCACAATCTATAATACACATGTTGCTGAATCACTTTGCTGTACACCAGAGACTAACACAACACTGGAAACTAACTATACTTCAATTAAAAAAAAAGAGAGAGAACATCTAACAGCAAGCACATTGTGTGAAAATAAGAGCCCAGAATTTGAAAGTCTCAAAGGCCCATCACCTTTGCAAGCCCTAGCGGAGCACCCACAAACACCCAACCTGCTTTCCTTGAGCGCTTTCCAGACTCTCAGTTCGGGCCACATGATCTTGGCCAGGTTTCCACTCCACAGGGTGGAGCAGAAAGAGACGAAGAGTGAAAAAGAGCAATGATACCACACAAAGCAGTAAAAATGAAACAGAGAAGGTGTGAAGTTAGATGCCTGATTCATGTCTGGAAAACTAGCGCCAAGAATATTGTTATGGACCTGGCTCCTGGAGGCAAGATGTGTTAGCAAAAACTGTCTCTAAATATTTATGCTCAGCTAAATAATTGCTAAATAATTCCAGTTCTCAGCTGGAAATCTAGGATCAGGACTAGCCTAAATTAGTAGATCTGTGAGATGGTATATTGGTATTTTACCCACCTACTCTGGCTCGATGATACTTTTAACTTTCAGCATATAATTAATATCCTTTTATAAAAGGCTTTTCATGGCCCCACATACGAAGGCTTCCTTTGGAAAAATTTCCCTAAAATAAACACAGCACTTAAAGCAGCTCATTCAGTAGCATTTGTTTCGGGATTATTAAAGACACAGAGGTTTGGCTTTCCCGCTGCGTGCTGATGTGGGTCCTTTCACTTGCTGCTTCTTGCATGTGGAGCAGAGCGGTGAAAGGGAGGGTGGTGGGGGCATATTTCTTCATCATCTGAGACATCACCTTCCCAAGAATCAGCATATGTTTCGAACATTCGTTTTACGGCCCTGACTGGTGCTTAGTGAACCCAAGACTAAAAGCAGGACTCCAAGCGGCAGGAACTCTAGAAGAAAATATTTTGTGTCAACTGAGAGACGAACAGGAAGCGTCATCATTTAATTCGACGGCCAGGAAACAGCCCCAGGTGCTGCCATCCTTCTCAGATCAGAGCAGGAGACTGTCGCAGGTTTCCGACTGGAAGCGGAAACTTGCTACGTTTCAAAGGGATTTGCTGAAGTGCAGGCCTGTACCTACATGTCTCTTTCGGTCTCCCTTGGACGCTGTCACTCGGTTCAGTTGCTCAGTCGCGTCCAACTCTTGGCGACCCCATGCAACATAAACGGCTGTACGAAATAACGTAAAGGCCATCTGGAGCCTAAGGTGGACTCTGCCACAAGGGAGTTCTCTAAGTTACTTCTCTTCCTCCCTTTCGCAGCCTCATCTTCAACCGGCCTTTAGATGTCGTGTCTGGTGAGCCTTCTGGGTTCGTTCTTCCCGTCAGTGATTCATCTCCGACCCGTACAAATCATGCTGCGCCTGTTCATCTCAAATTCCTAATTCATCCCTCTCTCATGCCCTCTCCCCTTTGGTATTAACAGAAACACACCACTCTATATAAAATAGATGATTGACAAGGACCTACTGTATAGTACAAGCAACTATATTCAGTATCTTGTAATGACCTGTAATGAAAAAGAATCTGAAATAGAATACATACATATATCTACATATATATCCAAGTCACTTTGGTGGATACTTGAAACGCTATAGATCAGCTATACTTCAATTAAAACAATTATGCTGCAAAACCAAAGAGAACAACAAAGGAAGAAACTGATGAAAGAAACCATTTTAGTTGGAGACTGGTATAAATGTTTTATTTTCATGATGTATGAAAGAAACTTCGACCCTGACCTTTGGCTTGACTACCCTCCTCTCCACCTTGAGAGGTCACATGATGAAATCTTGGTCAAGAGCCAGGGTCCCAGAGCCCCCTTGCTGACTTCACAGCCCATGTCATCTGCCTGCGTCTCTGGGTGAGTTACCCAGCCTCCCAAGGCTTCAGTTTCCTCATCTGTGCACATGGCAGTAATAAAGGATGAGACCCACCTCATGTGAAGGTTTAACAAAGGAACGTCACTCAGCACAGCTCGCAGGACAGAGTGAAAACTCAATCAGTGTTATCTGTTGTTACTGTTCTGGGACTACAGCATTCTGAGCGATAGGAAAACACTGCCTCAATATTACCTAAAGACATTTTCAGGAAAGGATACAGAAAGATATTATTTAGCTGAAGAAAAAAAAAAGGTATATGGTTTCCTGTGTTGTTCTTTAGAAAAACAAAGGTTTCTTTAAAAGGCCAAGAAATGGAGAGATCTTTTTCCTCCCTGCCAGACAGGCGGTACAGAGACGGAGCTTTGCGATCTCAAACGGATCTGCTTTGTCCACTAGTGCAGAAATACGATCATGTGCATTTTGAAAGCTCTGGATCTGTTTAAATGAATTAAGTAAAGTTAATGTATTTTAATATCTGAGCTCTTTCCTTATCAAGATAACCCTGCAATGTTTTCTTCTCAGAGCCCAAGGTGATGAAAAAATAGACTCATTGACTCTACTGCATGTTATAACCGTGGCTTCAAGAATGTTCTTGTTTGATTTAGCTTTAGTTGTGAAGCCGCAAGAAGACTTTATGTGGCTCTAAAACTGCTGTTGGTTTTCTAACCACAACACTCAAGGGCATTTGTCTCCTTCGGTTGTGTTGTTCCCAAGATGGGGGTAAATGTGCACTTGATAAAACTCTTTTAATGATGCTAATGTTAATACTCTGAGAGAATACTTTAACTGCTCATAATGGCTTTAAAGAGTTGGTTGAGATTTTGCCATTGCATACATTTTAATAGAATATTAAGTTTGCAATTAGCAAGAAAAATATGTAGATCAACGCTCACTTCCTTCACATTCACACAATGTTCACTAGCAAAATATTTGCTGTTTTTGAACCCTTGTGGGCTCATCGATATTTTGGTGTGTGTGAAGTCTGAAGCACAGAATTGTAGTGTAAACAAAGGAGAAACATTAAAAGTATGCGAAATATTAGAGCCAGTGGATTATGTAAATTTCAAGTGGAGGGGAAAGGAAATCGCTTATTAAATTAGCCTGTTTTCAGTTCACTCTGGCATTGTTTATTATACACCACAGCCAGATATTTTATAAATAGATTGCTTTTACAAACCTGGAAATTTGGGGAATGCCAGCTAATTAATGAAGTGCTGTTCGGGCTTGGAAAAGGCTGCGATGAAGGTCCCGTGACTGTTTCCATTGCACAGCTCATTGTGCAGCTGTGGGGTGCAGACAGTGAAGAGACAGAGCCGGACAAGATGCTCTGACGGACAGCTCGTCCGACGTTGTGCACCTGTGACGTCAGTCTGGGAGCTGGTTGATTTTCAGCTGCTTTCTGTTAGCGTCTTCCTCAGCGCAGCGTCCCAAGGTTTTCTACTAAGACTTTAATGAATACGTTCCACGTGCAGTTGGATCTGACCAGACAACTGTAGTGACACCTACAAGCTTGTGACTCAAGAGTTTGGGAGCACATAAAGACACCAGCATCAGAGTGACCTAGGAGACATTTCAGAACAATGGATCAGAACACTCAATAGCAGCCCAGGAAAGAGACTTGATCTGGTGTACTATACCCTGTTTATGGAGAAGGAAACGGCAGCCCACTCCTGTATTCTTGCCTGAAGAATTCCATGGACAGAGGAGCCTGGCAGGCTACAATCCATGGGGTTGCAAGAGTCGGACATGACTTAGTGACTAAACCACCACCACCACCATACCCTGTTTAAAAACAGGTTACAGAAGAAGAAGAACCAAAGAACTATAGATGGGCATTTCTGTTTCTTGGATGTCAAGAAGGCAGATGTTCATCAAGCTGTTAGGAAAAATCCACCTTTCAGATGGGAAAAGCCTGATTTTCAAGACTTCTCAGCCTGTCAAGTCTGATCCTATGAAACCTGCACATTCCATTTCTTTTTTTTACTCTTCTACTGAGTTTACTACTTAATAATAAATATAAGCAGCTACATTTTGAAAATCAACTTACGATAGAAGAGATAGTTTAAAAATGTTTTGTTATCTTGCCTTTTAGAGGCCCTGTAATGTGATACTTATCTTGGCACTCCATGAATATTATTGTTTCAGTTTCAATATTTTTGTTGAAGTATAGTTGATTTACAATGTGATGTTAATTTCTGCTGTAGAGCCAAGTGACTCAGTTATGCATAGATAGACATTCCTTTTTGAATATTCTTTCCCAGGGCTTCCCTGGTGGCTCAGTGGTGAAGGATCCACCTGCCAGCGCAGGAGACACAGTTTTGATCCCTGGTCGTGAAGATCCCACTTGCCGCAGGGCAGCTGAGACTGTGCGCCACCACCATTAGGCCAGCGATCTAGAGCCGGGGGGGGGCGGGCTGCAACTCCTGAGCCCACGTGCCATAAGCACTGAGGCCTCGGTGCCTGGATCCCACGCTCCACAACTAGAGAAGCCACTGCAGTGAGAAGCCTGAACATCGCCACGAGGATGGGCCCCTGCTTGCCACAACTAGAGAGGCCCTCAGGGCAACAAAGGCCCAGTACAGCCAAAAATAAATCAGTAAATAATTATATATAGATATGAAAGCATTCTTTCCCATTATGGCTCATCGTAGGATATTGAATGCAGTTCTCTGTGCTATCCGGTAGGACCTTGCTGTCTATCCCATCCCGTTGCTGAATGTCTCAGATTCCTAATAACTCTCATTTGCATCTGGCACTCCTGCGTTTCTTCTTCAAAGTCATCCCAGCCCGAACCTGGTCCCTTTAGCTGCTGATAAGAACAGAAATGTATCTGTTCTTCTGAGGTTCTAGCTCCACGTGGCCTTTGGGGTTCTTTGCTCCTGTTCACGTGTTAACTCTTCCCTGCGTCTTTTCTCCTGTGGCATAATTCCTTCCCCTCTGCCCACAGCATGGCTCCACCGCCTTCCGTGTTCCAGCTCTGCTCTTGAATGAGCTGTATCCAAGCGTCTGTACTTCACCACTGAAATGCTTAAGAAGTCCTAGGCAGTATCTGCCTTTGTTTCCTCACTGCTCACTGCGATCTGATGCCCACACATTCAGACCTGGGTGCCTACCATCTCACGAAACCGGAATGCTGAAGGTCGGCGGGACCTTGCCTGAGCAAATCCAGCACCTTCTCTCAGCTTGACGCCTCTTCTTTCTGGACTGTGTGAGCCTGTAATCCACCTCCCAGGCTTGACAGCCTCTCCTTCCTTGACAGTCATGATGCTGTGTCCCTCTTGTTTTTAAGCCACTGGTTGCAATCTCTGATGGCTGTTTCCATTCCCTTTGCCTGTCTTTTCAAAAGGACTTCATATGCACATATGCTGCGCATCTGCTACCCAGACCTTTGGTGGCTAAGGAGGCGGTAACGGCCATTTTACAGGTGAAGAGTAGAGACAGAGAATTTCAGTAACTGGCTCAAAGTCACAAAAGCTCCCAATGGAGGGAGTCAGGATTTGACACCAGGCCTAACTCCCAAGCCCTGTCCTATGCAGTCTTCAGCTAATAACTTCAGAGGACTGGAAACGGTCTGTTTCTCACAGCCAAGGTGATGAAAAGTAGACTCATTCACTCTATTGCAGTTTACAACTGTGGCTTTCAGAATGTTTGTAATTTGTGAAGTTGTGAAGCCACAAGCATTGCTGCTAGAAGCCAGCCTCTTAAATCTACAGACATATCTGCCTCGGGACCCGGTTTTGCTGCTTTTCCTCCTTGAACAAAAGAAAAACAACGCCTCCCGTCTGTGCTGTGTGTCCCTGTCAGGCTGCCTTCCCAAGCCTGCCCCCCTTTCCCCCAGTCTTTATTTTCTTTCTCTTTTTAGGCTGCCCCAGCCCTTAGCCACGGCACATGGAATCTAGAGAGCATCAGCTCCATCATTTGTGACATGAGCTCCCGAGTTGAGGCTCAGCAGTTGCAGGAAGCGGGCTTCGTTGCCCACGTGGGATCTCCGTTCCCCAATCAGGGATAGAACCTGTGTCTCCTGCACTGGAAGGCAGATTCTCAAGCACTGGGCCTTCAGGGAAGTCCTCCCTCCAAGCAGAGGCCTCCTCTTTGCTGACTGTCCCACTGCAGCTCTGCCCCATTTCTGAAAATACCCTGTATTCAATCAGCTCTGGGTCTTCACTTCTCATTCACATTTTAACCTATTCCATCCGGGTTTATGTCTCCACTACTCGACTGAGACCTTCCTTGGCAGGTCTCCAAAGGCCTGCTGAAGAGGCCTTGGTGAAGTCTTCCTGTTCTCACCCCGCTGCTTAGCAACTCCCCTGCCCTCCATGCTTCCCACCCTCCTGGTCTTCCTCCTGCCCGCCAGCTGCTGCCTCTCTGTCCCTTCTGCTTCACTCTTGAATGATGGCATGTCCCAGAGCAGGTCTTCAGCCCTCTTCCATTTCTCTCCTATCTCCATTCATCAGGGATGATTTAGTCAGTCTTGTGGATTTAGATACCACCTATTTGACGATCATTTCAAAACCATACATCTTCCCTTAATTTTTCTGTAGGTTCCAGGTTTATCTGTCTAATTGATATATTGTTCAACATTCTGGAGCAGACATTAACTGACATTTTAAGCTTCACACAACCAAATGAGAAATTGCATTAATTTACCTCATTTACCTCAAACTTGCCCTTTGGTAATCTTCCCAGCCTCAGAAGAGGTAATCTTACCTCCCCTCAAAACTGCCCGATGTAGAAATTCAGGAGTCACCTTTGATTCTTCCCTGTTCCTCACTCCCAACGTCTAATTCATTACATTCTAGTCATTTCTCCTCCAAATTATACTTCAGTTCCATCCTGATTTCCAATCGCATTGCGACAATTCTAGCACCATTTACCTGAATATCCTACTAATGAAACGGCCTCTCAGTATCCACTCTTGCCCCCCTCCAATACGTTCCTCACGCGGAAGTCTGTCTTTTAAAACGTTCATCAGACATGTTATTTCCTTTCAATTCTTTGAGTGATTTCCCATGGAGCATAGTGTCAGACCATACCGTTGGTCACAGCTTCCTCCCCGCTCCATTTTGGATTCTTCAGTAAGTCTCTCACAATCCTCCTGCACAGCTCACAGCTCTTCTCATCCTCAAATTTATCTACGTCTTCCACACCTCAGAGCCTTTGCCTGAACATCCCTCAGCTTTTCACAGACTTGAAGTCTTTAAATTTTGGCTAAACTTGTCTTGTCTTGCTCTCTTGTCTGAGGAATCTGTCCCACTTGCCTTGTGGAAAGTGGCCATCCCAGCCTCCAAACGGCTTCCATCACACCCCCCTATTTATTTCCTTTAGAGCTTTTAATGACAGTCTAAAGATGTCTTCCTTATTTAATATTTATGGTTCATTTTGTCTCCACCCTCTAGAATAACACAGTCCAAGAGAGCTCTCTGCCAACATTGAAAACGTTCTTCTATGCTGCCCACAGTGACAACTAGCCACATGTCCTTGTCGGTCCCTTGAAATTTGACTAGTGGGACTGAGGAACTGAACTTTTAAACTTAATGAATGTAAATTTACATGCCAGTAGCCACATGTGGCTAGTTGCTACCATAATGAACAGAACAGCTTTCAAATGAACGTTCCATGAAGGCAGGGATATTTGTCTGACTTGTTCATTGCTGTATCCCCAGGGTTTACTTCAGTTGCAGAAACACAGTAATATTTGTTTAATGATAACTGAATGAACTGCAGGGAAATCCAACCAGTCCATCCTAAAGGAGATCAGCCCTGGGTGTTCATTGGAAGGACTGATGTTGAAGCTGAAACTCCAATAACTTGGCCACCTCATGCGAAGAGATGACTCATTGGAAAAGACCCTGATGCTGGGAAGGATTAGGGGCAGGAGGAGAAGGGGACGACAGAGGCTGAGATGGTTGGATGGCATCACCGACTCAATGGACATGGGTTTGGGTAGACTCTGGGAGTTGGTGACGGACAGGGAGGTCTGGCGTGATGCGATTCATGGGGTTGCAAAGAGTCGGACACGACTTAGCGACTGAACTGAACTAAACTGAACTGAACTGAACTGAATGAATGAATAATTTCTGGCTGGGATAAAATTATGGAAGAAAAAAGCAATTATTCCTAATTGTGGCAAACCTTTGTAAGTAATACAACTCTCCTTTCAGGAATGTGTTTGGAACTGTATGTAGCTTTCCTGAGATCTTTAATTAGGAATCTAAGAGAGGAACCCAATATTGTAAATTAAATTTTTGACCATGTTGAAAACATGCTTGATTCTTTTGCTGTGTTTTGTTAACCAGTGATACAATTATGTTATCTATGGAGTTATCATACGTAATTAATGAATTAATCAATTTATTTAATTCACAGGCAGAAAGATATTATGCTTTTCGAGTGTTGTCTACTAATTATGCAGTAAATCAGGCTTTGAAGAGTTTCAACAGCCATTCATTTTTTATGAATTAATCTTTCTTTGGCTTTCTTCTCCAGGGGTGAGCAAATAATGCAAACATAGACCAAGGATACATGAAGTCTGGATGCTAAGAGCATACTGAAGATGTAGCTGAGTATAAAAAAAATCTATGCAATTAATTTTCAAGTGGCATACTAATGTCACCAGGCACAGACAGGGTCAATCTGTGTCAAGAGCAAGCAAGACCCGGTGGTACAAGGACAGATACGTATTAAGGTGCTGCTTTCTTAGAAAAAGATGCTAAATTAAACATAATCAGTAAAAAAGGTGAGTAAGAATACACAAGCAACAAAATAATTTAAAAACCAGATGCACAGCTAAAGTACAACTTTGCCAATTTTGATGCTAACACCTACCTGGGAATAACAATTGCTCTTCCTGCTGCTACTAGTATTACTACCACTGTGGCTATGCTACCATCTTCTCAGAGCCTACTCCGTGCCAGCGACTAAAGACTTCACATACATGGTTCTATTTAATAATCAGATCAATTCAATATGATGGATATTGGTTTTTCCTTTTTACAAATGATAAAACAAGTTCAGTTTAGACTCACTGTTGGTGGACACTGGGTCTGCCATTTGGCCCCAAATGCTTCTGAATTCACAACTTGAGCTCTTAAAGTGAAAATAAGTTCAAAATCTGGTGTTTTCCATAGCATTCAAGCATAGACACACGAGGCTTTCTAGATGTATAGAATATGATCCAATTTTATAAAGCTGTCTTTATTTTTCTGACCCAAATGTCAGTGAATAGTCATGGATTAGAGCAAAGGGAAAGCAGGTCATGTGAATTAATAAAGCAAGTTAGGCGGGATATGAGGCAACATGTGGCAACTGTGGCAAAATCAAAAGCATGTGCCCAGCCACAGATATTACAATTCATTTTAAGATAATATTATGGGTTGAATTGTATCACCCCAAAAAAGTATTTTGAAGCCTTAATTCATCTCAAGCTATGACTTTATTTGGAATGTATCACTGTATATAGAATAAGTAAAGTTAAGATGAGGTCATAAAGGAAGTATGGTCATGAGGGGAGGGTGTATGGAGGCCCCTAAACAAACATGGTGGGCATACTTATGGGAGGGGAAGAAACACAGGGACACAAGAAGGAGGCCGTGTGAAGACGGGGGATCAGAGTGATCCAGCGAGACTCCAAAACTCCAGACATTGCTGGCAAATCATCAGAAGCTAGGAAGAAGAAAGAAATTATTCCCTAAAAATTGCAGTGCAAGGATAGCCAAACAAACACCAAGATTTTGGACTTCTAGCCTCCAGAACTATGGACAGAGGTTCGTGACATCTAACAGAGGGCAGTGATCAAGACCATCCCCAAGAAAAGGAATGCAAAAAGGCAAAACGGCTTTCTGAGGAAGCCTTACAGATAGCTGAGAAAAGAAGAGAAGCAAAAAGCAAAAGAGAAAAGGAAAGATGTACTATTTGAATGCAGAGTTCCAAAGAGTAGCAAGAGAGATAAGAAAGCCTTCCTCAGCGATCAATGCAAAGAAATAGAGGAAAACAATAGAATGGGAGAGACTAGAGATCTCTTCAAGAAAATTAGAGATACCAAGGAAACATTTCATGCAAAGATGGGCTCCATAAAGGACAGAAATGGTATGGATCTAACAGAAGCGGAAGATATTAAGAAGAGGTGGTAAGAATACACAGAAGAACTATACAAAAAAGATCTTCATGGCCCAGACAACTACGATGGTGTGATCACTCACCTAGAGCCAGACATCCTGGAATGGGAAGTCAAATGGGCCTTAGGAAGCATCGTTATGAACAAAGCTAGTGGAGGTGATGGAATTTCAGTTGAGCTATTTCAAATCCTAAAAGATGATGCTGTGAAAGTGCTGCACTCCATATGCCAGCAAATTTGGAAAACTCAGCAGTGGCCACAGGACTGGAAAGGTCAGTTTTCATTCCAATCCCAAAGAAAGGCAATGCCAGAGAATACTCAAACTACCACACAGTTGCCCTTATCACACACACTAGAAAAGTGATGCTCACAATTCTCCAAGCCAGCCTTCAACAGAACATGAACTGTGAACTTCCAGATGTTCAAGCTGGATTCAGAAAAGGCAGAGGAACCAGAGATCAAATTTCCAACATCCGTTGAATCATAGAAAAAGCAAGAGAGTTCCAGAAAAACACCTACTTCTGCTTTATTGACTACACCAAAGTCTGTAACTGTGTGGATCACAACAAACTGTGGAAAATTCTGAAAGAGATGGGAATACCAGACCACCTGACTTGCCTCCTGAGAAATCTGTATGCAAGTCAAGAAGCAACAGTTAGAACTAGACATGGAACAACAGACTGGTTCCAAATAGGAAAAGGAGTACATCAAGGCTGTATATTGTCACCCTGCTTATTTAACTTATATGCAGAGTACATCATGAGAAATGCTGAGCTGGATGAAACACAAGTTGGAATCAAGATTGCCAGGGGAAATATCAACAACCTCAGATATGCAGATGACACCACCCTTATGGCAGAAAGTGAAGAAGAACTAAAGAGCCTCTTGATGAAAGTGAAAGAGGAGAGTGAAAAAGTTGGCTTAAAGCTCAGCATTCAGAAAACTAAGATCATGGCATCCAGTTCCATCACTTCATGGCAAATAGATGGAGAAACAGTGACAGACTTTATTTTGGGGGGCTCCAAAATCACTTCAGATGGTGACTGCAGCCATGAAATTAAAAGACACTTGCTCCTTGGAAGAAAAGTGATGACCAACCTAGACAGTATATTAAAAAGCAGAGACATTACTTTGCCAGCAAGGTCCATCTAGTCAAGGCTATGGTTTTTCCAGTGGTCATGTATGGATGTGAGAGTTGGACCATAAAGAAAGCTGAGCACTGAAGAATTGATGCTTTTGAACTGTGGTGTTGAGAAGACTCTCGAGAGTCTCTTAGACAGCAAACAGATTCAACCAGTCAATCCTAAAGAAGATCATCTCTGAATATTCATTAGAAGGACTGATGTTGAAGCTGAAACTTCAATACTTTGGCCACCTGATGCGAAGAACTGACTCATTTGAAAAGACCCTGATGCTGGGAAAGATTGAAAGCAAGAGGAGAAGGGGACAACAGAGGATGAGATGGTTGGATGTCATCACCAACTCAATGGACATGAGTTTGAGCAAGCTCCAGGAGTTGATGATGGAAAGGGAGGCCTGGCGTGCTGCAGTCCATGGGACCAGAAAAAGTTGGACATGACTAAATGACTGAACTGTACTGAACTGAGCCTCCAGAACTATGGGAAAATAAATTTCTGTCATTTCATGCCATCCACTCAGTGGTGCTTTGTTAAAGCAACCCTAGGAAACCAATATAAGTGTACCGAAATATCCATCCATAGTTTAGATGAACATATCAAACATAGTTGATTTGAACCAAATTAAACCCTTGACATAATAATCTATGAGATAAATGTAGCCATTGATCATGCAAAAACAAACTGAGGCATATGTCTGAATTTCTCTGACTTTATATAACAACTTATAGAACATTTGGTATGTGCTACATACTGTACTGGGTGCTGTCAAAATATTAACTCATTCATCCCTCACAATAATCCTATACATTAGGAATTGTTACTACCATCTCAAGTTTATACAGGAGTAAATTTAAACACATGGAGGTCAAGTGATACCCATGGCCACACAGCTCATGTCTGGCAGAACTGGGATCAGATCCAGCAGTCTGGTTGGTGGTGAAGTCCAAGCTCCTGACCGCAGTGCCATGCCCAGTTACCTGGAGACAGACATGCTTCATTATCAATGCTCTAAGCCCACCCTGATTTTAGTAGCTGGTACATGTGTGTCACACTTCCCCACGTCCGTAAAGTCTGTTACATCAGTTCACTCTGGATGCCACTCTCCCTTCAGGGGTGCTCAGCGCCTTTTGTCTTATGTCTTTGATATAGTGAGTGAGCAGCATCAGTTCAATGGGTTCTTTTCTGTAATAGCCTTGACTTACCCAACAGTCCAAAGGAGGAATTTTGATGGCTGCCAGCAGCATCTATTCTAACCATATATTAAAAATCTGGGGAAATAGCTCTTAGATATATTCAAAGACCCTATTAAATCTACTATCAGGTAGAGTCAAGCTTGAGTCAAAATCCCCCCAAATATTTCCTTTTCCCAGTACACAGTTACCTTGATACATGTGTGCAGGGCCTTTCCTGAAAGAGTTACGTAGAAAACGTGTGGTAAACTTCAATAGTTAACAGGAGGCTTTCTCTTTCAGAGGTCCCATCTTCCTTTAATCCTTGGAACTCTGGGTCCATAACTGGCTCAAGTCTCAGATCTGGCAAGGGGCAAAGGGCTAGGGTGATGGCTTAGGTTGAGCTTCTAGTCACCAGACTTACAGTGCTTTTAATTACTAAATAAATTGAAAAAACTTAAAGAGTGGTTATCCTTAAATGTTCAAATTAATTTTTATGGAGTGTACTTTTTTACAATATTTTGTTAAATTTCTACTGTACAACAAAGTGAATTAGCTATATGAATACATATATTCCCTCTTTTTTGGATTTTCTTCACATTTAGATCATCGAGGAGAGTTTCTTGAGCTATACAGAAGGTTCTCATTAGTTGTCTATTTTATACATCGTAGCAATAGTGTATATATGTCAACCCCAATTTCCCAATTCATCCCACCCTCTTCCCCGCTCCTGATGTCCATACATTTGTTCTCTATTTGTCTGTGCCTCTATTTCTGCTTTGCAAATAAGATCATCTGTACCATTTTCCTAGATTCCATATATGTGTGTTAGGAGCCCCTGGTGGCTGAGATAGATGGTAAAGAGTATGCCTGCAGTGTGGGAGACCCAGGTTCAATCCCTGGGTCAGGAAGATCCCCTGGAGAAGGAAACGGCAACCCATTCCAGTATTCTTGCCTGGAAAATCCCATGTATGGAGGATCCTGGCAGGCCATAGTTCCGTGGGGTCACAAAGAGTCAGACATGACTGAGTGACTTGACTTCACATGTATGTGTGTTAACAGACAATGTTTGTTTTTGTCTTTCTTACTACTTCACTCTGTGTGACAGTCTCTAGGTCCATCCACATCTCTACATTTGACCCAATTTTGTTCCTTTTTATGGCTGAGTAATAGTCCATCATATATATATCTTCTTTATCTGTTCCTCTGTTGATGGACTTCTAGGATGCTTGCATGTCCTGGCTATTGTGAACACTGCTGCAGTGAACATTAGGTTGCATGTCTTTTGGAATTATGGTTTTCTCTGGGTATATGCCTAGTAGTGGAATTGCTGAGTCATATGGTAGTTCTATTTTTACTTTTTCAAGAAACCTCCATACTGTTCTCCATAATGGTTGTATCAGTTTACATTTCCAACAATAGTGCAAGAAGGTTCCCTTTTCTCCAAACCCTTTCCAGCATTTATTGTTTGCAGATATTTTAATAATGGTCATTCTGACTGGATGCTTTCAAACTGTGGTGCTGGGGAAGACTTCTGAGAGTCCCTTGCACAGCAGGGAGATCAAACCAGTCAATCTTCAAGTAAATCAACCCTGACTATTCATTGGTAGGATTGAAGCTAAAGCTCCAATACTTTGGCCACATGATGTGAAGAGCCAACTCACTGGAAAAGACCCTGATGCTGAGAAAGAGTGAGGACAGGAGAAGAAGGAGGAGACAGAGGACGATGGTTGGATGGAATCATCAACTGAATGGGCATGAGTATGAGCAAACTCTGGGAGATAATGAAGGACAGGGAAGCCTGGCGTGCTTGCAGTCTGTGGGGTCACAAAGAATCAGACACTACTGAGTGACTGAACAACAACAACAGTATTCTGACAGGTATGAGGTGATACCTCACTGTAGTTTTGATTTGCGTTTCCCCAATAATTGGTGATGTTGAGCATTTTTTCATGTATTTGTTGGCCATCTTTATGTCTTCTTTAGCGAAATATCTGTTTAGGTCTTCTGCTCATTTTTTGATTGGTTTGTTTGTTTTTTGATATCAAGCTGCATGAGCTGTTTGTATATTTTAGAGATTAATCCTTTGTAAATTGCTTCATTTACAAACACTTTCTCCCAATTTGAGGATTGTCTTTTCATTTTGTTCATGGTTTCCTTTGTTGTGCAAAAGATTTTAAGTTTAATTGGGTCTCCTTTGTTTACTTTTGTTTTTATTTTCATAACTCTAGGAGGTGGCTCAAAAAAGATCTTGCTGCAATTAATGTTAAAGACTGTTCTGCTTATGTTTTCCTCTAAGAGTTTTATAGTGTCTGACCTTACATTCAGGTCTTTAGTCCATCTTAAGTTTATATTTGTGAATGGTGTTAGGCAGCATTCTTATTTCATTCTTTTAAATATAACTGTCCAGTTATCCCAGCACCACTTTTTGAAAAAGCTGTCTTTTCTCTATTGTATATTCTTACCTCCTTTGTCAAAGATAAGGTTCCCATAAGTGCATGGGTTTATCTCCAGACTTTGTATCTTGTTCCATTGGCTATATTTCTGTTTTTGTGCCAGTACCACGCTCTCTTGATGACTGTAGCTTTGTAATATAGTCTGAAGTCAGGGAGCCTTATTCCTCCAGCTCCATTCTTCTTTCTCAAGATTGCTTTGGCTATTCTAGGTCTTCTGTGTTTCCATGCAAACTGTACAATTTTTTGTTCTAGTTCTGTGAAAAATACCATTAAACTTTTATAGGGATTGCTTTGAATATGCACATTGCTTTGGGTAATATAGTCATGTTCACAATATTGATTCTTTCAATCCAAGAACATGCTTGCAAACCATGTTTAATTAAGAGCATCTGTGGATAAGAGTAGGCTCAAAATTTTTTCTTCTGTCATCAGCCTTGATGCCTATATACAGTTGGAATCTGGTCTCTTTGCTGCTATGAGATCATGCCCACTGAAGTTAAGGGGAGTTTCTTTCATTTCTGCTATCCTAGAAAGAAGGGCCAAGAGAATTATTTTGGTGATTTTGTGCTGAAGTCTTTCCCGAACAAGAGAATCTTGTTGGTTCTCTAGAATGGCATAGCTGAGGAGGGACTGGGAAAACTACATGATAGAAATAAACCACTATTTCAGTCTCCTTGTTTCTAAATTCATTCCCCTAGATTTGAATATGCATCAGAAACCCCTAGAGGGCTTGTTGGAATACAGTTTGCTGTGTCCTGCTCCTGGATCTTCTGATTCAGCTGATCTGAGAGTCTGCCTTTCTAACAAGTTCCCAAATGATGCTGATGCTGCCCTTCTGTGAACCACACTTGGAGAATCATAAGATGTTTATAGGAAAACCCAAAATAACTTGTTGGCCAACTCAATATATTATGTCATAGGATTTCTGGCCTTTCAATACCATTTACTGAGGAAAGTGTTAGACGTATCTTTGTGTTAACTAAACTTGAGAGCTTTTAGAGCCACAGCCAGGTACTTGATAGTACAACTAAAGGCAAACATTCTACAAGCACATTCATATTGTATAACTCAGACCCACCTGTGTTTTGGAACAACAGTCATTCCAAATTGGGAAAGGAGTATATCAAGGCTGTATATTGTCACTCTGCTTATTTAACTTCTATGCAGAGTATATCATGAGAAACGCTGGGCTGGATGAAGCACAAGCTGTAGTCAAGATTGCTGGGAGAAATATCAATAACTTCAGATATGCAGATGACACCACTCTTATGGCAGAAAGTGAAGAAGAACTAAAGAGCCTCTTGATGAAAGTGAAAGAGGAGAGTGAAAAAGTTGGCTTAGAGCTCAACATTCAGAAAACTAAGATCATGGCATCTGGTCCCATCACCTCACGGGAAATAGATGGGGAAACAGTGAAAACAGTGTCAAACTTTATTTTTGGGGGGCTCCAAAATCACTGCAGGTGGTGATTGCAGCCATGAAATTAAAAGCCGCTTGCTCCTTGGAAGAAAAGTTATGACCAACCTAGACAGCATATTAAAAAGCAGAGACATTACTTTGCCAACAAAGGTCCATCTAGTCAAGACTATGGTTTTTCCAGTAATACTGTATGGATGAGAGAGTTGGACTATAAAGAAAGCTGAGTGCCAAAGAATTGATGCTTTTAAACTGTGGTGTTGGAGAAGACTCTCGAGAGTCCCTTGGACAGCAAGGAGATCCAACCAGTCCATCCTAAAGGAAATTGTCTCTGAATATTCATTGGAAGGACTGATGCTGAAGCTGAAACTCTAATACTTTGGCCACCTGATGCGAAGAACTGACTCTTTGGAAAAGACCCTGAGGCTGGGAAAGATTGAAGGTGGGAGGAGAAGGGGGCAACAGAGGATGAGATGGTTGGATGGCGTCACCGACTCAATGGACATAAGTTTGGGTAAACTCTGGGAGTTGGTGATGGACAGGGAGGCCTGGCGTGCTGCAGTTCACGGAGTCACAAAGAGTTGGACGTGACTGAGCAACTGAACTGAACTGAAGCTTGTTTTGTATCAAGTACCTTCAAAATTCACCACCACAAATAAACCACAGATATTTATGATATGTGTTAGCAAACTGCAATTCTTTTTTTGCTCTGACTCCAAACTTTCTTCACTCCATCTATGCTGAGGTCAGGTTGGGCGGGGCTGGAGACGAGGCAGCTATAGTCAGTCTCCTCTCTGCTTCCTCAGGCAGTGGAGAAGTAAGGGGTATTTCCTGGGAATTTTTCAGAGGGTGCTGGTGTCCAGGTAATGCAGGCACTCTGAATTCACTCTGGATAGCACCATTTCTATTGTCAAGAGTCAAGCCACTATCTAACCTTTACATAAAAGGCTTTGTGTGGCTGTGAATTCAGTCATTATAGTTCAGCCACTTTGTGAATGTTACTCTGGGCTTTGTATTTTTTTTTAAGACATTTGTTTATTCATTTCTTTTTGATGTGCTGTGTCTTCGTTGCTATGTAGGGGCTTTTCTCTCGCTGCAGTGAGTGGGGCCCACTCTCCAGTTGTGGCGCCCGGGCTTCTCATTGCAGTGCTCCTCGTGTTGCAGAGCACAGGCTCTAGGCACTCGGCTTTAGTACTTGTGGTGTGTGGGCTCAGCAGTTGTGGCTCATGGGCTCCAGAGCATGGGCTCCTTTCTTGTGGCTCACCGGCTTGGGTGCTCTGTGGCATGTGGGATCTTCCTGGACCAGGGATCAAACCGATATCCCTTGCATTGCAAAGCAGATTCTTAACCACTGGCCTACCAGGGAAGTTTTGTACTTTGGTGGTCTTAGCCCTTATCTATATGAGGTAAATATTCTTTCAGCACAGTCAGCACAGTCTCTGAAGTTTATCTGGGGCCTTGAGGCAAGAATTTATGTCTTTCAATTTGTCATTCCCTTACCTTAAAGAGACTCAACACCACCTTCATTCCAGTCCCAGAATTTCTCTTACCCTTTGAAGTTGCTGTGGACTTGAAACATGTACCCTACATTTTTGTTTTCATTGGCCTGTGAGACTGAGTACCTAGAAGGCATAATTTAGTGGCTTGGTATCTTTTGCTTAATATTTAATTCCATATATTACACATTTTTATGATAGTGAGAGCTGTTTCTCACTCCATGCTCTAATATTTGTATCAGGGTTCTTTGCTTGAAAATGAAAGATCTTAATAAAAAAGAAAGCATGGTCTGACTAAGTTGATATCAGATAGCCCTGAGGATCAGGAAAACCTCAAACTCAAGCTTTGGAAAATGCTAGATCAGGACTAGTTCCGGCCAAACGCAGCCCTTTTAGGGGTACCTGGTCAAAACGAATGGCCTGCAAGTATATTTGGCCGTTGAAGGACTGTGCTCACTAGCAACAGTTTAGGAGGAAGAAGAGCAACGTCTCCTTAACTGTGTGCCCATCCATTCGCCAGAAGATGTCATGTGACTTTTTGATTAACAGTCTCATCATTATTGTATTCAATTAGGGAGAAGGTGTTTCCCAAAACAAAATAGGAAGTTATTCCCAGAAGAAGGAGGAAAAGATGCTGGACAAGTGAATACATGCAGTATCCACCCGGTCACTGGTTACATTAAATACCACTCTGGTATGTGTGAACAGGCTTTGTAAGTTGTAACATCTTTACATACATTTGGGATCTTTATTTTACCAAAATATTTGACTTTGGCAGAGCCTAGTTTCTGGACTGGCTTTGTTCTTATTTTGGCTGCCATAAGCGCAAAATTCTGTATACCTTTTTTATAAATCACAACACTTCTTTTAAGGACAGAAAAAGGAAGGACCTAAGTGGGTTTTAATATCCAAAAGAGTAATAGTGTCAGTCTCCCTTTCAACTTAAACCATATGGGTTTGCAAAGCAGTCGAAAAAAAAATCTGAAAGGCATTAATAGCCTTGACTAAATAGAAAGAGACATCCAGCTAAGCACATAAACAGCCAGAAAACCAATGGGAAGTTAGAGCTGTACCATAAATACAATCAAAAAGACTCAATGGCATGGAGAATGCAGCACATCAAAGGTAAAACCTTTACCTATTATTAATTATGACAGTAATTTCTATCTCATAACATTTCACATAGCAACTGTAACCAAGAACATCTGCATTTTAAACTGAAGGTGCCTCATAGCTACAGGGAAGCAGGATAAAAGCACATATTCTAGGAGCTAAAGAAATGGGTTATGCCACACCCAAGCTTTCATTCAAGCCATCACATGCTTTATCTGATGGTGGAAAAAAACATCTTCCATATTACACAGTGGTACGCAATTCTACACAGAGTTGGGAGAAGAAGGGTGGGTAATAAAAGGATTCTAAATTTCTTTTACATGGTCTATGTCTTATTTTAAAACAAATGCCATTCAAAAATAATACCCTCTTTTCATAAGTATATTTCAATCAAAGTATAAACAATCACAAATGTCTTTCATCTAGAAATAAACAGACAAAAACAGTCTCGAAAGGCCAAGCATTCTGTGATAAGCAGGATTTTATTTACATTCAAACGTCCTGATTCCTCTCATATCAGTTCAATCCAATGTCTGCTTCCTAGGATTCTTTAGTATCAGATCACACGAATCTACAGAATCCTTGCATCTGCTTTTCCAGTGCTCAGTCCCATGTCTAGGCTTGTGGTCTTCTCATTCACTGGTGAAGGACTTGCCCTTGACCTTTTTAAGTGAACATTGGATTAGATGTATGAGAGTTCCTAGTATTGAGCTAACTTACCCTGACAATCCACTCAGTTCAGTCACTTCAGCTGCTCAGTCACATCCAACTCTTTGCAACCCCATGGACTGCAGTACACCAGGCCTCCCTGTCCATCACCAACTCCCGGAGCTTGCTCAAAATCATGTCCATCAAATCGGTGATGCCATCCAACCATCTCATCCTCTGTCATCCCCTTCTCCTCCTGCCCTCAATCTTTCCCAGCATCAGAGTATTTTCCAATGAGTCAGTTCCTCGCATCAGGTGGCTAAAGTATTGGAGTTTCAGCTTCAGTATCAGTGTTTTCAATGAATATTCAGAGACAATTTCCTTTAGGGTGGACTGGCTGGATCTCCTTGCAGTCCAAGGGACTATCGAGAGTCTTCTCCAAAACCACAGTTCAAAAGCATCAATTCTTCGGTGCTCAGCTTTCTTTATGGCCCTACTTTCACATCCATACATGACTACTGGAAAAGCCACAGCTTTGACTAGGCGGACTTGTCAGCAAAGTAATGTCTCTGTTTTTAATATGCCGTCTGTGTATGTCATAGCTTTTCTTCCAAGGAGCAAACATTTTAATTTGATGGCTGCAGTCACCATCTGCAGTGATTTTGGAACCCAAAGAAATAAAGTCTGTCACTGTTTCCACTGTTTCCCCATCTATTTGCCATGAAGTGATGGGAACAGACACCATAATCTTGGATTTTGAAAGTTGAGCTTTAAGCCAGCTGTTTCACTCTCCTCTTTCACTTTCATCAGGAGGCTCTTTAATTCCTCTTCACGTTCTGCCATAAGGGTGGTGTCATCTGCATATCTGAGGTTATTGATATTTCTCCCGGCAATCTTGATTCCAGCTTGTGCTTCATCTAGGCCAGCGTTTCTCATGATGTACTCTGCATATAAGTTAAATAAGTACAGTGACAATATACAGCCTGACGTACTCCTTTCCAAATTTGAAACCAGTCCATTGTTCCATGTGTGGTTCTAACTGTTGCTTCTTGACCCACATACAGGTTTCTCAGGAGGCAGGCAAGGTGGTCTTGTATTCCCATCTCTTTCAGAATTTTCCACAGTTTGTTATGATCCATACAGTCCAATGCTTTGGCATAGTCAATAAAGCAGAAGTAGATGTTTTTCTGGAACTCTCTTGATTTTTTGATGATCCAACAAGTGTTGGCAATTTGATCTCTGGTTTCTCTGCCTTTTCTAAATCCAGCCTGAACATCTGGAAGTTCACAGTGCACATATTGTTGAAGCCTGGCTTGGATAATTTTGAGCACTACTTTACCAGCGTGTGAGATGAGTGCAATTGTACAGTAGTGCGAACATTCTTTGGCATTGCCTTTCTTTGGGATTGGAATGAAAACCGACTTTTTCCAGTCCTGTGGCCACTGCTGAGTTATCCATATTTGCTGGCATATTGAGTGCACCACTTTTACAGCATCATCTTTTAGGATTTGAAATAGCTCAACTGGAATTCCGTCACCTCCACTAGCTTTGTTCGTAGTGATGCTTCCTAAGGCCCCCTTGCTTCGTATTCCAAGATGTCAGGCTCTAGGTGAGTAATCACACCATCATGATTATCTGAGTCATGAAGATATTTTTATATAGTTCTTCTGTGTATTCTTGCCACCTCTTCTTAATATCTTCTGCTTCTGTTAGATCCGTAGCATTTCTGTCCTTTATTGTGCCCACTTTTGCATGTAAATGTACCTTTGGTATCAAATTTTCTTGAAGAGGTCTCCAGTCTTTCTCATTCTGTTGTTTTCCTCTATTTCTTTGCATTGATCACTGAGGAAAGCTTTCTTATCTCTCCTTGCTATTCTTTGGAACTCTGCATTCAAATGGAAATATCTTTCCTTTTCTCCTTTGCCTTTAGTTTCTCTTCTTTTCTCAGCTCTTTGTAAGGCCTCCTCAGACAGCCATTTTGCCTTTTTACATTTCATTTTCTTAGGGATTGTCTTGATCACTGTCTCCTGTACAAATTCATGAACTGCCATCTATAGTTCTTCAGGCACTCTGTCCATCAGATCTAATCCCTAAATCTATTTGTCACTTCCACTGTATAATCATAAGGGATTTGATTTAGGTCATACCTGAATGGTCTAGTGGTTTTTCCCACTTTCTTCAATTTAAGTCTGAATTTGGCATTAGGGAGTTCATGATCTGAGCCACAGTCAGCTCCCAGTCTTGTTTTTGCTGACTGTATAGAGCTTCTCCATCTTTGGCTGCAAAAATATACTCAATCTGATTTCATTATCGACCATCTGGTTATTTCCATGTGTAGAGTCATCTCTTGTGTTGTTGGAAGAGGGTGTTTTCTATGACCAGTGCATTCTCTTGGCAAAACTCTGTTAGCCTTTGCCCTGCTTCATTCTGTACTCCAAGGCCAAATTTGCCTGTTACTCGAGGTATCTCTTGACTGCCTACTTTTGCATTCCAGTCCCCTGTAATGAAAAAGACATCTTTTTTTTAGTGTTAGTTCTATAAGGTCTTGTAGATCATCATAGAACTGTCCAACTTCAGCTTCTTCAGCGTTATTGGTTAGGCCATAGACTTGGATTACCATGATGTTGAATGGTTTGCCTTGGAAATGAATAGAGATCATTCTGTTATTTTTGAGATTGCCTCCAAGTACTGCATGTTGGACTCTTTTGTTGACTATGATGGCTACTCCATTTCTTCTAAGGGATTCTTGCCCACAGCAGTAGATATAATGGTCATCTGAGTTAAATTCACCCATTCCGGTCCATTTTAGTTCACTGATTCTTAAAATGTTGATGTTCACTCTTGCCTTCTCCTGTTCGACCACTTCCCATTTGCCTTGATTCATGGACCTAACATTCCAGGTTCCTATGCAGTATTGCTCTTACAGCATCAGACTTTACCTCTATCACCAGTCCCATCCACAACTGGTTATTGTTTTTGCTTTGGCTCCATCCCTTCATTCTTTCTGGAGTTATTTCTCCACTGATCTCCAGTAGCATATAGGGCACCTACCGACCTGGGGAGTTCATCTTTCAGTGTCCTATATTTTTGCCTTTTCATATTGTTCACGGGGTTCTCAAGGCAGGAATACTGAAGTGGTTTGCCATTCCCTTCTCCAGTGGACCACATTTTGTCAGAACTCTCCACCATGACCTGTCTGTCTTGGGTGGCCCTACACGGCATGGCTCATAGTTTCATTGAGTTAGACAAGGCTGTGGTCCATGTGATTAGACTGGTTAGTTTTCTGTGACTGTGGTGTTCAGTCTGTCTGCCCTCTGATGGAGAAGGATAAGAGGCTTGTGGAAGCTTCCTGATGGGAGAGACTGACTGAGGGAGAACCTGGGCCTTGTTCTGATGGGCGGGGCCATGCTCAGTAAATCTTTAATCTGATTTTCTGTTGATACCGGGACAGTGTTCCCTCCCTGTTGTTTGGTCTGAGGCCAAACTATGGTAGGAGTAATAATAGTAATGGCAAAAAAAGTCCTCCTTCAAAAGGACTTATGCCTGTGCTGTTGTATTCAGTGCCCTGACCCCACTGCACGCCACTTTCTGCCCATGTCTCCCCCGGAGACTGCTAGACAGTCACAGGCAAGTCTAGGTCAGTCTCTTGTGTGGTCACTGCTCCATTCTCCTGGCTCCTGGTGTGCACAAGATTTTATCTGTGCCCCCCAAGAGTCTGTTTCCCCAATATTGGGGAAGTTCTGTAATCAAATCCCACTGGCCTCCAAAGTCAAATTCCCTAGGGTTCTCAGTCCCTTTGCCAGATCCCCAGGTTGGGAAATCTGGTGTGAGTCCTAGAACTTTCTTAACAGTGTGAGAATTTCTTTGGTATAATTGTTCTGCAGTTTGTGGGTCTTCTGCTCAGTGGCTCTATGATGGGGTTAATGGAGACCTCCTCTAAGAGGGCTCATGCCACATGCTGTGTGTCCCAGGTCTGCTGCTGCCAGCGCCCCTCTCCCTGCAGCAGGCCACTGCTGACCCATGCCTCTGCAAGAGACATTCAGACACTTCAAAGGCCGGCCTGGCTCAGTCTCTGTGAGGTCTCTGGGTCCTGGTGTGCACAAGGCTTTGTTTGAGCCCTCTGAGTATCTCTGGTGGGTATAGGGTTTGACTCTAAACATGATTTCTCCCCTCCTACCATCTTGCTGGGGCTTCTCCTTTGTCCTTGGACATGGGACATTTTTTTTGGTGGGATCCAGCATTCTCCTGTTAATGGTTGTTCAGGAGTGAGTTGCAGTTTTGGGGTTCTCACAGGAGAAGATGAGCCCGTGTCTTTCTACTCTGCCATCTTGTGCTTATTAGTTGGGGCTAAGTTTTTGTATCCAGGACATACCCAGTTTCATACTACTAATAACTACTAATCAAATCCCATGCTTTTGGGGTGTATTACGGGCTGAACACTTGTTAAATATTTCATGTTCATCACTTGTGTTCCTTATTCCAGTTAAATTTAGCAAAACTGATAGTGGACACATGCTGTTATTGTTTTTATAACTGAAGTATAGTTGATTTTCAATATCATGTTAGTTTCAGGTGTAAAGTGTAGTGATTCAGTATATGTATGTACACAATATACTTATATGTATATATATATTCTTTTCAGATTCTTTTCCCTTATAGGTTATCATAAATTATTGAGTGTAGTTCCAAGTGGTATACTGTAGATCCTTGTTGGTTATCTGTTTTATATATATAGTAGTGTGTATATCTATAATATAGTGTGTGTATGTATATATATACAGTAGTGTGTGGACTTCCCTGGTGGCTCAGACAGTAAAGTGTCTGCCTACAGTGCAGGAGACCCAGGTTCAATCCCTGGGTCGGGAAGACCTCCTGGAGGAGGAAATGGCAACCGTCTCCAGCATTCTTCCCTGGAAAATCTCACGGATGGAGGAGCCTGGTGGGGTACAGTCCATGGGGTCACAAAGAGTCAGACGTGACTGAGCGACTTCACTTTCACTTTCGTAGTAGTGTGTATCTGTTTATCCTGACTGCTTATTTTGTCCCCCTCTCCCTTACCTTTCCCCTTCGGGAACTGTACGTTTGTTTCTCTATCTGGTTGACAGTTGTTGTTTGGACAATTCCCTCTATGAGTCCCACCTTCCCAAGATGCACAGAAATATTTGCCTCCCCAGACTCCTCTGCGGCTGGGGTGGAGGTGTGTCATCGACTCAACCTGATGGAATTCCCCTGCAAGACTTCATTTGGCCTCGAGGAACCTGAGCTCAGAGGCTCTGCATGGTGGCGAGGACGCTCATTTTCCAGTGTGGTGAAAGCAGAATTTGGTGACAGTGGTGAATCCAGGAGAGTTCCTCTCCACGTGGGCTCAGTGGGTAGCAGCTGTCGTGGGAGCTTCCTCATTTATCTGACTCTTCCTCATGATTTAGGATGTTGTCCATTGCTCTGAAACTTTACACTTGAGCCTGTGACTTCATTACTCCCATTGACTTTATAAGCTGCCTGATAGTCTTGAATTTTTCAATTTCACCTTAAAATAGCCAAAGTGGATTCTGTTATTTGCAACTAAGAAACCAAGGCAATACTGTACTATTAACATTATCCTCCTTTTCACTGTACAATAAATTAAGACACCTGGACATTAAGTCATTCATCTAATATCACACAAAGCATAGATGTGTTGGAGCTAGTATGAAATCAGTGACTTTTTAATACTTCATACCTTTAACTTTCCCCCAAAATAGGCAGTCTTCTGAATGGCTAACAATCCTATATTCCTCGGGGTGTATTTGTGCCTGATCTGTTTTTGTCCTACTTGGAATATAATTGCTTTAAAATGTTGTGTTAGTTTCTGCTGTACCACACGGTGAATCAGCTATATGTATACATCTATCCCCTCCCTATTGAGTCTCCTACCCCCCCCATTCCGCCCCTCTAGGTCATCACAGAGCACCAAGCTGAGCTCCCTGTGTTGTCCAGCAGCTTCCCAATATTAATGCGTACATATGGAATCTAGAAAAATGGTACTGATGACCCTGTTTGCAGAGCAAGAACAGAAGCACAGACATAGGGAATGGACTTGTGGACACAGCGGGGGAAGGAGAAGGTGGGATGAACTGAGGGAGTAGCATTGAAATATCCATTACCACAAGTAAAATAGACAGCTAGTGGGAAGATGACGCTCTATAGCACAAACCGTTCAGCCTGGTGCTCTGTGATGACCTGGAGGGGTGGGTGGGAAGGTGGGAGGGAGGTTCGAGAGGGAGGGAACATATGCGCACTTAGGGCCGATTCCCCTGTTGTACGATACAGACTAACACAACATTGCAAAGTGATTATCCTCCAATTAAAATTAAATGTAAAAGAAAGTTCCACACACAAAGAAGAAAGCGTCTTTGTGGTCTCAAGAGTCACACTGCAGAAGCTACAGAAAGAATCGGGGATCGTAGCAGCCTGAGGGGAGTTAGAAGCAGCAGAACACACGTGCAAAAAGTTCCACAGGTAAATTCTTCACAGAAACATCCGTTTGAGGCACATGAATTCTGGTCGTGTCTTTTGGTCTTCTGGAAAGCACAGTCTGAAAATTAGAGCGTCCCTGAGGAGGTGACATTAAAACTCCTCAAGCTATTGTCTCTTCAGGAAAGAGAGGCAGGTCTATGTTTCATGGTGTTCAGAGAAATTAAACTCTTAAAATTATGGGTTGTCTAACTGGTTTCCAATTTGCTCACAATACCATCCCTCACCTCCGCCCCTGGAGCTTGTGTCCACTCTTGGAACACATAGCCCTGGTTTTTGGTTTCACAAGGATGCTCAGCTGCATTATTAGTGAAGCCTTTGAATCCCTTCTTGCTCATCCTCCCCACGCACTGTACGGAGATACGCAGTTCTCTAGCACTGTTTTGGTCAGTGCCCTTTGACTTGGAATTTAGCGTGTTCTCAAAGATCAGTAGAATGAGGTTCAAGCTGCCCTGTGAATAGCCAAGCATCCTTGGTTTCTAAGAAAGCTGTTTTTGTTTGGGCTCTGACTGAGTTGCTTTGTGTTGAGAGCCTTCTATTGCCCTTCCTTGTCCTTTATTAATTAGATACTTAAATGGGTCTTTTAAAAACTAAGGTTCCCATTATTATATTTAAACTGTGCTTTCATTATTACTATGCATGAATTTTCCACCCTTCTTAAACTTCAATTACGTTTTTCCAATGGAGATTAAATACAGCATAGATTGCTTGAAAAGAATATAGTCCAAATTGACGGAATGGGTTTTTTCTTTCTTAAGACCTCGCCAAAGACCACAGGTTCAGAAATCTAAACACCAAAGTCCCAAGTGACGACTCCCAGTCTACTGTAACCATCAGGATCTATTCTGAACAGCAGAATTCACAGCAGATCTTTCAAACAAGGGAAGTTGCTCTTATGAAGTGTTAGATCGAGTCAGAAGGAAAGGGGAAAGAGGAGACGGTGAGGTAGCCCAGACAGTAACAACGGCAGGAAGTGCTCTTGGTCTCTAGGACTGGAAGGACAGAAGGAAGAAGTGGTCCCTCCAGTGCGGGGCGCCAGGGCCTGTCTCCAGAGGCAGGGCGGCCAGGGCTGGAGGCGCAGTGCAGGGCAGAGAAGCAGGAGGAGACGCGCACCGGCTTTCCCCCTCCTTCCGGTCCAGTCTCCTTCCAAGACCTTCCATGGCTGGAGTTCCAGTTGGCAAGGGAAACTGGGACACACACATTTCAGTCCTTCGTGACACACAGCAGACCTGGGACCGTTCCCGACTCTGACAGCCACCGAAGGGAAAGTTTGGAACAGGGCAGGATTATGTCTGAAGCTGTATCCCTGTACTCTTCTGCCTGTAAGTTATTTAATGGAGCTTTGAGGAGGCGGCTGTTCTGGGTGGGGTCTCTCATCCTATGAAAAGCTGTCCTGATAACACACACAAAACGTTCTCTGATGTCATCAGATGATGGTTATTTTTTAATTATTAGCTTATTTGCCTTGCCTGATGACGAGCTATTACTTTTTCTGTCTCCAATATATAGAACCTGAGATAGGATTGCTGCTAATGAAGTCTTATAACAATTCTTATTAGGACGCTTTTATTCCGTAAACTGGCAAGTTTCCGGTATGCCTTCAACTCCATTCCCATTATTCTAATCATGTAATGTCTAGCAATAGCATCACATTAAAATTTCAAAGCATTTTTCTCTGTTCTCTGACAAAATAAAATCTTTACTTGTTTACAGATGGCAATTCCTATTTTGAGTCGTGAAATGGGGAGGATATGAGGAACTTTCTGGTGGATCGTGCTAAAGGGAAATTATGCCAAATGACATTTCACAGAAGTGCTAAGTGATGGTCAGTGACCAAGGTGAGCCAAAGGCAAAGGGGGAGAACATGGTGAGGACCTAGTGGGAAGGGGCAGCAGGTGGCGAAGAGGGAGGAAGGGGCCCTGAAGTCAGGCCACAGACACTCAACAAGCACCTCCCGCCTGCCCGGCACTGTCCCAGCTGCTGGCAATAGAGGAAAATGCAACACAGACTGTGTTCTTTCACAGAGGTGATGTTCTAAACGGGAACAGAAAGCAAAGCTCATTTAAAATCCATCAGGATTTCAGGCTGTGGGACTGGAGGGAGGAGGCGATATTTACTGAACGGGGAACCCCCAGGGAGGTGGCCGGGAAATCTCTCTCTGAGATGGTGGCTTTGGTAACCACACCTGAGTGGGGAGCTCAAGAAAAAGCATTCTAGACAGGACATCCTTCCAGAGGCCACGACAGACTTGGCATTTTTGAGGACTCGAAAGGCAGCCTTGTGGCTAGCATGCACTGAAGGACGCAGAGAGGGCTGAAATGGGTTGACTGCTGCAGCAGCTGCATTTTATTAAACCCACAAATTAGGGTGGAACCATTATTCCAGGATGACTGTGAGACAAACAACACCGGGAATGTAAAGAAGAGATTCTGTTCTGTGAGGCATGGGGTTAGGTGCTTAAAGGACATAGAGATGAAGATGGCACAGTCCCTGCCTCTCAGGATGCTCAGCGAGAGAGGAAGAGACCAGAAGCAGAAATGAACATGTATCAGGAGAAACAGTTGTGCAAAAGGAAAACATTCCAATCAGACAGCAAACCACTAAGGAAGACATTATTTTCATGAAGAAATGTAAGATGGATTGCGATGCTTCCAGTGTGAAACAGAAGAGTTCAGCTCAGGCAGAAGTGACAAGCGACCGTTTCAGGTGGCACAGTGTCAACCAAGCCAGAACTTCAATCGTGGGGTTTGGAGCCAGAAGGGACCTTCATTATCACTGAATTCAACCCCTTCATTTTCCAAAGAAGAAATAAGAGAGGTTAAAGGGCTAGTTAAAGGTCAGTAAACTGACACCTGCTCAAGAATCTTTCTAGAACATATTTTTCTTCTTTTTTGCATGTAAAAATAGCATGGTCATAGGTATCAGCTTGAACCAATGCTCCACACATTCTGAAACACAACTTTAAAGTATGGTTCAGCTGGTTTCTTTCACTTGTTTATTCATTCAACAAATATTGATTGAAAATATGCCTATCATATGTCATGGAACATCTATCATGTGCTATTGAACATTTTATGCTAATCATTGCACTCTTGCACAGTGAATCAAAAACCCAAGTTAAAAACAAACAGTTGTTGTTTCCCTTTAGCTGAATGTAATGGAAAGCAAGAAGTCATCATAAGTAGAACCATAATTTTCCCAAAGCATGACAGTAATTCTGGGCTTCTTGTCTATAAATAGGTTGGTCCACTCTAAATGGACCTCACTGCACTTTAAATCACAATTACTAAGTAACCATCCATGAACAGCTGATGCTGGGATTGTATGATGTAGATGAGTGAACTTCATGCTAGGGCATTTAAAGATATGTCTGTGGGATGACGAACAGCCTATACGAAGCGTAAATGCTCAGCTGCTCGGAATTCTTAGCAGGTCTCTGAATTCTGTCTAAAAATATTGGCGGCAACATCTGCCCTCATTGTCAAAGCATGCTGAGAAGGCTTTAATATTCACCCAGAACAGGTAGGCGCTTGGTTTTCAGGGGGCTGAATAAAGATCCTTTCCCCAGCAATTTGTGTAGACTGCATTTAAACTTCCTTGGAGATACTGAAAACTGCTGGAAATTTAAATTCTAGTTTCAGGAAGATTGGTATTTGTTAAAGAAATCATTCCCTGGGAGTCAAAAGGCAGGTTCTGACATCATCTGTGCTGTGAACAAGCCCGTGCAGCCTGTGCCTCAGAATGTCCCCCGTCCCTTCTGTGTGCAGGTCCCTCTGCTCTAGGGGCCACCTGGGGACGACGGACGGGTGGTCTTCTGATCCATGAACACATCCTGTGCTTTCTAACCCCAGTGCCTTTGCTCATGCTGCTTCCTCTGTCTGGAATCTCATTCCCTCGTTTCTGTGCCTAGAACAAGACAAAAGGAAACAAACCCTGCTCTTTCTTTCAGGCCTACCTTAAAATTTACTTCCAACATTATCAGTAAAAATGACCCCTTCTTCCCCAGCAGTCTGCAATTTTGTCATGTACAAGGTCTTACTATGTGCCATGTACTTTATACTCATCTATCAACTGAATTCTCACACCTACTTCCCCTCATCTCTAGTGGGAAACAAGAGCCACAGTCAAGTCAGTAGCAGGTAGTAGAGCTGAGATTCAACCCCTGAACATTTGACTTATCTTCCTTATTTTCTAGCTATCTGACCTCTACCAGCCAAATATCTTGCAACTAGTTTTATAGATCTCTGCTTACACTATGGAACGTGAATCTTTGAATGGAAGCCCAAGATCAAAAGGACCTGGGGCTTAAGAAAAAAAAAAAACAGCTCATCCGTAAACCTGAGTTGATGTTCTGCCATGTTGGTGGCAAGCTTGAGGTCTGCTAGAACAAAACAGTGATTCATTGAGCAGATTTGGATCCGGAAAGCACATTAGTTAAAGACCCAGAAATTTTGATACTCAGTTCTTTAGGTTTTCTGTCTCTGATCTGTTTAACACGCGTGTATTACGTATCATTTTGCAACAGGTCCTTGAATGAGTCTCTCTTGTTTTTCTGAAATAATTCATTTATTCATTTATCATATACATATCATTAAATATAAT
Source organism: Okapia johnstoni (assembly GCA_024291935.2). Lineage (NCBI taxonomy): Eukaryota > Metazoa > Chordata > Mammalia > Artiodactyla > Giraffidae > Okapia > Okapia johnstoni. The sequence continues at coordinate 1,954,486 of CM044311.1, read as the reverse complement.
TATACTTAGTGAGCATCTATTATTTTCAAGGCAGTATAGAGGATTCACACGAGTATAAGGTAAAATCCATGCCTGCTAAACCAGACATCAGTGAGATGAGTCATGTGTACACATAACTATAATGCAACTTTGTATAAATATTACATTTTAGGGGAAATGCCATTGACATTTCATTAATCTAGATTCACACTTTTAAGCCGTCATAATTTTGCAGTACATTTCCCTTCTCATGCCTAAGATAGAACAAGTTGAAAATGGAGGGAAGAGTACAGACAAAGCATAGAAGGGAAGCTAACGTATATGAAACAAAAAACAAACATAAAACACCAGGACAGTGCTGAATACTATCGCAAAACTCATATTCACTTTTTTTGCAAATGACACATTTTAAGTCAGAATAGTTATAGTCAGTAAACCATCCAAAACGTTGCCCCAAACAGTCACGCTATAAATACATAATGTTTTCTCCTACCATATCCGTGAAGAATTGCAACTTACCTAGAATTGAGGTCATCAATGTCTCATCCATCTGGGAGGCTTTTTTTTAATACCTATAGCTCTCACTCTCCTTTCTTTAGGCAAATTAGCAGAGCGCAATCAAAATGCATTCTTAATTCATAAGCAGATAATGCTTTGAGTTGGCAAGTCTCACAGCTGTGTACAGTGTTGGCATCCATTCCTTGCCCAACACACCAGCAACTGCTCCATAGCCAAATCCCCTGTTAAGTCCTTCACCACACTGTTTATGTCTCCTGTAAGGCCTCCAGAATATATTTGTGTATCTCATCTTTGTCAGCCCAGAACTAGAAGCCCGATCATATTGGTTAGGACAAATGTTGCTCCTAACATGGGTTATTTCTTCTCATAGTTCATCAACTTATTTATCAGTTACAACTCCTGGTGTCACTGTCTAGAGATGTTTGGAGAGCTGGTTCCAGTGATCACTTCTGCACCAATGGTTAAAGATGCTAGCTAAAAACTACATCTTTGTGTTTTTTAAAAAGGAATTTAGGGATAAAGAATTGTCATTTCCTGAAGGCTTCTTTATGATTGGTTCATCTTGTGGTTGCAAATGACATTATAGATGAAACCCTGAATTCCTACTGAAATGATCTGCAAGACCATAAGGGCCTTGGGAGCATATTTTTATTCACTGTTGAGTTCCTGCACCTCACACAAAGCTTCCAGGATGGGTGGTCAGTACACTGATGTTGAATCCAACTGACTAAGAAATTGTGGTTCATTTTGTTTATGCTGTGGATAGAAATCTGCTAATAATGTGGCTCAAGTTCAGAGGAACGTTCTTGGATTTTAAGGAATGTAGGTAGCAAGATAAACAGTAGGTGGGAAGCTTGGAAGAGTTTTGCCTTGAGTTTCCAAATCTAAGGAAAATTTTTAGTCAACCTATCTGCTTTGCCTTTGTGCTGTGGATCCTACTCAATACAAATATTTACCCCTCAAGCGGACACTTGGTAAAAAAAGACAAGCCACAGCGACTGTGTATTGGGTTGGCTAAAAAGTTCATTCAGGTGTTCCGCACCCTCTTACGGAAACCCCTGAGCAAGCTTTGACCGAGCCGGAGGGCGTGCAATGAAATCCCTTTAACCTTCTCGGATGAGCTTCAGACTTGGCTTTCTTACAACATGGCCTTTCCTCTCATTGGGGAAAAAACAATTGACAGGAAGACGGTCTCCGAAACTGCCCCTGAGGCAGAAAGGTCTCCGAAACCGCCCCTGAGGCAGAAAGGTGGAAACCAGGTGTGCATCACACCCCTTTCTTTCTGGGCTCCTGGCTGAATAGGACAGCTGGTCCTAGAGACGGGACTGTTGGTCAATAATGCTCTGACTTTTGTTTGGAAACTGTATGCGGAGGAAATCAGAGGGTGTTTGCTGCTGTGAATGAGCCTTGGGAGTATATTAATATTTCTCAAAAGAAATTATTCACGGGTCAGGTCAAAGGAGCCGTGCTCTACCCTATGACCTCCTTTTAACCTCCTTGAGAAATTTGAAATTATTCAAAGAAAAAAAAAAGACAAATATATAAACCAGTCTAGTGTATGGCTGCTCCTGGTGAGTCATGCCGACGCTGAGATAGTGCCGGGGTGAGTAGGGTACAGGAACACTGACGCCCGAGTTCACAGCAGGTTCCCGAAGGAGGGTAACGTTCAGGCCAAACCTTTGCTTTTTTGTCAAGCTTTTGTCCCAAATCCTACTGGAGTCTTCTACCCTGCCAACTGTACCTAGGAGAGCTGCCAGATAAAATATAGGACGCCCAGCTAAATTTAAATTTTAGATAAACAGATCATCTTTTAAGGTAAGCATGTCCCAAATGTAGTATGCTAGAGATATAAAATATAATTCATACTCCCAAAACATCCAGCTCAGTGAGAAAAGACATACAGACATATAATGGAATATTAACTAAACCACAACATACTAAATATTATACATATTAAATATTTTATACCAAAGTAGTGCATGCTTGTGTGCGTGCTAAGTTGCTTCAGTCATGTCCAACTCTGTGCAACTGCATGGACTGTAGCCTGCCAGGCTCCTCTGTCCATGGGGTTCTCTAGGCAAGAATATGGAGTGGGTTGCCATGCCCTCCTCCAGGGAATCTTCCCAACCGAGGGATCGAACCCATGTCTCTTATGTCTCCTGCATTGGCAGGTGGGTTCTTTACAAGCACCACCTGGAAAACCCAATGCATATAATATACTATAAAGTAATCCCAAATGTTGCATAGAATATATTTATACTAAAGATTATTTATTGTTTATCTAAATTCAGATTTAACTGGGCACTGGGTGTTTTTGTTGGTTTGGTTTGGTTTTTGCTAAATCTGGCAACTCTACTAGAAGAAAAGGACTCCTGGCACCTGGGCTATCTGTCAGCCTAAGGTGAGTCCCCTGCTTGGTCCCTTTCCCCTGGATCCACGTCTCAATCACATACATCAGTACCAGCTCATTTCCCAGCAAAGGACACCACCATAAGGAAGTGGAGGAGAGTTCTTTCCTAAACGCCTACAGTGGATGTGCCAAATCCCCTCGGTCCAGGCTTCCCCAGGAAGTTGGCCCAGGCTCTTCCATCAGGTCAAGCATGTATGAAGAGAGAGACCAGGAAGGGCCAGATTGATTCTGGTTCCCTGAGCTCCAAGACCTTCCATCTTTACCCTCTAATCTCCACCACCGTGCACTGTGATCCAGCACCTGACCTTAGACACGGCCCATCAACAGCAGCACCTTGCACACATGTAATATATATATAAATATATATAAATTACTTTGAAGGACAATAATCAACACTGTGGTTCTTACATATCTTACATATCTCTGCTCTTGGAGAATTCTTTTCTATATCTGAAAATACATTTCCCTTCCACCCCAAATGGCTATGTACATAATATTAATCCTTAAAGATGACACCTTTGCAAATAAATTAACTTGTAGTTACAAACTGCTAATTAAAAATTATCTTTCTTAGTTTAATAAACAATACATATTTTAACAAAAAATTTAAAATAAAGCACCTTCCAAATAAAGGGTACAAGTTACTTTGAATTGCACTGTCCAGAGAACCCGTATAAATGTTATATTATAGATCTTTCCTATCTTTTTTTTTTTTTTTTTGCTATTTTATGAAATTGGAACCACGTTGTATATACTGCTTTGTAATTTTTTTTTAAACAAATGATAGACTGTGGGCATTGCCCTGTGACATTAAATGTGTTCAACAATATGATTTTTGAAGAACACAAAGTGCTCTTTCACAGACATATGCCATAATTTTTTGTTTATTCCCTGTTGCTGGACATTCAAAGTGTTTCCTAGTATATGTGATGCCAAGAGAAATTTTCAGGTTAAAATGTCACCTTGGATGACACCACAGTAAAACGCCATCTGATTTTCAATGAAAATAACTGCAAAGAAGAGAAAACAATGAAAACTCACAGTAACTCTGAAAATTTTGATGATAACAGTTAATGCAAGAATCTGAAAGGACTCAGTGCTAATCATAAGACAAAAAGACTGAGCAAATCAAAACTATTTGTTTCATTCCATGAAATGCCTAACCTTCACCCTGTGAAATAGAACAACTTGGGAGAGAAAGATACAGTATGTTCTCCCACTGTCTGTCCCTATGCAGAATCAATCTATTTACCAAGCAGAAAGTTAGAAGCTGTTCTTTGCAGTAGAGCTGTTGCTTCTGAAGGATGTGCCTTCTTTTCCTTTGATACCACGTATTCTCTACCACTACAGAGATAGCCATGCCCAAGATGAAAGCAGGTAAAACAAATGGCGTGCTGACGGCAATGCCCCCGATTCTGGGAGAGGATGTGGCCCCCAAAGCAAAGCCTGTAAGTCAGGAACACAGAGAATAAACTGCGAACGTGTATCACAGAGTATGTATGTATATTTCAGGATTTTCGCCTGTTGACAGCATGATAAATCTAGACAGTAGCAATAGCAGATGTCATCTCGGTAAGGCAGAGCTATAACAGGTAGGTGCCTTCTAGAGGTAGGCATTGAACTTGGAGTAAACTCATCAACTTGCCTCTAGTTGTCATGATGAGTAAAAAATGTCACAATTATGCAAGTGGACAGAATCAAGGGAAGTCACACATCTTGTTTGTTGACATGTGCCAAGGTTATAACAAAAGTGAAAAGACAGCACCACGAAGGCTAAGAGGGAATAAAAGCAATACGGGAGGTTCAGAGGAGGAGCGTAATAATGAAAATTATCAACTGCTAGTGCGGAAAAAAAATTCCGTGACATTTTGGCATCTCCAATTAATACAAGGAAAAATTCCTTCAGTGAGGAGGAGCTAAGGAAGAAAGCCAACAAACTGTCATGGAAAGGCAACAATACGACCTAAAAGTAGGTGTGGCTGAGATGCGGGGGGACTGCAGATAAATGATGAACCTAATAGTAGTTGGAACCTGGGATCTGGGACCCTTTGCTGCAACGGTTGCACCTGAACAAATGTCTTCTCAAACAACAAAATACAAAGAAACTATAAGTGACTAAAAATAACTGCATGCATGGGCAGTTGGGCAAAATACGGACAATAAGATATAAAAAAGCCAAAAAGCCTACCTGCCACTTCTGAAGAGCTGAGAGCAAAACAGAGTGTCAAGAGCAAAAGCAGGGTACTGTGCATGTCTGCTGTACTCAACACCACCGAAGGGGTGAGAAAACCACCCAGGCCACCCCTCCTGCCCAGCCCCCAGGCCTGCCCCTATTCTCACCCCTTTCAAGGAACCAACCTGCCCCCACATCACCCCCACCCCTACCACAGGAGCTAGCGAGCAAGAAAGCATACACACCCCTGCTGCATCAGGGATCCCAATAAAGCCTCACCTGAATTTCCTGTCTGGCCTCTGATCAATGTCTATTTGATTGATTAAGGAGGCCAAGAAGGCTGGCCTGTAACCATAGCACAATTTAAGATGCTCTTGGAGCCCGATAGGAGCAGAAAGAATGATGCCGGCAGTGACGTATTGATGATGATGGCGGTGGGGTGGTGCCGGCGGTGGTGATGAAGAAAGAAGACATTAAATCAGACCCACGGAGAAAATGAAACAGTGGTGGTCATCAAGCAAAATAAGAGCATGACATGCTCTAATCAATGTACTCTGGGGGTGGTTATGCTACAGGGAACATCTACCATAGTGCTTTGCTCACCGGAGTCACTGGAAAAGAGCATTAAAGCCTACTTCACTGGGGGAGATACCTCACTAACCAGTCACTGAAATGAGATGGAGAAGAGAAAGTACATGAAATCCCTGATGTCAGAAGACGTGGATTCCAATTTTATTGCTGTAGCTGCATGACCCCAGGCAGCTCACTGAACATGAGGTGTGAAATTGAGGGTATCGGCGGGAGAGGGAAACCTAACCGAACAACTGATGAAACATTCAAACAGACGTGGACTGGGAAGATGGGAATCCTGCGTCCGGAGCTGACTCACTGCATGTGTGTTCTCAATAAGGCCATCCATCTCCTGACTTCCTCATCTCTAAACTGAGCCTGATGAAATCCAGGGCACAGAGCTGTTAGGGTTACATCGGAATGTTGGCATGCTGACGCCTGGTATCTTGCAGGCAGGTTCTAAAGGCTGTGCTTATTTTTTTTTAATTTTTAGTTTAGGTTGGAGTATAGTTGATTAACAGTGTTGTGCTGGTTTCAGGTGGACAGCAGAGCGACTCATTTGCACATAAATGTGTTTGTTTTTAAATGAAGAAAGCAGCCCGATGACACACTAACAATGACACGCGTCAAACCTGAGCAGCCGAAAGCGCATGGGAATGTGCTCAGTGACTGTCCAGGTGGCACCAGTGGTAAAGAACCCTCCTGCCAATGCAGAAGATGGAAGAGAGGAGGGTTTGATCCCTGGATCAGGAAGGTCCCTTGGAGAAGGACATGACAACCCATCCTTGCCTGGAAAATCCCTGGGGAGCCTGGGGGGCTACAAACCACAGGGTCACAGAGTCAGGATCACTGAAGTGACTGAGCATGCAAGCACACAGGTCAAAGGAAGCAGCGTTGAAGGGCTAACATTAGACAAAGCAGAATTTGGGGCAACAAAAAAAAGACTTACTTGTCTTGAAAGGTCATTTTGTATTAATAATAAGTATATTTCACAAAGAAAGTATAAAAATCATAAACTTTCTGTACCAAACAAAATCACAGTTGCACATATGAAGTGGGCATTCTTGTAACTAAAATGGAATTACAGGTATATTAAGTGAAAGTTTTAAAACTTTTCCCTAAGCCTAGCCAAAAAGAAGGGGAAGAAAGTGAGAAAAAAAAATAGTATAATTTGGGACACCAAAATCATAAATAATGAAGGAAATGATTAGCAGTTTTTACTAACTTTTCAATTTAATTTTTAGTGAAAAAATTATACAATAAACAACAACTTGGAAAGAAGCTGGGGACATATTTGACAAAAGGATAATTCTCCTAGAAATTCAAATTTAAAAAAGAACATACAGAATAATTAAAAGAGAAAAACAGGAAAGATCACATACTGATAAAGATAGGAAGCAGTCGTTACAATTATCAAGCAATTCATACAAACATTTTTGTTGAAGAAAATGAAAAGCTAAGAGTTCAGAGACTGTGCACAGAATGCAGGAATTTTTCTGCTGAAGGTGAAATCCGGTTACCGAGTCTAGGCTCTGGGGAACAGGGGCCGTGCTAGAAAAACCTGAGGAAGGTCTTCTAAACCCAAAACATTGCACCTACCTGTGGTCCACATTAAGAAAGAAGTGTCTCCAAGTGGTGTTGATTAGCTGGTGATGAACTGGACTTGTTGGTTAACAAAGCACGGGCTGACTTTGGATTATGACATCAACTGCTCTGCTTCATATGTGAGGTGTCCAAACAGAAATTCCTACTTCCCAAGAGGGGAGGTGACCAGGTCAGGGTTGTCAATTTCATATTGTTAATCTCTTTTACAATGAGCAGCTGTATTTTTATAATCTGAAACAATAACAAATACACAGTTGAGTTTTGAACAACCTGGGAATTAGGGGTGTTGGCTCTCTGAGCAGCAGAAAAACCAAGTATTGATATAACTTTACAGTTGGCCCTCCATATACTGGGTTCTGGGTCGCTGAGAGTCGGACATGACTGAGTGACTTCACTTTCACTTTTCCCTTTCATGCATTGGAGAAGGAAATGGCAGCCCACTCCAGTATTCTTGCCTGGAGAATCCCAGGGACGGTGGAGCCTGGCGAGCTGCCGTCTATGGGGTCGGAGAGTCGGACATGACTGAAGTGACTTAGCAGCAGCAGCATCTGTGGATTAACCAACCAGATTGTGTAGTATTGTAGGGTTTGTCCACTGAAAAAAATTCCCATAAAAGCATATTCATGCAGTTCAAACTCCCCCTGTCTTGGTCAACTGTACTTCTATTTTGAAAACAAAAAGTAAATTTTGAATTAAACTGAGTCATGAAATCATGAAGCAACTCACCACTTTCAAGAAAAAATATAATGTGAAAGAAATATTTTTAAAAAATTTTAAAACCAGTTCTCATATATCCTGATTTTGAGGGATGAGATTTAGAAATGCATAAGTTAAGAACTGATGTTTTTGAACTGTGGTGTTGGAGAAGACTCTTGAGAGTCCCTTGGACTGCAAGGAGATCAAACCAGTCCATCCTAAAGGAAATCAGTCCTGAATGTTCATTGGAAGGACGATGTTGAAGCTGAAACTCCAATACTTTGGCCACCTCATGTGAAGAACTAAAGAAAAGACCCTGACGCTGGGAAAGATTGAGGGCAGGAGGAGAAGGGGACGAGAGGATGAGATGGCTGGATGGCATCACCGACTCAATGGACATGGGTTTGGGTGGACTCCGGGAGTTGGTGATGGACAGGGAGGCCTGGCGTGCTGCAGTTCATGGGGTTGCAAAGAGTCGGACACAACTGGACTGAAGTTAAGAAACTAACTCAATGGACATGAGTTTGAGCAAACTCTGGGAGACAGTGAAGGACAGGGAAGCCTGGCATGCTGCAGTCCATGGGGTCGCCAAGAGTCAGACAGGACTTAGCGACTGAACAACAGCAAAGTTAATGAAAAGGCTGCAGTGCTCAATGGGAGGTCCTGCTGTATTGCAGGTGGAATATTCCAAGGCTGTCGCAGCAAGGCAAGGAGAGCCATCATAACTTGGGACATTTTAGTGTCCTCTGACCTGACAGATCAGTGCAGAATAGGGACTCAATTGCTAGGAGCTACTGATGCAGTTGAGATCTAGTAGCACCAGGTCAGCATTACTGTGTGGGCATCCACGAGGATAAGCTGATTAACCCAAAGAGCTTCCTTCTAAAGGCAAGCTGTAAGCTCATTAAAAAGCCAAAACCTTAGAACCTGAAACGCATGCTCTCAAGGGAATCCAAACCTGGCCCCAAGCCAGTGAAACTGGTTTTCCATGGAAGGTTCCAACACATATAAAACGTGTGAGGTACACTGCATTATTGTACAAAGTATGTTCTGTTCCCTCCGCCTCCATCTCAGGAAGGTACACTCAGATCCTCATGGTTCTGTAACCAAGAGGCACGTCAAGAGAACTTCTCAGTCTCCAAGGGGAAGCAATTCCCTAAGGTGTGTGTGTGTGTGTGTGTGTGTGTGTGTGTGTGTGTGTGTGTGTGTGTGTGTATACACATAGGCTTCCCTTATGGTTCAGTGGTAAAGAATCCGCCTGCAACGCAGGAGACACAGGATACACGAGTTCAATCCCTGGGTCAGGAAGATCCCCTGGAGGAGGGCATGGCAACCCACTCCAGTATTCTTGCCTGGAGAATCCCATGGACAAAGGAGCCTGGTGGGCTACACTCCACAAGGTTGCAAAGAGTCGGACATGACTGAAATGACTTAGCACGGCTAAGTCATTTTCTTATTATATAATATATATGTTATATTAATAATATATATATATGTGTATATACATACATACATATATATATATATATATATATATATATAGCAATGGGAAAAATGGAGAGGAAAGGATGTCCCAGAAGCAGAACCAAGAGCCATGGAGAACATTGGACTGGGAAGAACCAGGACCTACTCAAGGAATATTTTCCACTGCCAAGAATCAGGGTCCTGGCTAGCATGGCCAGTGGGCTTTCACCATTGTTACAGATGGACCAGTAGCTGCTGTGAACTTACCACTCATTCCTTTCCAAAAGGCTGTGTTTGTTGTGGGCTATCCTGTCACTGATTCCTTTTTAGATCGTACATGTCCAGATCTAAAGGAGCCACATGTGGATCTGGTGTAGTGAAATTCACACAGCCATGTCTGACTCTTTGCAACCCCATGGACTGTAGCCCACAAGGCTCCTCTGTCCATGGAATTCTCCAGGCAAGAGTACTGGAGTGGGAAGCCGCTCCCTTCTCCAGGGGGTCTTCCCCACCCAGGGATGGAACCCAGGTCTCCCACATGACAGGCGGATTCTTTACCATCTAAGCCACCAGGAAAGTGAAACTAGTACAAGAATTCTGGGGTTGTGAGTCTGATATTTGATTGGAAAAGACTTACATATTGTCTCCTTTAAGGAGCAACAGAGTGTATTTTGCATGCACAATGGGAAGAAGGAAACATTTGTGACCAAATAGAGTCAGTGGTAAGACTGTATTATTCAAACTATTTGCTGTCCTTCCCCGTGTGGAATTACACATTCATATGAGATCAAAGTCAGTGCTTGTCATGATACTTGTGCCAAGATTCATGTGCCACCACCGAGCAGACTTTCTCCGAACACGACGTGCTTCTCCCTTTGCTGTGACATGAGCCGTCTCCATAAGGTCTGCTCCACCATCCTGGGGATGGGAATCAGGGCATAGACCTGAAGCCACACAATGATGTGCATACGAAACAATTTCAAAGTTAATCTCTCTCATCTTAAACCAATACTGTATCTTAGTCATTTGTTACCTCAACATACCTTAACCTAAAATGACACATACAGGATACACATTATCTGATTAAAGTGAATGTTATCTGATTAAAGACATCCTAGAATGCGAAGTCCAGTGGGCCTTAGGAAGCATCACTACGAACAAAGCTAGTGGAGGTGATGAAATTCCAGTTGAGCTATTTCAAATCCTCAAAGATGATGCTGTGAAAGTGCTGCACTCAATATGCCAGCAAATCTGGAAAACTCAGCAGTGGCCACAGGATTGGAAAAGGTCCATTTTCATTCCAGTCCCAAAGAAAGGCAATGCCAAAGAATGCTCAAACTACCACACAATTCACTCATTTCACATGCTAGTAAAGTAATTCTCAAAATTCTCCAACCCAGGCTTCAACAGTGCATGAACCATGAACTTCCAGATGTTCAGGCTGGAGTTAGAAAAGGCAGAGGAACCGGAATCAAACTGCCAACATCCATTGGATTATTGGAAAAGCAAGAGAGTTCCAGAAAAACATCTACTTCTGCTTTATTGACTATGCCAAAGCCTTTGATTGTCTGGATCACAACAAACTGTAGAAAATTCTGAAAGAGATGAGAATACCAGACTACCTGACTTTCCTCTTGAGAAACCTGTATGCAGGTTAAGAAGCAACAGTTAGAACTAGACATGGAACAACAGATTGGTTCCAAATAGGAAAAGGAGTACGTCAAGGCTGTGTATTGTCACCCTGCTTATTTAACTTCTATGCAGAGTACATCATGAGAAATGCTGGGCTGGAGGAAGCACAAGCTGGAATCAAGATTCTCGGGAGAAATATCAATAACCTCAGATATGGAGATGACACCACCCTTATGGCAGAAAGTGAAGAAGAACTAAAGAGCCTCTTGATGAAAGTGAAAGAGGAGAGTGGAAAAGTTGGCTTAAAGCTCAACATTCAGAAAACTAAAATCATGGCATCTGGTCCCATCACTTCATGGCAAATAGATGGGAAAACAGTGGAAACAGTGACAGACTTTATATTTTGGGCTCCAAAATCACTGTAGTTGGTGACTGCAGCCATGAAATTAAAAGATGCTTGCTCCTTGGAAGAAAAGTTATGACCAACCTAGACAGTGTATTAAATAGCAGAAACATTACTTTGCCAACAAAGTTCCATCTAGTCAAAGCTGTGGTTTTTCCAGTAGTCATGTATGGATATGAGAGTTGGACTATAAAGAAAGCTGAGCACTGAAGAACTGATGCTTTTGAACTGTGGTGTTAGAAAAGACTCTTGAGAGTCCCTTGGACTGCAAGGAAATCCAACCAGTCAATACTAAAGGAAATTAGTCCTGAATATTCATTAGGACTTCCCTGGTGGCTCAGACGGTAAAGCGTCTGCCTACAATGCGGGAGATTGAGGTTTAACTCCTGGGTCTGAAAGTTCTCCTGGAGAAGGAAACGACAACCCACTCCAGTATTCTTGCCTGGAAAATCCCATGGATGGAGGATCCTGGTAGGCTACAGTCCATGGGGTCGCAAAGAGTCGGACATGACTGAGCGACTTCACTTCACTCCTCAGTAGGAAGACTGATGCTGGAGCTGAAACTCCAATACTTTGACCACCTGATGCGAAGAGCTGATTCATTTGAAAAGACTCTGATGCTGGGAAAGATTGAGGGCAGGAGGAGAAGGGGACGACAGAGGATGAGATGGTTGGATGGCATCATCGACTTGATGGACATGAGTTCGGGTAAACTCCGGGAGTTGGTGATGGACAGGGAGGCCTGGCGTGCTGCAGTCCATGGGGTCACAAAGAATCAGACACCACTGAGTGACTGAACTGAACTGAAAGATCAATGCATATATAATATAAATTCTATTTAATTATAGATGTTATAGTGCCTGGATCTCATATATCATTATTTCCTTTTTACTTTCATTATGTGTTTAAGGCTAAATAGGAAGTAGTTTGGTAAAATAATGTTTTGTATATTATTCCTTGTATTAATATTTCCAAAAACTTTTATCTATGTTAATGCCAAGTTTTTCAATAATAATACTTCAAACTAGCAATACCTAATATTTACTGAGCCTGACAATTTAAGCATTTTAGTTTTTTGCTTTCTGTTATTCCTTTATTTTCTGCATTTTTCTATATGAATTGAGTCTCTCTCCTTTTTTAAGAAAATATTCAACCTGATATTAATTCAAGTAGAATTTTCCTTCACATTTTTAATTGAAACTTTTCTAATTTAAGATGCAATATTCATATTGAAAAACATATGAAGGGCTTCCTTAGTGGCTCATTGCTAAAGAATCCACCTGCCAAAGCAGGAAACAAGTGTTTGATCCCTGGTCCAAGAAGATCCCACATTTCACAGAGCAACTCAACCCATTCACCATGACTATTGAGCCTGAGCTCTGAAGCCCAGGAACTGCAACTATTGAGTCCCCTGCTGCAGCTGCTTAAGCCTGCGTGCCTCGAGCCTGTGCTCTGCAACAAGAGAAGCCACCGCAGTGAGAAGCCCCCTCACTGCAACAAGGAGTAGACCCTGCTCTCCCCAACTAGAGAAAAAGCAATGCGGCGACAAAGACCCAGCACAGCCAAAAATAAATAAATAAATAGCCATTTAAAAAAAGAGAAACATGAAACCACCGCGGTTAAGGAAATCCAAGAAGAGGAATCATGGGAGAAGGGACTCACAGCTCCTAAGCTTTCTGAGAATGAAATTACCGTTTAGATACAGCAGCAATCACAACAGAAACCAACAGCAGTATGCGCCATTCACGGAGCGCTTAACGCGCTGAGCACTTTTCCTAATTGCACTTCCTAATCACATTATGGCGCCAGTATGATTACGCGCAGTTTCAGGTAAGGAAACCGAGGCAGAAAAGTTACAGAACTTTTTTTCAAATCATACACTAGCCAGTGGCTGAGTCAGGATTTGTACCCAAGTCTGTCTGATTCATAGACATGTGATTCTAAGGTACTGAGTGTTAAATACATGATACTGGGGGAAAACTAAGCAGTTTTTTTCTCAAAATAGTACCTGATTTATTTATCCAAGGTGCTTCTAGAAAAGAAATACACAGCATTGTAATTCGTCTTTACATAAAGCACATGTTTCATAGAGTTACAGACTTTGGTGAGTTAGAATAGTGGAAGTGAAGTCGCTCAGTCCAACTCTCTGTGACCCCAGGGCCTGTACAGTCGACGGGACTCTCCGGCCAGAATACTGGAGTGGGCAGCCTTCCCCTTCTCCAGGGGATCTTCCCAACCCAGGGAGCGAACCCAGGTCTCCCGCATTGCAGGCGGATTCTTTACCAGCTGAGCCACAAGGGTGAATTAGAACCAACACGTTTATAGTGCTCTCTGTCATTTGCTACATAGAAACCTTAAACATTCTTTCCTGAATTCTTAATCCAGCCTTTTACCACCTGGTGGAACCACCAACTCCTGAGTGAATATTCCTGGTTTTCACACGTGTAAGAATACGTTACAGTGTTTGTGCAGCATTCTTGCTGCTCATCCCCTGCCCTACCTGCACACACTTATCTTCCAGAAATACATCTGAATAAATGGGAAGCTGTTTTTGTAGAAAGGTTCCACTTCAAATATGTTGCCCCAGATCAATTTCCTTCAAGCTTTCCCTCAACCACTAACCTGCAGCATTATATGCCTATGTATCTACATCAGCTTGACCTTGCAAACAGGGTAAACTAAAAGTCATTCTTCTTGGATTTTAGGTCCAGGGATAATAAATGTGAATCTCCCACTATTCAACATCTCAGAAGAAAAGACAGTAAATCCCTTGCATTTTTCATGTGGTGTTTGAGAGGAGGAAGGGAAATGAAATACCATTAGTTCAGCTTCTCTGAGAGAAACAACACCCCTCCCCCAGCAAAGTAGCTTGGGTAGTCTGGGAATTTATTTTTTACATAGACTAGTTGGAGCTTTTGTAGCAACATTTATTTTTTACATAGACTATTTGGAGCTTTTGTAGCTACTCTGCTTCATGAAGTTGTCTGGGTGTTCTTCATGTTTGTTCAACCTTCATGCATAGGCATTGGCTTCGTGAGAATGGCCAATGATCTACATTAATTTCAAGCAGACATGTCCATCCTCTCAAGGCTACAACCTGGAGGTGCCATAAGCCACACCTCACATCCCATTGGTCAGACCTCGCTGAAAGGGAGGCTGGGAAGGTAGATGGATGTGGGGTAGTCCTATGCCACTGGTGGTGGAGTGGAAAGCATCTTAGACCAGGATAAGAAAGGTCCTGGTGATTGGCTTCACAGCAATGTGCAGTACTAACACCACTGAAGAGTACACTTAAAAAAATAGTTACGATAGTAAATTTTATGTGCATTTTACCATGGTAAAAAAAAAAAAAAGAAAGAAAAACCAGTTTACTCTCTAGAAGTTAACAGACATGAATCCCATTTATGCCATAATTAACTCTGTGAACTTGGGTGATTTTAGTATTACTGAACCTGAATCTAATCTATACAATGAAACTATTTTAGATTATCTTTCCAGGCATAACCATTTTAACTCTATGTTGGCTATTTATCTTAAACATAAGTGAATTTATTGGAAAAATGAATGGGAAATTGGACAATCAGGAGGCTAAAAGAATGGCGTACGTGAACGACCATTATGTTCACACACTAGTCCAGTCTTGTCCACACCACCATCGTGAAGGGTTCATTCTGATTGTTCCCTGCATTCTTGCTATTCACATTAAAAATCGTAAGTCATGTATTTCTCAAAAAAAGACACATACGTGGCCAAGAGCGCCATGAAAAGTTTCCCAGCATTGCTCATTATTAGAGCAATGCGAATGGAATCTACCGTGAGGGACCAGCAGTCAGAATGTGCTGCACTGCGCTCGGTCACTCAGCATGTCCGACTCTTTGTGGCCCCATGGGCTTCAGCCCACCAGGCTCCTCTATCCATGGAATTCTCCGGGCAATCCTGGAGCAGGTTGACATTTCCTACTCCAGGGGATCTTTCCAACCCAGGGATCAAACACGTGTGTCTTGCGCCTCTGGCACTGACAGGCAGGTTCTGTACCACTGCTCCACCTGGGAAGCCCAGTCATCACCAAAACAAAGAGAAAAATCTACAAACAATAAATGCTGTACAGGGTTGGAGGAAAGGGACCCCTCCTATATTGTTGGTGGGAATGTAAACTGGTACAAGACTAAGGAAAATAGTACAGATTTTTCTAAAAAAAACTAAAAATAGAGTTGCCATATGATCCAGCAATCCCACTCCTAGGCATATATTTCAACAAAACTCTAATTCAGAAAGATCCATGTACCCGTACATTCACAGCAGCACTATTTACAACAGCCAAGACTGGGACACAGCCTAAATGCCCACTGGCAGATGGAAAGATGAAGAACATGTGTACACACACACACACACACACACACAATGGAATACTACTCAGTCATAGGAAAGGATGAAATAACGCCACCTGCGGCAACATGCATGAACCTAGAGGTGAGGCCACCAAGCGACGTAAGTCAGAGAGAGAGGCAAATATCGTATGATACCACTTACATGTGGAGAGTAAAATGTGACACAAATGAACATGTCTGTGAAAGAGAAACAGACCCACAGACAAGAGAATAGACCTGCAGTGGCCAAAGGGGAGAGAGGTGGGGAGGGACGGACTGGGAGGTCGAGACAAGCAGACGCGAACTGTTATCTGTAGACTGGATACACAACGAGGTCCTACTATGTAGCTCAGGAAACTAAACTTAATATCCTGTGATAAATCACAATGGAAAATACTATGAAAAAGAATGTATTTATGTATATATATATATATATGAATAACTGAATCACTGCTGTACACCAGAGACCAACGCAACATTGTAAATTAGCTATACTCCAATAACACAAATCTTTAAACAACTGTAAGTCAAGGAAGAGACTGTCCTGGCCCACCGACATCTGAGTCTGCCCAGGCCAGGAGGATGGACCTGGCGCCCGTGGCTTCCTCACAGGAAACAGGCAGGTCCTCTGACCCACACCTCCGGTCACGTAGGGAAAGGCACGTGGGAACCAGCGGCTTACGGGCGGGAACCCACACCCTCTCTTTCTTTGTTCCTGAAATTCTCTCTGTCGGCTTCTATCACACCAGGCTCTTCTAGTTTTTCTCCTGCTTCTAGAACACTCTTCCTTCTCTTGGGCTTTGCTTTCTCTCCCTAATTTTCAAAGCTCTGACTTCACGGTTTTTCTGTTAGACCTCTTCCCTTCATTATCAATGTACTCTCACGGTCTTCCTCAATATTTCACTTCCTAATTCTGCCAATGGTCCCCACAAATCCACGTCAACTGTCTGACTTATCCTGCACATGTATGCACAGATGCACGTGTGCACAGATGCACACGTATCACTGCCTATTGGGTCTCCAGGCAGCTCACGTCCATCCCGTCCAGAACCACATTCCTCAGAGCTTCCTCCCACAGGCTCTTCCTTTTTGGGGCTGAGTTTTGTTTGGGGGAAATTATGCTCAGAGGAGTCTCTCTTTGCCAATATTTTACTTAACACGGGTTGACTGTGAGACTTGTTAATAATTCAATAATAATAATTCCATAATTGTTAATTCCACAAGCCAGTGGCATACAGGATAATGTCTCTTACTAGATGAACCAATAGAGAAATAACTCCCTCCAAACCAATGATAGATTGATCACACGATTGCTCCAGAGAGGAGAGGGCAGGAAGAAAGCCCAGATCTAAGTGCAGCGTCACATCCCTTGAGTTGTCTGTTGGGGTGAAACTGAAAGCCCTCGGTGCCGCAGCCCATCGCCGAGGGAGAAGGCTCCTCTGCCAGTGGCTCCTTGTCGCGAGGGCCCCATGAGTGCCACCGGGCAACCACAGGCGAACACGAGGGCATCCTGACACAACAATTGCCCTTTTGTATCAAAATAACTCTACAGTTAGGGAACTGCTCAGAAAGAAAGGAAAAAGAGGAATAGTTAGAGCAGCTGCGCTTGTATTACAGGCCGTCTGGGAATGTAAGGAGCTGCCCAGGCCACTAGGAAGGGAGGCAGGAGGAAAGGATTTGGGTAAATTGCATCAGTGCTTCTGGAAGCCAGTGCGGTCTCCGATAGGACGATCGCTCTCTCGCTCTCATTGGGGGAACCAGAAATCAGGTAAGAAACCTGACCGGAAAGGAATTCAGATGCGCGGTTACGGACCAAACACAAAGCCCTCAGTCAACAGCTGGGGCAGTGAGTGAGGGGGCCCCACAGGACACGGGCGGGACCCGGGGGTGCGGCGACACGGAGCCGCCGAGGGAAAGCCCTGATGCGGCAGGGTCAGCCCCACGCTCCCCGCTACATCTGGGCTTACAGGAGACGTCCTTTCGGTGTGGGGTGGTGGAAGAAACGCTTCCCAAGTTCACATTGTCATAAAAAAGTGGATTGGAAGTCCTTTCACCCCCACTCCACCCCAGGTTGCCCACCTTAGTAAATGGCACTTGAACCCACCTTGCCTCCAAGGCAGAAACAAACCAGGCAGAAAGAGCTGTCTCCATCCATCCATTATCCACATCCACCCAAACACCATGCCTTCTGGACTGAGCCTCGGACATATTTCCCCAGCCCCCACTTGCTCTTTTTGGCTACACCCGGTGCCGCAGGGGACCTTACTTCCCTCACCAGGGATCAAACCGGGGCCTCCTGCGGGGGAAGGGCAGAGTCTTAAGCACTGGACTGCCGGGGGGGGTCTCCCACATTCACTTGCTCTTAACCCACACTGTCAACCCCTTTTCCTCTTCATCAAGGCTCCTGGAGTTGGTGTCCGAATCAAACTAGAGAAAATGACCGTATTGTTAACTATAAAACAATATGTTTTGGAACTGCAATCACAATATATGTTTATACTGAAGAAAATTCCCAATAACAAGTAAAATTATTTTCTGTGTTACATGGCTGTGTTTTAACATTTTGTGTATTACTTTTAGCATAATAACTTCAAAAAATCAGAGCAAAAGTCACATTAGATGTCACAGTTATGTGGATACATTGACTTAATATGTGAAATCAGCTTTGGATTATTACCATTTTTTTAATCTTGGAAATATTACAGTTCAACTGATGGAAAATTCATAACTTGTATGAAAGATTGCATCATATTTAAAGGAACTTTTTGGGATAGAATTTGGTCAGCATCATTCAAGCTCTCCACTGACCATGGCTGTCAACTCTCAATGTTTCTTGTTTTTTCAGAATTCATTGTTTTAAAACTGAAAATATCAAAGGTCAAGTTTTCGTGGCCCTAAGTCTGAAGAAATTATTCTATGTCTTAAATTCCTATCATTTAAACAAAATTAAAAGATACTGACACATTTTTTTCTATGTGGAATTAAGAAGGAAGTCATTTCTCAGTAGAGATAGAACAGTCTGTGTTGTCAACAGGCAATGCTTTCATTAAATCTCCAAGAAATAGCTATTTCAGTGTGAATGTTCCAGATGGCTTCATCCCAGCCTTCCCACCTCGCCACACTCTCCCTTCTTAATGACGCGAGTCTTTTTATACATACACCAATGTGCACATGTATCCCTCCAAGGACTGATGCTTTTTAATAAGTGTGAAGGGTATTTTTCTGATTTGACTTGGAATCTAGGTGGCAAATTCCGAGAACAACATTCACTCCTAAGGCACCAGGAGACTCAGGTGGCCACCGCTGAAATTCACAGGGATCTTCATGTAGGGACTAGTTGAGAAGGGAAGGATTTGGTTGATGATCGACTCCAAGAAATGAAGAGAGATAGTGCTCTGGAAGAGGTGATGAAGCTTTCAAGATGTACCTGGCTCTCGGGGCTGGGAGTGGATGAGTCAGGTGAAATGTCCGAGGGCTATAGTCAGATCTTCATGTACTTTCATGAGGGACTTGGTGAAGCTCTGGGCAGAAGTAAGTCTGCTTCGGGCGCTAGGTGACTGTTGTGGCATGGAGTTAGGGTAAGAGTCATTCTCTCTTCCTTCACATAGTCTGCCACTACATCAGAGACCAATAGCTCTGGGGGCATACAAGGCAGACTTTTTCACAGTCCTCTCCATTGACCTTTGCAGGAATGACATTTCAGAGTGGGTATTTGAGACACAGCTGTCTCTGTGCTACGTGTTTTTTCAGCAGAGACATGAGTATTAAGGCAAAATACTTGACAGCAGCAAATTAGACCAAATCCCGCTATAAATCACTGGTGTACCAGTACCTGCCAGGTGCAGTTCCTGCCCTCTGGGGACTCCCAGAAATACTCGGAGGAGATTTTGAAAATGGAAGAATGTTCCAGTCTGGGCAGACAGGGAAAGAACAAGAACTTTGGATTCTTGAAAATTCATTTGCCTCTGCAAACAGGTGAGATCTTGGTTTTGTCAGCATTACAAAGGGATCTAGTCTTAGCATAAAGAAATACAAATGTACTTTGGGAATGTCAGTTGCCATCCTGAGAATGAGTGTGGGAGGCTTGCTTTTTTCTTTTTTTCTTTTAACAAGCAGGAATAACCTTAACCATATGATTTAGGCAACAGTGCTTTGAACTAAGATATTGCTAATAGAGTAGCCCTCAAATAACTTTAGTATGTGAGCTAATAGAATGCTTAATAAAGAACTCTATGTGATGCCAAGAATACATTCTTTCATAATACAGTGGGATTTCATCAATCAATTCTGGCAAGCAGACCAAGTATGTTGTAGAATTTCAGAATCAAAATTAAAGCATTCCAGGATGAAGAAAAACCTGTTCTTTCACTAAGACAGTCCCTTTCCTTGTGAATTATGGCCTAGTGCAGAAATTTTTAATAGTTTTATTTTAGGACATTTAGAAATAACTGCGAAAAATGAAGCTTTTTGGTCAAGAATTTCCTGGTGTAATTTCTCAACGACATTCTTTTGTTTCCCAACATGCAGGGCTTATGAACAACTTGCTCAGATCTGTGAGTATTCAGGCATCAATTTTCTTAATCCCTCACTAGATTCCAGGCCCCAGGGCACTCCTTCAACTCCCAAGCTACAATACCTGGTTTTATTCCAGGGTGAAAAGGAGACATTCCCTTTATACCAATGACCCAGTGGAGGGACATTATGATACAGAATATAGTCATGAAATTGTCAACTGAGAATTTTTGGTGGCAGCGTAGGAATATTTCACCTAAAATAGACAAGGAGATTCTGGTTCAAGTTTTCTTTCTGGAAACTTCTCTGTAAATTCTGGTTGTTATAAATTAAATGTGTAATGTTGAGTCTTAATCAACATCACTGGGCCTCAATTTCCTGATAGAGACATTGATTTAAATAATGTTTTGTCAAGAATGAGCAATGGGAAACACAAATCCTGTGAGATGCTCCTTTTCAAGAGGGGTCTATAATCCAAATAGGTTTAAAAATATGTCATATTAGCAGCCATTTCTCAAGTCTATGTGGCCATTGTCACAAGTCAGCCAATTTGTTTAATCATGGAAATCTTTTTCAAGTTACCCCCTATTAAAATCCAGATAAAGCACTTTAGAAAATGTTAGATTAAATGATCCATATGCCTGCTTCCAGTTAAGAAAATCTCTTAAAATAATAGAGACCGGGATTTACATGCATACACTACTGATACTATGTATAAAATAGATACCTGTTGAGTACCTACTGCATAGCACAGGGAACTCTGCTCAGAGCTCTGTGGCGACCTAAATGGGAAGGAAATCCAAAAAAGAGGGGATATATGTATAAATGTGGCTGATTCATTTTGCTACACAATAGAAACAAACAGCAACATTGTAAACCAACTATACTCCAATAAATGTTTTTAAAAAGAAATAAAAATAATATTTCTAAGCTTCATGAAAATTATTGCTAAATGACAAAATCATAAAACAAAATTATAAGCAAGCTAATTCTTTAATAAAGGAAATAAATCTTCATTCTTATGGGCCAACTGTAAGGAAATGTTCAACTTCCAACAAAATTGAAAACAGTCCTGTAAGAGTGATAACATCAGGCTTTTATCATTCAAAATAACTTCTTTGTCAATATGTTTTTATAATTAAACAGTAATTTTTTGCCCAGAAGTGAAATTTTCCCTCTTTGCCTAGGAAATAGTGTCATTCTTCTAGTTTTTGGGTGATTCTCTGATTATCAAAATGTGGCTCTTCTTTAGTGGAGCGTAGCTGACATAAATAAACGGATATTTCAAACTTTCAGTGACTCTTGCTTTAAGAAATAGTCACTAGCCTATGGGAACAGAAAACCATTACACATACACACACACACACACACACACACACACACACACACACACATATATATATATCCCTTGCACTTGTGCCAACTTCCTTGAGATATTTGGCCAAACTATTCAACCACTATGTGGCCTTGTCCACTGAACCAGAAAAAAACACTCCTGACCTTATCCTCATTACCCATATTCATAACTAGTCCTGTCTGCCAAGGCCTAATTGATTTGTGCACTCACCTAGATGTGCTGATACAATCTTCCTGGTTCCTCTCTGCTTAGTGAACTTTACATGGACAGATAGGGATTAGATTGTCCCTTCAAATAAAATTTGTTGGAAAACGGAAAAAGTTTGTCTTAGTTACATTCTGTTTTCATTGATGTCAAGCCATTTCTTTGAAGTTTTAGCTGATTCATGGATTGTCCTGTGGATGAGTTCTGCTATTTACAGTTTAAAAATAAATAAAGGAAGACTATTATCCCAATGAATCAAGCAAGAGGTTTTCCTCTCTCAGGGAATAATTATTCATTGATCCAAATAAAATTCACATAAGATAGAAATTAGATGGCAGAAGACCTAAACAGACATTTCTCCAAAGGAGAAATACAGATAGAAACTAAACACATGAAAAGATGCTCAACATCGCTCATTATTAGAGAAATGCAAATCAAAACTACAATGAGGTATCACATCACAGCAGTCAGAATGGCCATCATCAAAAAATCTGCAAGCAATAAATGCTGGAGACGATGTGGAGAAAAGGGAATCTTCTTGCACAATTGGTGGCAGTGTAAATTGACACAGCCACTGCAGAGAACGATATGGAGATTCCTTTAAAAACGAGGAATAAAACTACCATATGACCCAGTAATCCCACCACTGGGCAGGTACCCTGAGAAAACCATAATTCAAAAAGACACATGTACCCCACTGTTCATTGCAGCATTATTTACAATAGGCAGAACATGGAAGTAACCTAGATGTCCATCAACAGATGGATGGATAAAGAAGTCATGGTACGTATATACAATGGAATATTACTCAGCCACAAAAAGGAAGAAATGTGAATCAGTTGAACTGAGGTGGATGAACTCAGTTATACAGAGCCTGTTATACAGAGTGAAGTAAGTCAGAAAGAGAAAAATATATTAATGTATATATATAAGGAATCAAGAAAAAAGGTACTGATGGACCTGTTTGCAGGGAAGGAATGGAAACAGACCTAGAGAAAGGACCTGTGGACCAAGCTGGGGAAGGAGTGGTGGGATAACTGAGACAGCAGCATTGACACATAGACAGTACTCTGTGTAAACAGACAG
Organism: Okapia johnstoni; assembly: GCA_024291935.2. Classification (NCBI taxonomy): domain Eukaryota; kingdom Metazoa; phylum Chordata; class Mammalia; order Artiodactyla; family Giraffidae; genus Okapia; species Okapia johnstoni. The sequence goes on along the minus strand of CM044311.1, from coordinate 1,931,509 downwards.
CTGATGGAAGGCTGCTGTCCAACGGGGAGCCTGGCCTGGCACTGTGGGATGACTTAGTGCGGTGGGATGAGACAAGGGCTGGGAGGGAGGCTCCAGAGGAAGGGGGCGTACATATATTCAGTTTTGACTGATTGGAGTGTTGTATGGCAGAAACCAACACAACATGTAAAGCAACTATACTCCAATTAAAAAATAATATATTTTTTTAAAAGCTAAACAAACAAAAGGTCATACTTATTCCCTGGTAGCTCAGATAGTAAAGAATCTGCCTGCAGTGTGGGAGATCCGGGTTCCATCTCTGTATCTGGAAGATCCCCTGGAGAAGGGACTGGCTACCCACTCCAGTCTTCTTGCCGGGAGAATTCTGTGGGCAGAGGAGGCTGGCGGGCTATGGTCCATGGGGTCGCAAAGAGTCGGACGCTGAGAGTGACTAACACATGCCCATACAGTCCCAGAAGAGAAAGTCCCCCTCCCATTCCCTTCCATCCCCGTGGTGAGGCCACATCTGATATTGAGGAAGTGCTGTCTTTCTTAGTTTTTTTCTGTTGCAGGGGTTCAATCAGCATAATTACCTTTGTCTCCATTTCATGTCTCCTCCCCTGCAGCTTTGGGACACTGGGAGCTTTGACATCTGCCAGCAGGGCCACTGCAGGGAGCCTCTCCACTATTTTTTATACTGAACTTGAGCTTGTTTTAGAAATACATGTGCACGATTGATGCCTTCAGCTAGTTGACTGCATATGTTTTCATCTCCTGACTCCAAATAGTTGCAGCATGCACTCTGACCCTTTTTGTATTCCAGGATATTGACCAGAGGATATTGCTTTCCTTATTACCAGAAAGTTAGTGTCGAAAAAAAAAAGTGGAGAAGAGAGAAGAATGAAAGAAAGAAGGAAGGAAACAAAGAAAATTCTAAGGTGGATGAGTGTGAGTGAGTGATAGTTGCTCAGTTGGGTCCAACTCTTTGCGACCCCTTGGACTGTAGCCCTCCAGGCTCCTCTGTCCGTGGAATTCTCCAGGCAAGAATACTGGAGTGGGGTGGGAAATACCATTTCCTTCTCCAGGGAAGGTAGGTATAAGATAGTAAAGGAAAATGGTTGTTCTTTTTCTTTTAATCAGTCATAATGAGATACAACTTGTTGTTAGGTCGCTAAGCCGTGTCCCACTCTCTGCAGTCCCAGGGGCTGCAGCCTGCCAGGCTCCTCTGTCCTCCATTGTCCCCAGGAGTTTGCTCAGATTCATGTCCGTTGAGTCGGTGATGCCATCCAACCATCTCATCCTCTGCTGCCCCCTTCTTTTTGTCTTCAGTTTTTCCCAGGATCACAGTTTGTTTCAATGCGTCGGCACTACACAACAATTGACCAAAGTATTGGAGCTTCAACTTCAGCATCAGTTCTTTCAGTGAATTTTAGGGTTGATTTTCTCTAGGGTTAAGTGGTTTGATCTCCTTGCTGTCTCAGGGACTCTCAAAATCTTCTCCAACACCATAATTTGAAAGCATCAGTTCTTTGACACTCAGCCTTCTTTATGGTCCAACTCGCACATCCATACATCACTACTGGAAAAACCATAGCTTTGGCTATACAGAACTTTGTCAGCAAAGTGATGTCTCTGCTTTTTAATACACTGACTAGGTTTGTCAGAGCTTTTCTTCCAAAGAGTAGGCAACTTTTAATTTCATGGCTGCAGTTATAATCTGCAGTGATTTTGAACCCAAGGGAAAAAAAATCTGTCTCTGTTTCCACCGTTTCCCCTTCTATTTGCCATGAAGTGATGGGATCAGATGCCATGACCTTAGTTTTTTGAATATTGAGTTTTAAGCCAGCTTTTTCACTCTCCTCTACACCTTCATCAAGAGGCTCCTTAGTTCCTCTTCTCTTTCTGCCATTAGGGCAATATCAGCTGCATATTTGAGGTTGTTGGTATTTCTCCTGGCAATCTTGCATTCAGCTTGTGATTCATCCAGCCTGGCATTTCATATAATATACAAAGCATATAAGTTAAATAAGCAGGGTAACAATATACAGCCTTGACGTACTCTTTCCCGATTTGGAACCAGTCTGTTGTTCCATGTCCAGTTCTAACTGTTGCTTCCTGACCTGCATATAGATTTCTCAGGAGGCAGGTCAGGAGGTCTGGTATTCCTGTCTCTTTAAGAATTTTCCAGTTCGTTATCATCCACACAGTCAAAGGCTTTAGCCTAGTCAATGAAGCAGAAGTAGATATTTTCTTTGAAATTCTCTTGCTTTTTCTATGACCCAACGGATGTTGGCAATTTGATCTCTGGTTCCTCTGCCTTTTCTAAACCCAGCTTGTACATCTGGAAGTTCTCAGTTAACATATTGTTGAAGCCTAGCTTGAAGGATTTTGAGCATATCCTTGCTAGCATGTGAGATGGGTGCAATTGTACAGTACTTTGAACATTCTTTAGCATTGCCCTTCTTTTGGATTGGAATGAAAACTGCCCTTTTCCAGTCTTGTGGCCACTGCTGAGTTTTCCAGATTTGAATGGTTTGTCTTGGAAACAAACCGAGATCATTCTGTCATGTTTGAGATTGCACCCGAGTACTGCATTTCAGACTCTTTTGCTGACTATGAGGACCATGCCATTTCTTCCCATTCTTGTCCACATTAGTAGTATAATGGTTGAATTGTCTGAACTAAATTCAACCATCTGCATCCATTTTAGTTCATGGATTCCTAAGACGTCAGTGTTCAATCTTGCCATCTCCTGCTTGACTCTGTCCAATCTAACTGGATTCATGGACCTAACATTCCAGGTGCCTATGCAATTTTGTTCTTTACAGCATCAGACTTTACTCTCACCACCAATGCATTCACTACTGGCTGCCATTTCCTCTTTGGCCCAGCTGCGTCATTCTTTCTGGAGCTATTAGTAATTGCCCTCTAGTCTTCCCCAGCAGCATAGAGGACACATTCTGATCTGGGGGGCTCATCTTCTGGTGTCATATCTTTTAGCCTTTTCATACTCTTCATGGGGCTCTTGAGGCAAGAATACTGGAGTGGGTTGCCATTCCCTCCTCCAGTGGACTACATTTTGTCAGAACTCTTACTATGACCTGTTGTGGATGGCCCTGCATGGGGCATGGCCCATAGCTTTATTGAGTTATCCAACCTCCTTCACCATGACAAGGCTGTGACTCATGAAGGGTGATAGATCACTTACCAAAATTAAACAGCACCTACTTGAATTAGATCAATTTCAATGAGATTTGACAAATTCATTTACCTTTTGACTCCCCCCTCACCTCTCATGACCCATTATACTCAGTACCCTGAAACCACTGCCTCAGGTAACCACTAACCTGCTTTCTGTCACTGTAGGTTGATTTTTCCTGTTGCAGACTTATATATAAATGGAACCAAACTTCATGTGGGACTTCTTTCATTCAGTATTATGTTTTTGCAATTCATCCACACTGTAAAATATAATCCATTTCTTCTTGCTGAGTAGTACTCCACGTATGGGTATGCCACAATTTTTTTTTATCCATTCACCAGTTGACAGCCAGTTAGGTTTTTTAAAGCTTTAGCAGCATTATGAATAAAATAGCTATGAACATTTGCACACAGGTCTATATGTGGATACATGCTTTCATTTCTCTTGCATAAATATCTAGGAGTGAGACAGCAAGATCATTGGGTAGCAGCTTCTTAAAAACCAGAGAAGGTTCTCTAAATCTTTGTTTCTTCTGCTTTACATTATTCACCAAGATTTCTCAGCTCCCCAAAAGGTGTCTGCCTTCAAAAAACAACCATTGGACTGTCTGAATAAAGGAAAAGGGAAGCAAAGCAGAAGTTTTTCCCAGGCATGTCTTCTGTTCAGACTGTGTCTGACTGTACTAGCCAAGAGAAAGTCCCAGATCATCTCATCTATTCAACACTGTTGTAAATAATCTTGCTTTCTCAGATTCCTCTTCCCAAGACTGCATTGCTTGTGCACAGAAATTGGACTGATTTTTAGTTGCTCACTTAAGTTCCTGGGGCCTTCCTAGCCTCACTTACTATTTCTAGAAGTTTTTTGGTATGCTTTTTGGTAGGTTCCTTGGAATTATCTACAATAAAAATCATGTTATTTGCAAGCAGGAAGAGTTTAACCTCTCTCTCTCAATTTCTTTTTCTTGCCTTATTACAAAAATTATGGGTGGTAGGAAAGGATATTCTTGACTTTTCCTGATAGTAGGGGAAAGCATTCATCTTTTCAGTATTAGAATGATGTTAGTTTTATATATATTTTTTGATAGATGCCCTTTATCAAAGTGAGGAAATTACTTTCTACTCATAGTTTGTTAAGAGTAGGATTTTTTCAAGTTTTTCTGCATATTGATAGTATCAAGTGGGTTCCCTCCTTATAATGTTACTGTGGTGAGTTGCACTGATTGATTCCCACTTGTTGAAGCAGTGTTGGAATCTCTGGATAAACTCTGCTTGTTCATGATGCATTATTCTTTCTACATAATACTGGACTCAATTTGCTATTTTTGAGGGGTTTTCTTGGGAGATATTGGTGTGTAGTTTTCTTTTAATGTCTTGTTTTTTTATGAGATAATGCTAGCCTTGCAAATTGAATTTAGAAGTGTCTCTCCCTTTTCTATTTTGTGGAAGTGTTTGTGTAAATTTAGTGTCATTTCTTCCTTAAATACTTAGTAGAATTTATCAGTGAAATCATTCAGACCTCCAGATTTCTTTCTATATTTTTTAAACTCTGAACTTATTTTTAAAAATAATTATAAGGCTATTTAGGTGATCTATTTCATTATGGGGGGGAGCTTTAGCAGTTTTCTAACTTTCAGGTATTGGTCTATTTCGGTTGTAGAATTTATGTGCATAGAGTTGTTCATAGCATTTCCTTATTATCTTTTACCTTCTGCATCTGTAGTGATATCATCTCCTTTATTCCTGACGTGGGTAATTTGTGCCTTTTTCTTTTTTTGCCATTCTTGCTAGACTTAAATTTTTTTTTACTGATACTTTCAAAGAATCGATTTTTGGCTTTATATATTTTGTCTATTGCTTTTCTGTTTTGATTTCTGCTTCATATTTTTTTTCCTTCCACTCAGTTGGGTTTATTTTTTCTTCTTTATTTAGTTTCTAATGGTGGTAGCTCAAGCTATTTCTCTAAGGCTTTGTTTCTTTTATATTATGAGCATTCATGCTATAAATATCCTTCTAAGCATTGCTTTAGCTGCTTATACAAGTTTTGATATGTTGTATATGAGTTTTTGTTCACTTCATAATATTTTCTGTTATCTTTTGACACTTCTTCATTGGCCCATGGATTATTTAGAAGTATGTTGTTTACTTTGTTAGTATTTGGAGTTTTTCCTATCATCTTTCTGCTACCGATTTCTAGTTTAATTGCATTATGTCTGAACATATATTTTGTATAAATTTGATTTTCTCAAATTTAACTATCCTTAGATTTTTGATTTGTTATCTAATCAGGAACTGCTATTCCAGTGAAACAAAAGTTCTAAATATAGAAGTGCTTACTGGATAGATTAAAATCAGGTCAATATGTTGCCTCAGTACCATTGATCAAGAGGCTTTCCCAGCATGTTCGTAATGAACATCAACTTGTTCTTATCATCAGTTGAAAATTTTAAAGAAATATTTCAGATATTAGAGGCCTATTGTTTGGGGAGGCATGTGGATAACGTACTTTGGCTTGTGAATAGAATTTCCCATTTCACCCTGCTCTTACCTCATTCATTTTGGCCAGTAGGAAACGGAGCTTCATGATTGGATAAAATTTCTAAAACAATTAAGCAACCACGAAACATTCTCAGAAATAAAAGTTTGGAAAGGGTGTTATAGAGAGAAAATTTTCTCTGCATTATAGTAGTATTTTCCTCATTGCAGGCTTGTCTATTCATGGTTTATTTTTCACAAGTCATAAGGTGTCCTGGGAGATACAAAGATATGCAGGGTTGGGGCTTTAATATGCAAACTAGTAGCCTCTAATACAGAGTTCTCAAGAATAAGAAAAAAAAAAAAAACTTTCTCTACTGTACCATAATTTCCCTGTTAGAGAATCTCTGTTCAAGGGCTGGAGCATCCCAATCCATTGCTCTGAAATTTCACTATGAATGACTCTCCTGAAAGCACCCAGGGCATTCCTCTCTGGATAAGGTTACAAAAGCCATGGCTATAATCAATATGTGGTTTATTAATGCTCCCAGGTAAGCAGTTATCTAGAGTATGTTCAGTTAACTTATTCTACCCCAATCATGTAGTAGTCCTTGGATTTCTTGTTAAGTTTGAAAACACTTTGCCAATAAAATTATGTTAACAATAATTAGTGAAGAAGATTGAACAGACCCAAAACCAACTTGGCACTGGTGAGAGGTAGAAATCAGTGGACAACTACCTCAGCCTTCCTATCCCTAGGGGGCAACTCTGCACTTCATTCTACACGGCTCCCCCGAGTCTCCATGGTACTCAGCCCTACTGCTTTCCTTGTATTCCACTGGTTAACACTCACTTCAGTGGGGTTTCCCCCTTTTGAGTCTCACTTTGCCGGCTCCTCAACTCTTCTCCCAAAGACACTGCTAGGAGCTAAGTCTAAGTCCTCATGCCCCCTCTCATAGGAATCCAAAATAAAACAGCAAAGATTCAACATGCATTTGTCAGGTAGATTTTAAAATGTAGCTTCATAAAAAGCAAACATGACAAATAGAACATTAAAGAGAGAGAAGGCAGTAAGATAGCCTCCCCGCTTGGCGTTTATTGACATCTGGAGGCGTTCTTCTCATTGAGGAGTGGGACTTCCAGCTCCCTGGTGGGACGACAGGGATGTCGCCCCTGCTGAGAGAAGTAGGAGTACCTTGCTATATTGCTCCTCAAGTGGCCTCTGTGATGCCATTTTGGGGTATGGGATGGTTTTGTCACCATCGGGCAGGGATAAAATTCTTGATTGTCCTCTTGACCTTCCCTGACACCACCCCTTTGGGGCATCTTGTTGCGGTCTCTTGAGAGGGGAAATCTAGGCTCTTCTCTCAGCTTTGTTGGCCTGGGTAGGGGCAGGGCACAGTGTTTCTTGTGGTGTATGGCTGGAGTAGGGTGGTTGTTACCTAAAAGTTTTCTGTCTTGCTAGCCCACCCATTTTCTTTTTCTCTTCTTTTCTTTTGGCTAGACAAAGTAAGTTTGGGGGGATTTCTTTTCTTTGTATCCATTGGCATTTCTGGGTTGCTGGCTTCTTCAACTCTAAGTTCATGATATATGAGGCAGAAGAGAAACTCAGGGAACTTAGCAGTATGCTGTTCCTCGGGTTCCGAGGTCCCTGGCTGGTCTGCCTTCTTGCTGGTTTTTGGAGGTTTTCAGTGTTTGTTTTATACATAATTTCCAGGGGTTTTAGTGTACTGAGTAGAAGTGATAAGATAAAGTATGTCTGTTCTATTTTTGTGGGAGTGGAAGTCTCAATAACCTTTACAAGTATGAAGAAGTCCTGAGACCAAAAGATTTGAGAATTTCTGATTAAATTCAAAGGTTCCTATGTTCTGGATTTCATGGATATGTAAAACAAAATGAAATCAAAGATTTTTACATGTGGTCTCAATAAGATTGCTTAAAATCAAAGACAGGATAAGACAAAAGTGCCCACTCATAATTTATCACCACCAAGGAAGAAACAAAACGTCTCAGAAGAAGTTGTAGTCCTTTCAGCTCAGTTCAGTCGCTCAGTTGTGTCTGACTCTTTGCGACCCCATGGACTGCAGCGCGCCAGGCCTCCCTGTCCATCACCAACTCCCAGAGCTTGCTCAGACTCATGTCTATAAAGTCGGTGATGCCATCCAACCATCTCATCCTCTGTCGTCCCCTTCTCCTCCCGCCTTCAATCTTTCCCAGCATCAGGGTTTTTCCAAGGAGTTGGTTCTTCATATCAGGTGGCCAAAGTATGGGAGCTTCAGCTTCAGCCTCAGTCCTTCCAATGAATATTAGGGGCTGATTTCCTTTAGGATGGACTGTTTGGATCTCCTTGCAGTCCAAGGGACTCTCAAGAGTCTTCTCCAACACCACAGTTCAAAAGTATCAATTCTTCGGTGCAGTCCTTTAAGATGTATAAATATAGATTATACAAATTTTACCTCTGTTTTCTTCATTTTTCTCAATTCACTCTGGCCCAATAGAAAGTCAGTTTTACATATGTACCCGCTGAGAGACCAGCGTGTGAAAACTCCTGCTCTTGTTCCCGTGTATGACAATGGTGACTGTAAACTCACAATAACTGGCCCATAGTAAAGACAGCATAAAATTTTGTTAAATGAAATTCTTTTCAAATTTATTCTATGTGTTTGCAGAGAAAGGTATCTTTTCACACTTGATCTGTGAAATCAAGTGGCTTGTTTTATGTAGGACATTGCATCACATATACCCAAGTTCTGGGATAAACGCACAGTATGGTGTTGCAGTAAGGTCCATGAAGAGCATTGTAATGGCAGGAGCGTGCTGCTTTTTTTGTTAAATGTTTTAATTTTTCCCCATTTTTTTTTTGTTACCCAGAGGCTGTTGTAATAGGTTTTTTTTTTTTTTATCACAAAATAAATAAAATATTGGGTCCAATCTAGACAGATTTGGACCTGAGGCTTCTTCCCCTCTAGAGACACTGACTCAGCATTACTCAGTCTCTGAGGTTTCATGAGCCCAAGGTTTGAGGGGGAGGCGGGCAGGGTCCTCTGTTCCTCCTCTGTTCTCCAGGGACGAGTAGAACATTTCTCCAGAATCTGGTGCTCAGCCCCCAGGGCTATAGAAACACGGGAGCTTCCTGAAACAGGGAAGGTTCTCTATGTAAGAAGAAATCATTTAAACCCCTGTTGTGTTGGTTTACTTCAACACAGCTCTCTCTAGACAGAATAATTTCCCAAATGGCCATCCGTCCAAGAGCAGTGCTCACTGAATCTCAGATCCCCAAAGGAAAAGTTTACAGTTGTCAGTGGCACGTCCTTCCCAGGATGGATATAAGACAGATCGAGCTTTCTGCGGGGCCAGGCAGCATGGACTGCAGGAGAGAGCAAGTGCTCTCACAGCCTGATCAATCTCGCAGAGCAGATGGATATGGCAATTAGTGAAAAAGCAATTTTGCCAAGAATATTAACACTTCTTGAGTTTATCAAGAAAGGGTGAAATTTCTAGTCAATAAATTATAAATTTATAAATTATAAGTTTAGCACTGTTACTGGTGAGTAGCAGGGTGTAGGATCTCCAGTCTTGTGCTCTTGTGTGGCCCAGTGAGATAATTAGTAGAAGAAAAGAATTGGGTTCTTCATACACATCAAGCAAAACGTGGGATTGAGAACAAAAGAGTTTTCTAGTTAATATGTGCTCCAACTCTTCTGAAGTATTAAAGTGATTATTTTGTTTTGACACAAGTTGTCCAGAAAGTTGCTATAATTCATACTTTGGCAAACCTAGGTATAGCTTAATGATCCAGGTTGGAAAGTACTGCCTGTAAAGGACTAGACAGTAAATATTCATATTTTAGACTTGGGAGCCTTGTGGTCTCTTTCCCAACCATTCTAATTCTACTGCTATAGCATAAAAGGAGCCACATATAACACATAAAAGACAGGGCATGGCTCTGTTTCAATAAAACTTTATTTACAACACAGGTGGCAGAACAGACTTGACCCATGGATCACAGCTTGCCAATCACTGATCTAGTGCATTGATTCTGTTGTTTGATCACCTCTGATATTATATATAAAAAAATATTTCCTTTTTCCAAAATTAGAGCACTTATTAGAATTACCAAACTTAAAAATAGGCAGTGCTTCTAGAATCACCAAAAGAGGTCATTTTCCCACAATGGTTGATTTTTTTCCCTACTCACAACATGGAAATACGCAGAAGACGTTTTTCCCTTTGAGTAACCTCGCTTATCGGCCAAAGTCTCCCTCTCTCCCCCGATCCTCCTCCTTCTCTCCCTGTGTTGCTCTTCCCTCTCCCAGCTCTCTTCTCTCCTTCGTGTTCTTTTATTTCTTGCACAGCCCTCCTATTCCCTTTCCATATTTCAACTTCACTTTGGTCAAATAGACTTTTGTGGCATGGTCTGACAACCTAACCAAGAGTTGAGTGTTAAAGCTATCACCCTGGTGATAGGTAGTGATAAAGCAGTGAGTGTGAAGGCCAAAACTGCAGCTGCATTTTAAGAGTTGAAAGAGTTGTTGGGAGATCTACCGATGTGGCCAGTAACAGGGGCTCTCTGTGCCTCGGTTTAATTATCAGTAATGTAACAATAGGGATGTATCTTAGTATCTGCCTTAAATGGTTGTTATATAGATTGGGTTTGTCGTCTAAAGGGCCTAGGACAGTGCTCACACATAAAGCTCAGGAATAAAGTAAGGATACTTTGTACAATTTTAATTCAACATTGAACTAGACCATCAAAAAAATAAATAAAATAGAGGAAATTAAGAAGGCATTTAGGTTGGAAGGAAGAAATAAAACTGCCTTTACTTGTTATTGTTCAGCTGCCAAGTCATGTCTGAGTCTTTGCCACCCCATAGACTGCAGCACACCAGGCTTCAGTGTCCTTTACTATCTCCTGGAGTTTGCTCAAACTCATGTCCATTGAGTTGGTGATGCCATCCAAACATCTCATACTCTGCTGTATGCTTCTCCTTCCACACTCAATATTTCATAGCATCAGTGTCTTTTCCAATGAGTCGACTCTTCACATCAGATGGCCAAAATAATGGAACTTCAGCATCAGTCCTTCCAGTGAACACCCAGGACTAATCTCCTTTAGGATGGACTGGTTGGATCTTCTTGCTGTCCAAGGGACTCTCAAGAGTCTTCTCCAACACCACAGTTCAAAAGCATCAATGCTTCAGAGCTCAGCTTTCTTTATGATCCAACTCTCACACCCATACATGACAATTAGAAAAACCACAGCTTTGACTATGGACCTTTGTTGGCAAAGTGATGTCTCTGCTTTTTCATACACTGTCTAAGTTTGTCATAAATTTTCTTCCAGAGGTTTCTGGTTCAAGATGGTGGGGTAGAAGGACATGTGCTCATCTCCTCTGAGAGCACCATGGTTTCAGTTATTTGTGGAACAGCAGGTTGATCGACAGGAGGATGCTGGAACCCACCAATAAAAGATACCCCACGTCCAAAGACAAAGAAGCTGCAGTGAGACAGTGGAAGGGGCACAATCATGGTAAAACCAAATCCTCACCCACCAGGTAGGTGACCTACAGACTGGAGAACAGTAATCCCAAAGAAGTTCTTGCACTGTTGTGATGGACCTGACCCCACATCAGGCTTCCCAGCCTAGGGATCTGACAAAAGGACTGGGAATCCCCAGGAAATCTGGACTTGAGGGTCAGTGGGATTTAATTTTAGTCTTCCAGAGGACGAGAGGAAACAGAGACTTCAGTCTTGGAGGAGACAAACAAAATTTTGTGTGGACCAAGATCCAGAGGAAAGGAGCAGTAACCCCACAGGAGACTGACCCAAAATAACCTGCTAGAGCTGGAGGGCCCTTGTGGAGGCGGAATATCTTTCCTTTTCTCCTTTGCTTTTCACTTCTCTTCTTTTCCCAGCTATCTGTAAGGCCTCCTCAGACAGCCATTTTGCTTTTTTGCATTTCTTTTCCATGGGGATTGTCTTGATCCCTGTCTCCTGTACAATGTCACGAACCTCTGTCCATAGTTCATCAGGCATTCTATCAGATCTAGTCCCTTAAATCTATTTGTCACTTCCACTGTATACTCATAAGGGATTTGATCTAGGTCATACCTGAATGGACTAGTGGTTTTCCCTACTTTCTTCAGTTTAAGTCTGAATTTGGCAATAAGCGAAAAGCAAAGGAGAAAAGGAAAGATATTCCCATCTGAATGCAGAGTTCCAAAGAATAGCAAAGAGAGATAAGAAAGCCTTCCTCAGTGATCAATGCAAAGAAATAGAGGAAAACAACAGATTGGGAAAGACTAGAGATCTCTTCAAGAAAATTAGAGATACCAAAGGAACATTTCCTGCAAAGACAGGCTCGATAAAGGACAGAAATGGTAGGGACCTAACAGAAGCAGAAGATATTAAGAAGAGGTGGCAAGAACACACAGAAGAACTGTACAAAAAAAGATCTTCATGACCCAGATAATCACGATGGTGTGATCACTCACCTAGAGCCAGACATCCTGGAATGTGAAGTCAAGTGGGCCTTAGAAAGCACCACTATGGACAAAGCTAGTGGAGGTGATGGAATTCCAGTTGAGCTATTTCAAATCCTCAAAGATGATGCTGTGAAAGTGCTGCACTCGATATGCCAGCAAATTTGGAAAACTCAGCAGTGGCCACAGGACTGGAAAAGGTCAGTTTTCGTTCCAATCCCAAAGAAAGGCAATGCCAAAGAATGCTCAAACTACCACACAATTGCACTCATCTGACATGCTAGTAAAGTAATGCTCAAAATTCTCCAAGCCAGGCTTCGGCAATATGTGAACCGTGAACTTCCAGATGTTCAAGCTGGTTTTAGAAAAGGCAGAGGAACAGGAGATTAAATTGCCAATATCTGCTGGATCATCGAAAAAGCAAGAGAGTTCCAGAAAAACATCTATTTTTGCTTTATTGATTATGCCAAAGCCTTTGACTGTGTGGATCACAATAAACTGTGGAAAATTCTGAAAGAGATGGGAATACCAGACCATCTGACCTGTCTCTTGAGAAACCTGTATGCAGGTCAGGAAGAAACAGTTAGAACTGGACATGGAACAACAGGCTGGTTCCAAATAGGAAAAGGAGTACGTCAAGGCTATATATTGTCACTCTGCTTATTTAACTTATATGCAGAGTACATCATGGGAAACGCTGGGCTGGAAGAAGCACAAGCTGGAATCAAGATTGCCGGGAGAAATATCAATAACCTCAGATATGCAAATGACACCACCCTTATGGCAGAAAGTGGAGAAGAACTAAAGAGCCTGTTGATGAAAGTGAAAGAGGAGAGTGAAAAAGTTGGCTTAAAGCTCAACATTCAGAAAACTAAGATCATGACATCTGGTCCCATCACTTCATGGCAAATAGATGGTGAAACAGTGGAAACAGTGTCAGACTTTATTTTTTGGGGCTGCAAAATCACTGCTGATGGTGATTGCAGCCATGAAATTAAAAGTCGCTTACTCCTTGGAAGGAAGGTTATGGCCAACCTAGATAGCATATTGAAAAGCAGAGACATTACTTTGCCAACAAAGGTCCATCTAGTCAAGGCTATGGTTTTTCCAGTGGTCATGTATGGATGTGAGAGTTGGACGGTGAAGAAAGCTGAGCGCCGCAGAATTGATGCTTTTGAACTGTGGTGTTGGAGAAGACTCTTGAGAGTCCCTTGGACTGCAAGGAGATCCAATCAATCCATCCTAAAGGAGATCAGTCCTGGGTGTTCATTGGAAGGACTGATGTTGAAGCTGAAACTCCAATACTTTGGCCACCTCATGTGAAGAGTTGACTCATTGGAAAAGACTCTAATGCTGGGTAGGATTGGGGGCTGGAGGAGAAGGGGGCAACAGAGGATGAGATGGTTGGATGGCATCACTGATTCGATGGACATGGGTTTGGGTAGACTCCGGGTGTTGGTAATGGGCAGAGAGGCCTAGCGTGCTGCAATTCATGGGGTCGTAAAGAGTCAGACATGACTGAGCGACTGAACTGAAATGAACTGTGGAGGTGGGGGTCGGCAGGGGCTCAGCACAGGGCCAGGGCACTGGAAGGTCCCCCTTGGTGTAAACTCTCTTGGAGGTCACCATTAACCCTACCATAGAGCCTGTAGACCCCAGGGCTGGGTCACCTCAGGCCAAACAACTACCAGGGAGGGTGTGCAATCCCACCCTTCAGCAGAAAATTAGATTAAAGCTTTACTGAGCAAGGCTCTGTCCTCCAGAGCAAGACCCAGTGTTTCCCATCACCAATTCCTCCCATCAAGAAGCTCACACAAGCCTCTCAGCCTCACCCATCAGAGGGCAGACAGAAGCAGCACAAAGAAGCAGTCTCACAGTGGCTAAAACAAAACCCATATAACAGAAAGTTAATCTCGATGAAAAAGCAGAAAGCTATGTCCCAGACAAAGGGACAAGGTAAAACCCCAGAAAAAACAACTAGATGAAGTGGAGATAGGCAACCTTACAAAAAAAGAATTCAGAATAATGATAGTGAAGATGATCCAGGATCTGCAAAAAAGAATGGAGGCAAAGATTGAGAAGATGCAAGAAATATTTACCAAAGACCTAGTAGAACTAAAGATGAAACAAACAGAGATGAATAACGCACTAGAAGGAACCCATAGCAGAAGAGCTGAGGCAGAAGAACGGGTAAGTGACCTGGAGGGCAGAATGCTGGAAATCACTGCTGCAGAACAGAACACAGAGAAAACAATGAAAAGAAATGAACACAGCCTAAGAGACTTCTGGGACAACATTAAATGCACCAACAGTCACTTTGTCAGGGGCCCAGAAGAGAGAGAAAGGACCTGAGAAGATATTTGAAGAGATAATAGCTGAAAACTTCCCAAAGATGGGAGAGGAAATAGTCAAACAAGTCCAGGAAGCACAGAGAGTCCCAGGAAGGACAAACCCAAGGAGGAACACATCGGGACTCATAGGAATCAAACTGAGCAAAATTAAAGACAGAGATGAAATACTGAAAGCAACAAGAGGAAAATGACAAATAACATACAAGGGAACTCCCATCAGGCTATCGGCTGATTTCCCAACAGAAATTCTACAAGCCAGAAGGGAATGGCCTGATACAGTTAAAGTGATGAAAGGGAAGAACCTACAACCAAGAATACTCTACCCAGCAAGACTCTCCTTCAGATTTGATGGAGAAATCAAAAGCTTTCCAGACAAGCGAAAGTGAAGAGAATTCAGCACCACTAAAGCAGTTTTACAACAAATGCTAAAGGAACCTCTCTAGGCAGGAAACACAAGAGAAGGAAAAGACCTACAGAAAGTAAGGAAAATGGTAATAGGATCATACATATTGGTAATCACCTTAAGTGCAAATGATTTAAATTCACCAACCAAAAGACATCGACTGACCGGGTGGATGAAAACATGTGCCTGTATGCACTTCCACTCACCACATCACTCTGCTTGACCCCCCAAAACTGTATAAATTAGTTTATACTGTAAGTTAATCATGTTCCCTTCCCATTATGGCTCGCAATTGTAATTATCCTTTATTTTGTATCTGGCTACTGATTGTCAAAACCTATAAACATCTTTTACACTTGTGGTTCTGTAACTATTACTCACTTGATACCATTGTATCATGATTGGTCAACAGAAAAATAATAGAACCCTATATCACCAGGCTTCCCTAGTAGCTCAGTTGGTAAAGAATCTGCCTGCAATGCAGGAGACCTGGGTTCAATCCCTGGGTTGGGAAGATCCCCTGGAGAAGGAAATGGCAACCCACTTCAGTATTCTTGCCTGGGAAATCCCACGGACAGAGGACCTGCTGGGCTACAGTCCATGGGGTCGCAGAGTTGGACATGCTGCTACTGCTAAGTCACGTCAGTCATGTCCGACTCTGTGCGACCCCATAGACGGCAGCCCACCAGGCTCTGCCATCCTTGGGATTCTCCAGGCAAGAACACTGGAGTGGGTTGCCATTTCCTTCTCAAAGTGCATGAATGGGAAAAGTGAAAGTGAAGTCTCAGTCGTGTCCAACTCTTCGCGACCCCATGGACTGTAGCCATCCAGGCTCCTCCATCCATGGGATTTTCCAGGCAAGAGTACTGGAGTGGGGTGTCATTGCCTTCTCTGAGTCGGACATGAGTGTCTGACTAACTTTCACTTTCACTTTTCTGTATCACCAAAAGTAGGGCAAACAGAAAAAGTAGTCACTTTTTAAAATCCAGATGCATATCAGAATTATCTTGAAATTTTTTGAAAAATACAAATGCTCAGGTATTGCTTTTTCACTCCAGAGCTCCAGATATGTTTCTAATGAGCAGTCCTGTTTAAAAATAACTGGACTATATGATGATGTTTTATTTTTAGATGATCTTTCACTGTTATCTAGTTCCTTTCACTGTTTCTATTTCATATTCAGTGCTCCCATTTCATTGAGTTTACGTTCTCCAATTTCTTGATCTCTTCTTCCTCTTCTTCTTCTTTTTTTTTTTGATGTTCTTTCTCAAGCCTTTATCAAGTATAGTAGAAGAGCTTTTGTATACAGATACATAAATACGCATGGGCTTCCCAGGTGGTGCTAGTGGTAAAGAACCCACCTACCAATGCAGGAGACACAAAATGAGACTTTGATGCCTGGTATATGCATAATATATATATTTTAGAAAACTTATGAATTTTTGCCTAACTAAAAAGATTATGACATTTTGAGTCCACTTGTTTGACTTAGTATGAATAAAATGCTATATTTCTAATTAAAAAATAGATATGCAACATGCAACAAAGATTTACTATATAGCACAGGGAACTATAGTCAATATCTTGTAATAACCTATGATGGAAAATAATATAAAAAAATAATCTATGTGTATTTGTATAACTGAATCACCTTGATGTGCACCTGGAACATTGTAACTCAACTGTGTTTCAATAACATACATACATACATATATATATATATATATATATATATATTTATATATGCATATGTATTAAAAATTTTTTTTGCTTCCAAGGAGCAAGCGTCTTAATTTCAGGGCTGCAGTTACCGTCTGCAGTGATTTTGGAGGCCAGGAAAAGAAAATCTGCCACTGTTTCCATTTTTTCTCTATTTATTTGCCATGAAGTGATGGGATTGGATGCCATGATCTTACTTTTTCAATGTTGAATTTTAACCCAGCTTTTTCACTCTCATCTTTCACCTTCATCAAGATGCTTTTTAGTTCTTCTTTGCTTTCTGCCATTAGGGTAGTATCATCTGCACATCTGAAGCTGTTGATATTTCTCCCAGCAATCTTGATTCCAGCTTGCAGTTCATGCAGCCCGGCATTTCACATGATGTACTTTGCATGTAAGTTAAATAAGCAGGGTGACAATATACAGCCTTGATGTAGGCCTTTCCCGATTTGAAACCAGTCTGTTGTTCCATATCTGGTTCTAACTGTTGCTTCCTGACCTGCATATACAGATTTCTCAGGAGGCAGGTAATGTGGTATGGTATTTCCATCTCTTGAAGAATTTTCCACAGTTTGTTGTGAAGCCTTGACATACTCCTTTCCCAATTTTGAACCAGTCTGTTTTTCCATGTCTGGTTATAATTATTGCTTCTTGACCTGCATACAAGATTTCTCATGAGGCAGAAAAGGTGGTCTGGTATTCCCACCACTTTAAGAAATTCCCATGGTTTGCTGTGATCCACACAGTCAAGGGCTTTAGTGTACTTAATGAAGCAGAAGCAGATGTTTTTCTGGGAACTCGCTTGCTTTCTCTATGATCCAGTGGATATTGGCAGGTTGATCTCTGGTTCCTCTGTCTTTTCTAAATCCAGCTTGAACACCTGGAAATTCTCAGTTCATGTGTTGTCGAAGCCTAGTTTGAAGGATTTTGAGCATTACCTTGCTAGCATGTGAAATCAGTGCAATTGTACAGTAGCTTGAACATTGTTTGGCATTGCCCTACTTTGGGATTGGAATGAAAACTGACCTTTTCCATTCCTGTGGTCATTGTTGAGTTTTCCAAATTTGCTGGCATATTGAGTGCAGCACTTTGACAGCATCATCTTTTAGGATTTTAAATAGCTCATCTGGAATTCCATCACCTCCACTAGCTTTGCTTGTAGCAGTGCTTCCTAAGGCCCACTTGACTTCACTCTCCAGGATGTCTGGCTCTGGGTGAGTGACCACAGCATGAGGATCTTTTTCGTACAGTTCTGTGCATTCTTGCCACCTTTTCTTAATCTCTTTGGCTTCTGTTAGGTCCTTGCCATTTCTGTCCTTTATTGTGCTGATCTTTGCATGTGCATTTTTACTTGTAGGCGACATTATGGTCTGTACAGAAAATCTGATGGAATCTACAAAAAACTACTAGAACTATTAAGTTAGTTTAGTCTGGGTTGCAAGATATAAGATCGATATACAAAAAATCAGCTGTGTTTCTCTATACTAGTAATAAATAACTGGAAGTCAGAATTAAAAAAAAAACATCACATGCAATGGAATAAAAAACTTGAAATTATTTAGGGCTAAATCTGACAAATGTTCAAGAAGTGCACAGTGAAAACTATACATAAACGTTTCTGAGAGAACAAAAAGCCTGAAGAGCTGTGTCCTGTTCACGAGTCTAAAGATTCAATGTTATTGAAATGCCACTTCTTCCTCAAATGATTTTTGGAGTTAAAGGAACCCAGTCAAAATCCAGCATTTTTTTTTTTTGATAGAAACTGACAAACTGGATCTAAAATTCAGAGAAATGAAAAGACCCATCAGACCCCCAGAATCATCAAGATGACTTTGAAGAAGAATAAAGTTAGAAGATATAGATTACCTGCAGACTTATTTTCTGAAAGTGAGAGTCGCTCAGTCGTGTCTGACTCTTTGCGACCGCATGACTATAGAGTCCATGGAATTCTCGAGGTGAGAATACTGGCGTTGGTAGCCTTTCCCTTCTCCAGGGGATCTTTCCAACCCAGGGATTGAACCCAGGTCTCCCGCATCGCAGGCGGATTCTTTACCAACTGAGCCATCAGGGAAGCCTTATTATAAAGTTTTCATAATCAAGACAGTGTAGTTTTGGTGGAAAGTTTGGTTGAGCAACAAAATAGAAAATCCAGAAATGACACGCAAGTATATGGTCAATTGATTTTTGACAAAGATTAAAAGGGAATTCAGTGGAGGAAGAATAGTCTTTTCAACAAATGGTACCATAATAATTGGAAATATATTTTTTAAAAGTGAAAAGTAAATATTTTTGATGCATAACTTGATACTCTGTATCATATAAAAATTAATTCAAAATGGATCTTGGATTTAAATATAAATCCTAAAACTATAGAGTGTCTAAAAGAAAAGACAGGAGAAAATTTTTATGACTCTGAATTAGGCAAATATAACACTGAAAGCAAGATCTTTAAAAGAAAAAAAATTAATTTGGATTTACCAAAATCAAGAACTTATTTCTGCTGTTTAAAGAACAGTGTTAAGAGAATGAAAATATAAGCCATAGACTGACGGGAAATGATTGCAGGTCATAGATCTGACAAATGGCTTGTGACCATAACATATGAAAGACTCTCAAAACTCAATAATAAGAAAACAAAGAACTCAATAAAATTGAGTAAAAGAACAGACACATCCTATAGGAAGATAGATGGAAGCAAATCGTATGAAAACATATTCAGTTAGCCAAATGCAATTCATTACAGAAATGCAGTTTGCAATCATGTTGAGATATTATGACACACCTCTGAGAATGTCTGAGATTAAAAACACTGACCGTATCACGTGGTGACAAGAATGTGAAGCAACAGGAAGCCTTGTGCACTGATGCTGGGAGTGTAAAACAGTACAAGTCCTTTGAGAAACAGCTTGCCAGTTTCTTATAAAGTTAAACTAGTATCTATGATGTGAGAAGTTACTTTACCCCTAGGAACTTACCCAAGAGAAATGAAATATGTCTATAAAAAAGCATGCATATGAACGCTCATAGCATCTTTATCTATGACAACCCCAAACTGGAAAGAAGCCAAATATCCATCAGATGCTTAACAAACAAACTGTACTATGGGCACAAAAGGTTGTATTTTGCAATAACAAGTGGGATGAACATGGGTGGACCTGAATACATTCTTCTTTCATGCCCATTGAAAGAAGCCAGAAAAAAGCAAGTACATTCTGAATTACTCTATTTGTATAAAATTCTAGAACAAGACGCTTACTCCTTGGAAGGAAAGTTATGACCAACCTAGATAGCATATTAAGAAGCAGAGACATTACTTTGCCAACAAAGGTCCGTCTAGTCAAGGCTGTGGTTTTTCCTGTGGCCATGTATGGATGTGGGAGTTGGACGGTGAAGAAAGCTGAGCGCCAAAGAATTGATGTTTTTGAACTGTAGTCCTAGAGGAGACTCTTGAGAGTCCCTTGGACTGCAAGGAGATCCAATCAATCCATCCTAAAGGAGATCAGTCCTGGGTATTCATCGGAAGGGCTGATGTTGAAGCTGAGACTCCAATACTTTGGCCACCTCATGCGAAGAGCTGACTCATTGGAAAAGACCCTGATGCTGGAAAAGATTGAAGGCGGGAGGAGAAGGGGATGTCAGAGGATGAGATGGCTGGATGGCATCACTGACTCAATGGACATGGGTTTGGGTGGACTCTGGGAGTTGGTGATGGACAGGGAGGCCGGCCATGCTGCAGTCCATGGGGTCGCAAAGAGTCAGACACGACTGAGCGACTGAACTGAACTGAACTAGAACATGAAAGCTGATCTACAGGGACAGAAAACAGTGAGTGGTTTCATGGGGACAGCGACAGGAGAGAGTGGGAAGGGTGAGAGTGAGGGAATTTTACAAAAGGACACAAGGAGACCATCGGAATGCTGGACGTGCCACATTCTGAGTTATGGGTGCTTTTGTGTTTCTGTCCTATTTGTATATGTGTCAAAACTTTATCAAATTGTACACTTTATAGTTCCCAGGTGGTGCTAGTGGTAAAGAACTCGCCTGCCAATGCAGGGGACATTAGAGATGCGGGTCAGATCCCTGGGTTGGGAAGACCCCTTGGAGGAAGTGTCTTTTTTGCCTGGAGAATCCCATGGACATGGCAGCCTGGTGGGCTACAGTCCACAGGGTCGCAAAGAGTCAGACACAACTGAGGCATGCACACACACGTACAGTTTATTGTATTTCAATTATACCTCAATAAAGCTGTGAAAATTTTGGTAGTTCACGCTAATAAATTTTATAGGTTCTCATAATATGCATTTCTGTGTGTCAAACATACTTTTCATTTTGTGTTTTTTAATACAAATTTTGGATTAATTTTGTTCTTTTTTCTCTTTTTTTATCCCATGTCACTGTATTATGGGCTTCACAGGTGGTTTAATGGCAAAGAAAAATAGTGAAAGTGAGTCGCTCAGTCATGCCTGACTTTGCGATCCCGTGGACTGTAGCCCACCAGGCTCCTCTGTCCATGGGATTCTCCAGGCAAGAACACTGGAGTGGGTTGCCATTCCCTTCTCCAGGGGACCATCCCAACCCAGGGATCAAACCCAGGTCTTCCCGCACTGCATGCGCGTTGCAGGAGGATTATTCAGGTCTGAGCCACCAGGGAAGCCCTCCGTGGCAAAGAATCTGCCTGTAACACAGTAGACACGGGTTTGATCCCTGGGTCAGGAAGATCCTTTGGAGAAGGGAAAGGCAACCCACACTCGTATTTTTGCCTGGGAAACCCCATGGACAGAGGAGCCTGGTGGGGGACAGTCCTTGGGGTTGCCAAGAGTCAGACGCGACTTAGCAACCAAACAACACTTTAGTATATACGAAAGTCTCAGCAAATTCTTTTTGTAGTAAGATGGGGTATAAAAACACACACTAGTAAATACAACAGTGCCATATTTTAGCAGCACCGGGAGATGCTAAATGGTAGCAAAGCCTCTGCACAAATATCTGTTTAAAATGTGTCACCAACTGTTTGCATTCTTTTTTCATGAACTTCTTGTTCATTATGTTAGTCCGTTTCCATTTTGGTAACTAGGATTTAATTTAAAGTGCAAATATAATATATAAGATGCCGAGACCATCATAACAATGACAGAATCTACTCTATGGCTGTAGTGCATGTCTTGGGGAGTTAAAGTCTTATGTCAATAACTGTTAAATGTCAAGAAGTGAAATAGTTTCATTGTTTCTATTACTAAAGTGAAAGATTGCGTGTTAATTGTATCAAATTAGATACTTTGCTTAAGTAAAAATATTTGGAATGTTTTATAATTTTTCATTTCATTGTTGTTCAGTCGCCAATTTGTGTGACTCTCTGCGACCGGATGGACTGCAGCACGCCAGGCTTCCCTGCCATCACCAGCTCCCGGAGTTTGCTCAAACTCACGTCCACTGAATCGATGATGCCATCCAACCATCTCATCATCTGTCGTCCCCTTCTCCTCCTGCCTTCAATCTTTCCCTGAATCAGGTCAGAGTCAGCTCTTCGCATCAGGTGGCCAAAGTATTGGAGCTTCAGCTTCAGCATTAGGACCCAGGGTGGTCATTTAATTAAGCATTCCAAGCACAGTAAATAACACGTTTTAAAAAGTTCAGGTAGCATTTATAGTAGAGGAAGCGTTGTTATCCCCAGCTCAAGTATAACCGTGACATGAAAACCTGTCGTCTGTCTTGTCATCATAATAATAAAATGATTCACATTAAAAAAAAATAAAATGCACCACAAAGAAACAGACTCAGGACACAGAGAACAGACCGGCGGTTGCCCTGGGGGATGGACTGGGGAAGGCGTGGAGAGGGAGGCTGGGGTTAGCCGATGAAAGCATTTAAGTGCAACATCCATGAACAGCAAGGTCCTACTGTGTAGCACAGAGAACTACACTCAATGTTCTACAACAAACTGCAATGGAAAAGAATATATATACATAAAAAGAAGGTATGAATAAATACATGTATAACTGAATCACTTTTATGTACAGCAGAAATTAACAGAATATTGTAAAGCAACTACACTTCAATAAAAAGAAATAAATCACTAAACTAAAAACAATGCACCACCAACAGGACTGTCCATGGGATATGGGTCTCATTTCATACTGCACTCCCAACACTCCTCCCAAATGGTCTGGTATCATTCACTGTTTTATTAACTTACAAGTATGGATTTCTTAGAGTAATACAAACATGATATTTACTTGCTCATATATGGTTATCACTGTAGTTAAAGCATTGCAGGTAAAACTGCCAATACTAGGTAGAAAGTTCTACTGCAGAGTTTCACCTCTATATTAACTTTTTCTTAGCTGTTCAGTAGAATAATTTATTTTCAGAATCATGCTGACACATTCTGACATTTGAGTGGTTTGATTTTATTTGATGTATTACCCTTTTTAAAAGTAGGATACATGCCAAACGTCTCTATGAACTTCAGTGTTTCTAGCATAGAATTATTAATTAGATGTAGTTCTTCATTTGAAAAACAAGTTTCCTGGATTGTACCGATTGGAGTGTGAATTAATTTAATGTAGTATGAAATAGAGGAATCGCCAAACGCAGTTAAGTTTGTATGTTCTGTTTTCTATTTCTTAAAGCTCATGCCCCTATATAGAGACTTTTTTTTCTCCCCAGGCTAAGAAGATTTCTGCCTTTTTAATTTTGCCTTTGTGAGCATGTTGCAAATATTCTACCTCACTCTGTTCTTCAGGTCCATGGTAGTAGAGCCAATTCTTCGTTTCTCTGCTTCTCACCTGTTTCTGTCTATTTGTGTATAAGATGTCAAAGGAAAATGAAAAGTAACACCTCCAAATACTACCTCGAAAGAGAAAATGCCAACAAATTCTTTCCTGCACCTGAAGCTTTTAATTCTTTAATCCGCCACGGAATGTTGCTTAATTACATATTTTATTATGCGTAACTGAAAACTATGTACTTTAGTTTCAACAACGATATGAAAGCACTTATTGTTTATAAATGAAGAGCGGCTGGTTTGTCTCTATTTTTTTATGTTACAAATATTTGTGGAATTCTCAAAGGTTCTCTTTCTAAAATTGGCTTTTCGAAACTTCTCAGAGAGACCCAAGAAAAACTTCAAGTTTTAATACTTTCTTCGGAAATCAGAAAATTCATTACTTTGCAAAAGCAAGATGATGTCACGTCATTATGGGCAAAAGCCATTGAATAGTTTGGATAGTTTCATAAGTTTCATCACAATTTTAACAAGCTTCACAAAGTATTTATTGATGGAAAAATGTTACAGTGGTTGAACTAGGTGATGAACCTTTGGCGGTTCATTATACTATTCTATCTTTTTGTGTGTATTTGGAAATTCCTATAATCAAATGTGTTTAAAAAAACTTGGATATATGGATTTTAACCAGAGTTTTGGAGTTAATATTTCATACACTTGAATTCAATGACTTAGTGACGGACTTTTTCATAGTAGTAAAATAATTACACTCTTTCTGAAAATGTCAAATTGCGTTTAATTTTTCTGTATATCTTCTGCATTTGATGAAGCTCTTATTGAGAAGAAGACAGATGGAAACTTGCAGACATAAGACTCGGGTTTGAAACCAGCGTGGAGTCTCCCCTCCCGTACGTCCGCCTTAAGCGCTCACAGTGGGACGGAGATGCCTGTGGCAGTGCCGTGTAAACGCAGCCTTCCACTAATGCTGTTGCTATTATCATCTTAAGCATGTTTGAGGGCAAAGCTAGGAAGGATCCTTACAAGGTAGGAAGTCTTTGTATGAGACCTGCTAGAACAAATATTTGAAAATTAACATTGGAAACAAAGTTGGAGTAGGTGAAAACTGCCCGCTCATTAAGATGTTGTGGGGTAGATTTGTGCACTGGACCAATGCACATATTCAGCACACTGCCACAGAGTCAGTGAATTATTGCACCCACTTACAATATTTGAATTTTCTCAACACTCTCACTTAACAGGTACTGTTGGTCCTTCTATGAGTGGAAAAACTCATAGAGCAGCCCATGGGACATCCTTTCTTTGGGGGGAGGGGTGTAAGGGCATGAATCAGAGATTGTCACTGTCATGAAAACTTATTTGAACAACATAAAAAGCAAATATTCACTAACAGTAAAAGAAAATGCAACAAAGAATAAAGAAATAATGTGCAACATTTACTGCAGCGAAAAATACGTTACTTTCGAGTTTCTCTGCGGTTACTCTGCAAGGCCACAAAAATAATGGACTGCTCTGTTTTTCCTCACCAACCACCTATCAGCTGGTATCAGAGAGACTAGGGCCCCAGTCATGTGCTTTTGATCACAATAGGGATATCAGTTGAAATAGCTAACACAGGAAGGTGACTTAATGCACAACCTTGATATAGAGCAAGGAATCAAAGGGGAATTCTTGTAGAATTATTTTGATAAAATGGAATTTTTGTAGAATTATTGTGATAAATTAATTTGGAAATACATATGATCCACCTAAGGAGGGTAAAGCAAGGCAGGCTTAAAAATGTTCATCTTTTAAACATGAATTCCAAACTATTTTTATTTGACATGTGGAATTGTTAAAAAGGTAATACTATTCTGGTCATATACATTTCTTAAATAAGGGTTCTTTGTATTTGATCAAAATGTGCATGGTAACAGACTGTAGTTTAGCCCTTGTTCAAAGACATGCAAGTATTTAGTATTTACACTAAATGGATTGCCTCAGAATACTGAATACATTCTCTTAAAAAGTTAAAAAAAGAAATCTTTAAAGATTGGAGGTGAACTATAAGGTGAACTATAGCATCTTTATCTCCTAATGTTTTAGATAGTATTAATACTCCTGAACCTCCGTTGGTTTCCACACTCTCACGCAAATGTCTGGCTGGCTTTAACGCAGCAGTCCAATTCCCGTTGGCTATATGACAGGGCATACGCATGTTAATTGCTCTTTTTGAAAATATCACCAAGCAGTTCAGAATATCTTATTTATTGATAATATTGTGAAAATCAAGGACCTTAATATCAGCCAAAGATAACAATATGGAATAGGGCAGAACTGAATAATGAAATGTATGAGATTGTCATTTTCACTCCATCTTGAACCATTTGACAACGTTTTCTACTTAAGCTACATATTTTAGGTAAGCACAGTTAGATACAGATTTCACTAATGAAGAAATAAACACTGTTCTTTTTTAGCTCAGAATGCCTTAGGACTAAACGTTAATTGATATGCATTTTACATATAATATGTACAGGCTTTGTAACCAAGGGTCACACAACTAGGGAGCACATATTAGTTACCTTGGTTTTCAAAGGTGATGTGTCAACTCTGCATATTATGTGCCAAGGAGATACTATCAACATTATTTTTTGCATATGTGCAAGTATTATATGGCCACAGAGTGTAATACAAATTAGTGGCAAAGTGCTGAGGGAAGGAATCCATGACAGATTCAGATGCACAAGGTTGAATATTACCCGTAAACTACCTGACTCTGCTAAGGCCTTAACGGCACGGAGCGCTATGTCATGCCCAGCTTTCAAGTTTCTGAAATACTTGGACACAAGGAAGCTTGTTCAAGGAATTTTACCATAGCCTCTGGCAACACCGGGACTGGTAGGAAGGATAAACAACACCCGGGAAGCAATGCGGAAGGTTCCTCAAACCTCTTGCAAAATGTACCATCTTCCCGAAGAACAATTTTGCTCACTCCATCATGACCAACATTGTTTATTGATATGTGCTTTTTTTGGTTTAAAATATATTAGCAAGATTATGCTGCGTGAGTTAAAAAGAGTCTGAGAATTTTATTGTCATGTTGATTTCTTATACACACTCTTCAATTTACTGAAAATGTATTTTCAAAGAAGTTAGGAGGTTAGTGGGAAAGAAAAAAATCTTATTTGCAACACAAATTCTTCTTAAAAAGATATTACATCTTTGACTCCTTATATTAGGTGATGTGCTCATGCTAAAAAAAAAAAAAAAACCCACTACCCTCCGCTCTAGCTTTTCCCTTTAAAGTCAGAGAAGTTAGGTTGTTTTTCTTTAAATTTCATAGTATATTTTATTACCCTATTTATTATTTTTGATATATGAAATCTGGTTTCTATTTGAACTCAAAGTTATTTTGCTAAAATGATTTTCTGAACCCTAGTAATAAGCTAGAATGTTTAAAGGTGTTTTCTCATTTAATACAAAGACATGATAACTTTTTCGACATAATTTTAAGTTTACAGCAAACCAGCTGCCTCTGAAGTAGTTCAGCTGTGCTTCAAAAGTAGATAATAACTTTGAAAGTCGAATTGGGAGTTCCCATTTTAGTTTAAGTTCGGCATCGGAGGAGTCCAGTTGCCCTCTGATGAGCTCATTAAGGTCCAGGGAAAAGAGGCAGGAAGAGAGTGAGTGATTTCAGAACCAAAGGAACCCAAACACCCGCTAACAAGTAGGAAATCTTAAAAAAGCAGCAGCAAAATATAAAGTGAATGTGAACAAAAATAACCAAAAACTGCAACACTGGCCCTATCCTTCACATGAACATTAGCACGCCTCACTTCATATCCTGGAGTTTACTGAGTTTTACGTTGTAAGAATTTTGAAGTGCATGTTTAAATTCCAGGTTACTCTTATCTTCTTCATGGAGTTCTTACAGTTATGGCATACACAACCAAATGAGCTGAGTTATTAACTTGTATTCCATTTACAACTTAAAAAAAAAAATACAGTGTTTACTAAGGAGTTCTTGTACAGAAGGTCCATTTTTTCCCCTAGTTATGTTACTTTTAATGGCCTTTAAAGATGTATACACATCAGCTTCAAAAAAGTGTTGCCATGACGGGCGCATTGTGAAGTAAATGCAGATGAACCTATTCTAAGCGCATATCTGCTCGAGACTGAATTGATGTCTTTGTTGGTGAGTCTTTTGACCATCCTCCTAATCAAGTACAACAGGTCAACCAAAAACAGGTTATCGTCTTCACTGTTGAACTTAAAAAACGAGCATGTGTTCGGGATTTAAATTTACAGTGTTTCAAGTGACTTTTAAATTGCTCTTTTTCAGATCTGTAAAATGTCAAGAAACTTTTAACATGCATCTTACTGAGAGGGCCATCTTGGACTCTTTGTGACACTTCACATAAGCAGACAAACCCTACCATGTCATACCATACAAACAATTTTAATTGTGTAGTTACAGTCAATAACCACTCCTAATCAGAACATTTCTGCATAAAGAAAATTGTGATACACTTATAAAAACAGCCAGCTGTAACAAAATAGCTGGTGTTTTCATAGCCATAAACTCATAAAAAAAGAAATAACACCTTTATACAGAAATTTTATACAGATGTAGCTTTAAAATTGATTGTAAACCAAAGGAAGACACGTTGCAAACATCAATTATTTTCACATTAATTGCATAATTTTCTAAGGTGATCTATTAGTTTTATTAACCTAAGCTTATTTGCATGATAGTAAAAATTGCATACAACAATAAGAGTGAAGCTTATAGTATGAATTGCTTGGATAACATAGAGCACTTTTTATAGGCAACTGTGTAAAGCACATTTTATCTATTTAAAACTTTTAAGACACTTTGTTTTACTGCCCATCAAAATACATTTATAAATAGAAAAGAACCAGTATGGTAACAAGAGAAGCAATATTACATTTAACGGAAACTTCCAAAAATTAATTACAACATGATGCTGCAGGATCTACAAATAAATAATGAGGACTAAATTGTGTTTCACATTTTCTTTTCATTTTTTAAAAAATCTTGTAACAATGAGAATGAAAAAAATTACAGTGAACTTTTATTTCCAAAATAAAAACAAATTTGAGTTACGGCAGTGCCATATAATACAAGGCATTTGTTGGCATATGTCATCTTTAAACTGCATTCCACAGTCTATAGTTCTTTTGCAACATACAATAGAGTAACAAACTCTTTTTCTTTTTTAAAACAAGGGGCGAGTTTCCAAAGATAAGTGTGAAGTGTTACAGAAATAAAGGAAGGAAATGATAATCACAGAAGTTATAATGCTTGTTTTGAGGCTCCAGAATAATAATAATTATAAAAAAAAATCACTGGTTATCATGCTTACGGGTACACACAGCCGGGTGTGTTCCATGAACACAAATTCTCCATTTTCAATACCAAACAATCCGCCGCTTCACCTGGGGCTGCCAAGCAGTTCGTGAGAGAGGGAGGAGACGTTTAGTGCGGTCAGCGTCTGCCTTCCCCGACGCTCCCGTCGGTGCACGTCGGGGCGATCCCGGCGGGGCGGACCCCGGCCCGGGCGCGGGGGCCCGCAGCTCAGTCCCTGGCGTCGGCGCTCGCGTCCGCGCTGCCGTCGGCCGCCGGCTCGTCCTCCAGCTTCACCGCGAAGAGGGGGCTGGCGCCCGCGCCCGGGGCGCCCTCGTCCGCGTCCTGCAGCAGCTCGTCGTCCTTGTAGTCGGCCACGTCCACCTCCAGGCCCGCGTGGTCCTTCAGCCGGCCGTGGTGCTTGAGGTGGTAGCGCTGGTTCTGGAAGAACTTGATGACGGTGTGCTGCGGCAGGTCCAGCTGCGCCGACAGCGTCTGGATGGCCTCCTCGTCCGGGTGCAGCCCCACGTCCTGCATGAAGCTCTGCAGGATGCCCAGCGCCTCCACCGAGATCTTGGTCCGCGGCCGCGCCTTCGGCCGGCTCTCGTCCTCCGCCTCGGCCGGCGCCGCCGCGGGCGGCTGCCGCGCGGGGGAGCCGGGGCCCGGCCGGGGGCGGCGGCGCCTGTGCCGGCGCGGCGGGCGGCGCGGGCTGCGGCTGCGGGGGCGCCTGCGGCGGCTGCGGGGAGACAGCGGCACGAGGTCAGCGGTGCCGCACGTGCCCGGCCACATGCTCGGTACCTGCGCATGCCCCGCCCCACGCGTGCCCGGCCACTGTGCACCGCCTGACCACTGCGCCTGCGGCCTCGCGCGCGCCACGCACACGGCCCCAGGAGGGAGCGAGCAAGCGACCTGCCAGGCTCGGACTGGGGGGACGGGTGCCGGACACAAACGCGGGCCCCTGAACGCGGCCTGCGGCACTGGGAGGAAGCTCAGAGCGATGGCTGGAGAGGGAGGACCGCGGAGGGCCTGGGTGGCTCCTGGGCTCCCTCGTCAGAGGTCAGGCTGAAACTCAGCCCTCTGAAAACGTGAGCCACGTTCACCAGGAGGATATGCCTCCAAGGCAAAGACAGCACATTGTGATGTCAGTCATTAATAAAGATTTTAAATGAAGGCGGAGCAGTTAATTGTGTCAAAGGCAGTTAAGAAAGGTGAGCTGTGGACACACTGGGAAGGAAAAGTGTTTCGTCCCATTTCAGCAGATGGCTAAAACGTGGCGCTGGCTTTCAAGGCCTTATGTTCCAAATAAAATGGGGAAGCCTATGCTCTTCTGCAGCATTCAAAGTGAAAGCCGCTCAGTTGTGTGCGACTCTATGCGACCCCATGGACTATACAGTCTGTGGAATTCTCCAGGCCAGAATACCAGAGTGGGTAGCCTTTCCCTTCTCCAGGGGATCGAACCCAAGTCTCCTGCATTGTAGGCGGATTCTTTACCAGCTGAGCCATGAGGGAAGTCATTAGCTCTTGTGAATCCAAAGAGTTTCTGAAAGTCTCACGTTTGTGAATTTCCTACCAGACAGTTTCAATCTAACAGACACACATTTCTTACCAAATTGAACTGGGCTAACACTGCAAGATTTTTTCTTACCTAAAGATAAAGGTTTCATTCACCCCACAACAGCTAGCAAATTGTTCTGTCTATACTAAACTCAGATGTGATCAGGATTTAAGTTTAGTGTATATAGACACTTTTTCATAATTAGTATCTGTATATGTGCTGTAATTTTCCATACACAATTATACATAACAAATGTGTCACACACACACACACACACACACACACACACACACACACACACACACCTCTCCAGACCCAGGATTCTTATCAACAAAGGAAATCAACCTAAGGAAGCCTAAAATATTAGAACGTTTATACTGTGCCCTAAGCATTTCCTTAATCCCCCTAAGAAGCAATTTTATTAAAAACAATTTACATTTTCAAACAAGTACTATTTTTTTTTACTTAACATATCTTTTTTTGTTTTTGCTAAACAATACATTTTTCAGGCTTTCGTGATTATTTTAGTGCTTGATATCCTAAGGGATTCTCTTTCTCAATTTATCTTTAATATATACGCAGGGATTCTTTTTCTTAGTGGATGGATAGCCCTATTTTTGGTGTCTGTGTGTATCCCCGCCCCAATCCCACGCCCCCATCCCACGCCCCCACAGACACACACAGAGCAGTACCAAGAAATAATGTGCAGGTGATTCAACAAAGAGAGTGTAGAATTTTAGGACTCGGGAAAGCAATGGCATTCTCCCTTAAAGGGGAAAACTAAAAGCATCCCCTTGGGTGTAACAGAAATAATTAGTACAGCTCCCATTCAACTTCAACACGCTTCTCAGCAATCGAGGTCAACAACTAGCTCGGCCCAGACCGTCCCCATCTAAACGGACTCGGGATGAATTTAGTGGATCCACTCAGTGGATGAATGGAGACAGGTCCCAGGTCTTGGAAGGGAGTCATTTAGGTGAGTCTGAGGCGGACCCTGCGGGAGCAGTGTGTTTGCCAACACCACTGTTAGCGTGGCCTTTCCAAGGCTGAGCATCCCGACCAAGGGAGCAGGTCTTGGCACCAACCTTCTGTGTGCCCCCTCTGGCTGGCTGACTTGTGTCTGTTCACCTGCGGAGCAGCACCAGCCACGGGGCCGAACGCCCCTAGACTCTCCTTGCCCAAGGGTGGCGGGAGAGGGCTCTAAAGGAAAGACAGACGGATGTGACTCACCCCTAACTGATGTTCCCTTAGCCAGTGGGGACAGAGCTAAAGTGAAGGCAGGGCTGGGGAGTTGGAAGCCAGATGTCAATTTGGTTTCCCTCCTCGCCTCTCTCTGGGACAGAATTCAAGGTATACAATTGTGATCCTACACACTTCCTCTGCAGAAACAGCAGTCATGCCTTTCCTCAGGGACAGGACCAGTGTTCATTAAAAAATAGGTGGCGTGTCTAAAAATTCAGATTTTGCTGCAATGCGGGAGACCTGGGTTTGATTCCTAGGTCGGGAAGATCCCCTGGAGAAGGGATAGGCTACCCACTCCAGTATTCTTGGGCTTCCCTTGTGGCTCAGCTGGTAAAGAATCCACCCGCAATGTGGGAGACCTGGGTTTGATCCCTGGATTGGGAAGATCCCCTGGAGCAGGGAAAGGCTACCCACTCCAGTATTCCAGCCTGGAGAATTCCATGGACTGTATAGTCTATGGGGTCGCAAGGACTTGGACACGACTGAGCGACTTTTACTTTAAATATGACAAAATAGATTCTTAAGCTCTCACATAGTTCTAAGGAAGACTGGCCTGCCAAAGAATAAGTGTGAAAGGGGGTTCCTGCCGCCTTGGGAGGGGGGAGCAGAGAGGAACACAGCACACGTGCTGGAAAACCCAGGTCCTCCTTTGCCCCCCGACCGAGATGGCAGGGTATTGTTACCTCTGGCTCAGAAGCCTATGTTCAGACTGGCGCAAAGAAGAGAAATGCCCTTTCCCTGCTAAGTTGAAGCGTCTGTTTACCCCGTGCTCTACTGCAGCGGCCGAGGTGCACGAACCTGAATCTGCTCGGCGGGCACGTGGATGATGTGCGGCGGCCGGTCGCCGTGGTGATGCACCGCGTTGCTCTCCTGTTCATAGATGGCATCGCGTTCTGGCTGAGGGAGGCTGAGGAACCTTCGGATCATGGAGAGGTTCTCCCACAGGGTCCTGTTTTCTGGAGAAGGGTCTTCTTTCCAGCGTAACAGCTCGCACAGCCACCCCTTAGGGACAAGGGCGTTAGCAGGTCAGTTCTGGTCCAAGGGGCGGGGGGAGGGGTGGAGAGCTGACCATTCCCATTAGGAGGTAAAAAGAAGGACCCTATAAAGTTAACTTTTTCCCATCTCAAAATACTCCAATCTGCTTAAAAAAATTTTTTTAACCTGTTGAAAGAGAATAGGTGTGCCTATCGAAGAGGAGGCAGGTTCTGTTTTTTAATACACAACTCAGATTTGCATCTTAAAGGAGGGCCCTATTTTTCAGACTCCAAAGGCAAGACCCATTTACCTTCGACTCTGCAGAATGTGCCCGAGGAGAAAGCAAGGCTGAGTGTGCGTCTCCTCTGATGAACGGCCATATGAGGTTCTAAAGATAATATTTACAAAGGGCTGGAACAGCTTTTTAGAATAATTTTCCTAAAAGGATTCCCTAAGTTTATGATGTTTGCATTAAAAAGGCAGCTCTGTGAATATCTGTGTGTGTGTCAATGTACGTCTGTGTGTGTAGAAAAGGGAGAGAAAGGATGTGCGCAGTTGTGTGAGCAAGAATGTCGTCCAAGGTAACGCTTTATGTTAGAATGAGCATTAGAAGAATTCTCCAATACAGAACTTTCCAGAAAGACACCTCAGAGTCCTGCCTGCTGCTGCATACACACATGGTTCATCAGGGAAGCATTTTAATAGAATCCCTGGGCTGAAGGAGATGATGTCCACTGAGTGCCCAAACCTGAACCTCTCTGCTGCGTTCCCAGGCCCAGTTTCTGATCCTGAGATTCTCAACCATGAACTGAGTGGTTGAACGTGGGATAGTGGGGTTGATACATATACACAATTAACACTATGTCTAAAATAGATTAACTAATGAGAATCTGCTGAACAGTACCAGAAACTCTACCTGATGCTCTATGGTGACCTAAATGGGAAGGAAACCCAAAAAAAGGTTGGGGGGGCGGCGATATGTATGCATAGAGCTGATTCACTTTGCTCTACAGCAGACACTAACGCAACACTGTAAAGCAACTATGCTCCAATAAAAATTAAAAGAAAAAAACACCAAAAACGAGTGTTCCAACAGAGTGCACAGTCTCACGTTCTCTCACCACCGCCTCAAACCTTCTTCATCTTGGCCACCACGACGGACACTGAGCAGCAGGGCAGGGAGGCGGAGAGTGCCACCCACACCCGCTCAGCGCCGGCCGCTCACAGCCGCGCTCTGGAGAAATGTCTGCACGCCAGCTCACCTGGGGACGCCCAGCCGCTCCTCTGTTTCCTCCTGGTCCTGCTCCCCGGGCGGCCGGCGGCCGGCTGGCCCGCCCTCCGGCCCACCGGCCCACGCACTCCACCCTCTGCTCTCCAGACGTGCCCCTCTCCGTCCTGCCTGCCGCGGGGCCCCATGGATACAGGCCTTTCCCGAGGCCACCTTCTTCCTGGACTTGCCTCTGCTTTCTTATCCTCCTGAAGTCCTGCCAGGTTCCTCACCAGATCAGGAGCCTCAGATCCCTTATCTTAGCCTCTGCTTTAGGGAAACTGACCTAGAACAACGGGGTTCCTTGGAAACTGGTTGCGTGGGAATGCAAGGAGGACAGGTGAGTACCTGATTTTTATAACTGGCCAAGGGGAGTTGCCTTTTTATATGACTTTAGGGTGAGATCAGAACATGGCATGACTTTCTTTTCCAACATGAACCACTGGAGAAATTCTCTCTAATGTAATAAACAGCGGGAAGAAGCAAGGCCTACTTTATCCAAAATGGCCCGAGAGGTCTTAAAAGAATAGATGGAGACTGATACACCAGCTTCCCGAGACCCACCAACCACCCAGCCAAGGGTGACAGCTGCCGACCCTAACTGAAGCAGAGAGGCCTCTGATTCTCCCCGCCACACATCATCTAAACATGCTCCTAGGGACAGCCGTGCGCCTGTGCGCTCAGTGGATGCCACCGAGTGGGTAACTCCAGGACATGCTCCTAGGGACAGCCGTGCGCCTGTGCGCTCAGTGGATGCCACCGAGTGGGTAACTCCAGGACATGCTCCTACGGACAGTCGTGCGCCTGTGTGCTCAGTGGATGCCACCGAGTGGGTAACTCCAGGACATGCTCCTAGGGACAGCCGTGCGCCTGTGCGCTCAGTGGATGCCACCGAGTGGGTAAACTCCAGGTTCACAGAGCAGGCGGGAAACTGCAGGTTTACCAGAAAGAATATCAGCGCAATAAAAAATAACCATGGCGACAGTGTCACTGAACATGCTTCTCTTCTAATCATGGCAGTTCCATGCTTCTTTCCAGAATCATACCATAGGTCGCATGTTTGCTCTTATCTATGAACGCAATATTAACTACAATTTGAGTATTTGAAATATTTGAGACCCTCTTGCATAGGGTGCCCCAGAGATGTTTGTTTCGCTCCTACTGACAAATATTTGCTACCTGGATTGAGCCATGACAATATTTTATACTTCCCTGCGTCACAGCAATGGCTTTATTCTTCACTTCTATATTTTGATGCAAGGCAGGTTTTAGATCCACCTTCCCGAAGGCTTGACTATTAACTCTGGTTAAGATTACACCCCTGCCCCTCCTCATCTCTTCTTTAGCTGTGACAGTTGGCAGGCCCCCGTGCCTGAACACAGAAAACCACTACAGTTTTATTTGCCTTTCAAGAGGTGTTAGAAGGTTCACCAAGAACCTGTTCTTTTTTCTTCACTTAGCGAGGACTAGACTCTTGTAATAAGTGCTAACATTGAGCATCTAACTCTTTTTTTTAATAAGAAATAAATGCTTGTAACCAAAAATTGCTAAAAGTTAAATTAAGAACAATTCATGTAAGAAAATCTTCTTGGAGCAAACTGAAGAACTTCAATAATTTTTCGAATTCTTTTAGAAACTTTTTAAAGTAACGCAGAGATCAGTTAGCAACTGGATATATGCGGGGGAAAAAAAAAAACATGTGGATCACAGATGTTCTTTGGAAAAGAAAATCATTAGTTCTTTTAAAATGGCTAATAATGATAGCTAATTCCCAAACAATCACACTCATGCTGGTTTCACAAATATTTCAGAAAAAGAGCCTTGACTCATTCAACAAATATTTTGCTCATATTGTCACTTCTGTGTCTCTATACTTATAAGACAGATTCTTATTTTTATTAATTGCCCATGACTAACATAACATTTCCAGTAGTTTGCTATTAACCTTTGCCCTTAAATAATACTTCTAATTCCTTATCTAAAAATAATGTGATGAATTATAAATCTGAAGCATGTCTCCGCTAGCCTTTCAAGAGACACAATGATTTTAAGAGACTGAAATCAGATGTTTCTTAGAAAAATATTTAACGGTGCAGCTGGGAACTGTTAGTTCTACAAGGGTATTCCAAAAAACAAAAATGGGAGGGGCGGTGTGCTTTTCTCTTGATATATGTCACTTTCAACAAATAATGGAAAACAGATATTCTGACAGGATAGTTCTTTGTCAGCAGAGAAATCAGCTGGCTCATTCTCAACTTACACTGGCAAAAAGAAGATTCATTTACTATGATACCATTTAAATACCTCGGAATATTCTGACTCCCTCAAATCCTATCGATCAAGATGATGACAGTAATCTGGTCTACGTTTTGCAGGAAGTGATAAAACGTGCCAAACGCTTTCTAATTCCCCAATACCTGTTCCTAGGTCAGTTTTCCATGAATGATACTGTTTGAGCAAATAAACTTGGGAAGACAATATATGTCAGAATATAGGTAATATGTGGCAAATAAAAATAATAATTTCCCTAAGTACTGTATTGGTTTATTTTAAAATGATACATGTATCGATTTACTGGGTGGAGGAGAGAAGGTGAATAAAATGCAAGCACTTTGCTGCAAAATGTGAACATAATTACATTTTAAGCTGGGTCTCCGGGACTTGAAATATTGTAAGAGGGGTAGGGAACTGCTGTGACAATTAAATTAGATCACAACTGTTCTGAACAGTAGAAAAGACAGGAGACTAACAGCCTTAAAATAATGAGACCTATCTATTCTCAGAAAACTAAAATGGCACAAGGAACAACCTAAACTTTAAATGTAGTAAATTTGCCAAGCAACATTACACCGCATATAAAGAGGGCAAAATATAAACAGTAGCCGCATGTAAATAAATTAGTCAAACTTTCAGGATGTTCCTACTTTTCAAACTGACAAAGTTTAATTTGACACCTTCTGTTCCAAACCCTTTGTTTCTATTCAAAATCACGCCTTGAGCTGTTGCTATCAATCACAGCACTCCCCCTATTACTTAAAAAAACTGGCATGGACCCTGAACAAGCTGAAAATGCCATGCAGATGAATTCTGAGATAATATGTTCAAACCTGTTATATACAACACAAATCCTGTAAAGTTATGTATTGTAAACCTACATTTATTGAGAACTAAAAGTCTTAAATCCATCTGCCACAAAGGAAATACTGTTATGTACTTTATAGGAAGCAAGCACCATCTGTAAATGTCTTGCCACCATAAGCAAGAAAATGGTACAGAAGATGCTAAACCTCAGACAGCATGAAATCAACAACAGTCTTTGGACTGGTTTTGGTTTAGGGAATCTATGAAAGACATGGAAGATTTGGGGAGGGTAAGGGGGCAAAAAAAAAGGAAAAGAGAAAATGTGGAACGACTGCCAACCCACTACTGAAAAAAAGCAAAACAAATTCAATGACAACACAATGGCAATTTATCATGGTCCATGAAACACATGACTGTATGCTCATTTTAAAGGAAAAATTAGCAGTTCTGAACTCAATATTCTAATGATGTGCTTTACCGACAGAATCTTGTTGTACCACACTGAAATAAAAATCCTGGCACCTTCATCTCTCAGCTGCTAATTTCCACCCAAACTCAATCTCTGGTTTCCATTCTGCTCTGTTTAGAACAGTTAATTCCAGTCGGTTCCCTTCTACCATTTTAATGGGTAAGGAGTGCACAATGATTTTTCACCGAGTCAGGAAAGCAACCACCTGTCACGAATGAATTTACTGTACCTAGGGAGCCTCACATACATGAAGCGAGACCCCTGGCAAGGCCAGGTCTGTGACAGTCAGGAGCATGGAACACAGCTAGTTTTCCAAGGGGAAAGAGACTTTTGTGTTCTCTAAGAAAAAAAAGTCACTTAATACAAGGATATGTATATATTGTTGTCATGTACATATACATTTTAAACTTAAGAGCTATAAAAAGAGAAAGAAAATGACAAATAATTCTCACTGCAACTAAGAAGGAAAAATACATTAAAAAAAAAAAACCCGAATGGTAATTTGTGTTCTAAAAAGGAAAACATTTTATAGTCTGTATTTATTCCCTACCCCTCACCCTCATCTTTTATGTGTTATTTGCAGAAGTATTTTGTTCCGATCTCTGGGGCGTATAGTATAATAATATATGATATTAAAAGAAATCAATCTAAATAGGGAGGTATTTGATACAAACATTTTAGCGGAAAGCATGAATTACATTTTAGCAAGTAGTAGGAACAGGATTAAGTACATAATCCATTAAATAGTACTTCTCACACAAAAAAATTTCAGTATTGTAGACTAAACTACACCAGGCATTTTGAATGAGTACATTTTCAACAGCAACTAACTACAGAGCTAGCAATTTATCATTCAGCAAATAATTTTCTACTTTTAAAAGAATCTGTAAGTGTTACTTATGCTAATGAAGACAGTTTTTAATCTGCCCACAAACATGCTAATAGAGGGCAATTTTTTTTTTTTTTATTTACAAAGCTGTCTGTGCTGGAGGGTAATTTTATATCAATGTTCTGTAAGGGGGGAAGTGAGTTCTAATTGTCAGAGCTACTGAATCTTTTACCCTATAAAGGCTTAAAGGTATCACAAAAGATGCAAAGTGACTAATGATGTTTTAAACCACTCCCTGAGTGTTCCAGAAGGGACATTTTCACACTTTTTATGTTTCATACGCACTGCCTCAAATATAGTATTGAAACATACTACTTCTTCTGCACCCCTAACACAGAGACACACAGGTCTGACGGGGGTACACTCCCACTTCTAGGTGTGAAGCCTGCATCCTTCCTTCACACACCAACGTCTAACTTTTTTTTTTTTGAGAACAATCATAACACTTTGAACAGTGAGAAAAGAGCAGCAAAGCGATACTGAAAGCATTTTCAATTATTTACCAGGTTAAAAGGGTGAAATGATACTTTAAATACATCAAATTTCATCGTCTGGGCCATTTTTTGGTGGCAAAGTGGTATTGATCTTTCCAAAGGCTGAAAATTAACTATTTTCCAGAAGGTCATCATTTGATTAAGGGCATTAAAGTTGAGGGCAAAGAAGCAATGCATTTCTTCCTCCCCATTCAAATCATCACATAATTTAATAAAAACCATCCCATCATGTCTTGTAATAAAAACGCTTATCTTAAGATATTGTTCTTTACCTAACATATTAACCTTTAAATGTTATGAAGTTCTTAAGGAGAAAAACCTTTGCTAAAGCAGATTATTCTATAACATAATGAGAGGCCTCCACCATTAACATTAATAAAGATACATGTTCTCTATGGAATTAGCAGGAAATACATGAATCTTCTTCCCCAGCTTACTAACATCTACTGGTGTAAAGTAAGGAGAATTTCAGCAGGCACTACAAGTAACTTTTTCCTGCTAAGTTAACATGGGCCTGAATCAGGAAGACATGGGAAATAAATCTGAGCAGAGATGGAGCAGTAAATGCACTTTCCATTCTAAAAGTAGCATTCTACATCCACTTTATCCAACGAGGGGTTTTAAAAAGAAATATACTTAAGTGGAATACATGTATGCGTGTGACCTCAGTCGTGTCTGACTCTTTGTGACCCCATGGACTGTAACCGGTCAGGCTCCTCTGCCCATGGAATTTTCCAGGTAAGAGTACTGGAGTGGGCTGCCATTTCCTTGTCCAGAGGATCATCCCACCCAGGGATTGGACTGCTGTCTCGTGTGCCTCCTGCACTGGCAGGCAATTCTTTACCCTTGAGCCACCTGGAAAGCAGATGTGTGTGTCCCAAATATATTTATCTTCAGGGTGGTTTCTGATGCTTGTATTTTTGGTGGAAAA
The DNA here is from genome assembly GCA_024291935.2 of Okapia johnstoni. Taxonomy (NCBI): domain Eukaryota; kingdom Metazoa; phylum Chordata; class Mammalia; order Artiodactyla; family Giraffidae; genus Okapia; species Okapia johnstoni. The sequence goes on along the minus strand of CM044311.1, from coordinate 1,891,907 downwards.
AAAAAATCACACTGGTTTTTCAAATTATTTTAAACTTCTAAACTGTTACTGTTTTAAACTCTCTCCAGACTCCACAGTTTATTTAAGGAATTCAGTATCTTAGCCAAAATCTCTGGGTTTCCATACTGAATTAATAATAGGTCATAAACAACTATCCATGAATTTCTCACTTGAGTAGATTTTTGCCACTCTGTCTTTAAGAGGTTAGACAAAGCTAGCAGAATTTTTGGAGGTTTGGCTTTAACAAAAACAAATGTTTCTACAATTTAGGGGAAACTCACATTAAAATTTAGTCAGTTTAGAAGGAATATTCAGAACCACTGGTAAATGATTTTTATTTATTAATTATGCTTAAAAATTTAATTAAGCAAAAAAAAAGAAAGAAAGAAAATTCCTTGTTCCCCATGGTTTGATTGTTCACTTCCTTTTTACATTGTCAAAGGCATTGACTTGAGGAAGCATATAAACATGTGTTCTTTTCTTTTCCGATAAATTGTTTGGTTCATAACAAGAGTATCAGATAGTTTGGCCAGAGTAGATAAAGATGTAAAAATGGCTCTTACTTAAAAAGACTGTCAGGGAAGTTTTAAAGAATATTTTCAGGAAGAATTTGAGGAGAATAATTAATGAAGATAAAAGTATGAAATTTTTTTATACTTTTTTTAAATATTTATATTTTCTATAATAGACAACATATTACATAGACATATAATCGACAACATAGCTGACAAGAAGATAATCTGTTAATTTGACTGAAACAGAATTTCCAAATAAAGCCTTCATCTTATTTTTTTTAAAAAGTAGATTCGGAAGATAACTAATTTAAAGATTAATTTTTTCAAAGACTTCAAACCTGCTTTCAGGATGGCTTCTTCAAAGTTTAAACAAAAATCTGGCTTACCTGCCCGACACTTGCTACAGACTCTAAAAACACTTTATGTTTTTCCCTCTCAATCTCGACGCATTTTTTAACATTATGTAAGTTTCAGTCATAAGATTCGGCTCTTGCTTAACATTTACACGCTCTGCCTTAAAAATCTTCCTTAAGGGAGGGCAGGGGTAGATTCGGAGCTTGGGATCAACAGCTACACATCGCTATACGTAAAATGGGCAAGCAACAAGGACCTACTGTACAGCACTAGGGATCTGACTCAGTACCTTGTAAAAACCCGTAATAGAGAGAATCTGAAAAAAGAATATATATATAACTGAATCACTGTGCTTTACACTTGAAACTCATTCAAAGTTGTGAATTAACTAAAACTTCGATAAAAATCCAAGAAAATAAAAAATAAAATACCACGTTTTTTTTTTAAAAAAAAAACCACTTAAACTCAAGTCTCTATTCTCCCCTCCTTCTTTATATCGAGTGTCCCTGAAAGACGGAAAACGCGGCATCTCCAAGGTTCTCCAAGGTTCCCGCCGTGACACGCGTTTCAGCCTTCGTCTCTGTTTCCACCGTTAAGACTGTCTGTTCCTTTCCATCCTGCCCACCACTGACTTGTCGGCGCTGGGGCACCTTTTCCTTGAATGACGCTCTTAGCCCCCAAATAATTGTTTTAAGTACGTCCCAAGGACGGTTATCTTAAATTCAGAACAAAACAGCCTTTAAGTAATCATTCCTTTTCCTGTCTTAGGGGAAAGCATATACCGGTGGTGACTAGAGCTTTAGGAAAGCACACAACAAGGGTTACCGCGGAGAGTTGCAACTCCTACAAAAAGCAAATACAGCGTCTGGCTTGGCCTGTGGAGCTTCCTGATAGGTAAATACACAGGTGTAATTAAGCCTTCTCGAATCCCCTTAGTCCACTTTGAGATGCCCTTGGAAAAGGGAGGCCACGATGAGAATCACGGCTCTGGCCTTTGCTTCCAAACTACCCAAGGTTATCCTATTGCTCAAAATGACCTTCAAAGCTTCCCAAGAGAGAAAAAGGTTACCCTCCCTAGAGCTTCACGGAAGGCTCCTCCAGTCACGTGCGGGCTCACTCACTCGGTCGTGTCCGACCCTTTGCGACCCCATGGACTGCAGCCCGCCAGGCTCCTCCGTCCGTGGGATTCTCCAGGCAAGCACCCTGGATCGGGTTGCCATTTCCTCCTCCAGAGGATCTTCCTGACCCAGGAATCCAACCCACGTCTCCGGCATTAGGTGGCAGATTCTCGGCCACTGAGCCGCCTGGAAAGCCAACCACACTCAGGTCCTAATTCACTGGACCGTTTATCACCTGTTATTTCTCCACATTCTACGCCCATTCTCCATACTGTTTTCTCAAATAGAAGAGCCCTCTCCCTTTCTTTCCTGTGCATCTAAATACTAACTCTCCTTCCAGTTACTCTCAATCACCTCAGGATACCAGTTAAGAGTTACATCCAGGGCAGGCACTTATGTATGAGAAATTGAGCAACCCCCACCAGTCCCTGATCCTCCTCGGCAAAGTGCAGATAATAATGGTACTCATCTCACAAGACTGCCGCTGCTACAAATGAAACAGGGTTATGTTCAGCCCAGTACCTGGCCTGTGATAACTACAAATGGTCTGATGACTTAACCAAAAGCATTTGCCTTAAATGGCTCACAGTATAGTAAGAAGAAGCAGAATTCAAACATGCCTATTAGAGCAAGGCAGTATGTAGTGAAGGTCAGTGATGGGCAGACATCAAGTGGGGACCAAGAGGAGAGGTGAGCTGGAATGGTCACGGACATCTTCGCTGATGAAGAGTCATGGCGGCTTGGGTTTGAAGAATGGGCAACATTTAGTGGGAAGAATAAAGAAAGAAAAAAAAGAATTAGCAATGAGCTAGGAACTACAGGTGGACGGCCGCTGTGGAATCCATTATGCTCACCATTCTTTCACCGTGGCTCTTGACCTTACTTGCTTGAGGGTACTGCTTTATTACTGTGCCTTCGTCGCCTCTATATAATGTAACTCTAAGGTCAATTTGCTAAGAAATCTTACGTCTTCATTTTAACACTTATTCTAACAGTGACTAGCCCGGTACCCTTGGTCAAGTGCCGTGAGATCGCTAGACCTGAATTTACTGCTCTGTAAAACGGGGGTAACGTTACCACCACTCATAGGGTGATAAGAATTGTTGGGATAACTCACACTAGGGGCTTGGCACACAGTAACAGTAGGATGAATGCTAGCTATTATTATTTTATCATTCTCGTCATTATCACAAACATAATGCAAAGGAATGTGGGCATCTGGGGAGTTAATGCAAACAATTCCGTTACCACATCCCAACCTGGAGGCAGCATCCTCCTCCCGCAAACACGGCTCCTTCTATACAGTTTAACTGTTGATGGCACGACCACTCACCCAGTCACCCGGGCGAAAGGCTGCTATTTGAAGCACAAACTGGTATAATCTTTCCAAAGCACAATGGGAAGTGATGAGTGTGGAATGACTAGCAATTACCTTTAAAACACAAATGCCTTTTCTGATCCAATAATTTCTACTTATGAGAATTAATCCTAAGGAAATAATAAAGATGTATACAAATATTTAACTATAATAATGTTCACGTTAGCATTGTTTGTAATAGCAAAAGTTGAATGCAACTTAAATATACCTCAATAGGGAATTAATGAAAAGCTGGGTACAGAGTATGAATGAATGGAAGGCACAGATGTGCACACATGTGTGCATGTATGTATATGCGTAAACATACACACGTGTGTATACAAAGAACACAAATCAGGCTATTTCTAGTTAACTGAGATTTGGGTATTTTTAATGGTCTTTCCTCCGTATGATTTCTTTAAAATGTGTTTTTCTATACTTGCTAGTACTATTTTTCAATTTTAAAAACCATGGCAAACAGCTTCAATTAAAAATATGACTTCTCTTGTTTGTTTTCTCCATAAACAATCATAAATTCCTGTCAGTTCTACTGGATGGACGTGTTTTGAATTTGCGTCTTCTTCTCCATTCCTACTCTTCTGGTCCCTGCCCTCAGCGTTTCTCCCACACACTGAGGCTGGGGGACTTCTTTATTCCAACCCACTCAGCTCTCTGGTGAGTTACAGCTGCCACAAACAGGCGTCAACACGGAGAGCCCTGTGAAGGGCACGCTCCTCACATGCCTGCACCCAAGAGGTCTGGAGAGGCCCTGAGGCTCACACTTCAGTGAGTGAGTGTAAAAATACAGCAAAAGAGTCCCTGCAACACTGAAGTGGCAGTGAGTTAGGGGAATCAGAGGTAAATAGAAAAATAACACAGTCTGAGCCATTTAGTTAGTGGCAAAAAACTGTATACACCACTACAATTCCTGAGAGCACTGTGCATGATAGCAAAGTCCAACAACTCATACTCATGATAACGCTGCATTTCAAAAAAGTAAGATCGAAAGTGAGCTCAGCCCAGCAGGGTGAGGAGGCAGAGCGGTACTGTAACAGGCTTCCGGGCCTCCTCTGGTGGTCCATGTCCCACGCAGGGGACATGAGTTTAATCCCTGGTTGGGGAACTAAGATCCAACATACTGTGCGGCATGGCCAAAACATAAATAATTAAAGATGAAATGATGCGTTAAAAAGAAGGCTTCTGTCAAAGGCATATACATTTGACTATTCACAGAAGTTTCCTGGGAAACTTATCTTTTTCCAAATCCCTCAATGCCAATAAATGTGTGCTCTTATACCACAATATTATGAAGCAAATTTCTTATGTTGCATTAAGGCAGTGTTAAAAACTTACAATATTTGTTTTCTTCAAAATTACAACGATCACAAAGAAAAAATGTGTTGAATATCTGTATATGCCATGCGCAAAAAAAATCCTATAAAAATACGAACCTATAACACGAATAATTTTTAGGTGATGACTGACTCAATACACTAGTTGTCACCTTACAAAAATAATCTATCGTCAGGTTAATTTAGACAAATATTTCTGCCATTCCATTTTTCATTGATTTATATAAAACTTTTCAACACTGCAGGTATCTCCTCAAATGACCTACACCTCTCATTACTCATATTTAGCGGCTGCAAATTAAAAATTTAAATCTTCCCTCTATGATATTCTATGAGAGATAACAAAAGAATGTTTATAACCAGGGGAAGGCAATTCGGGATTGTAAAAGTTATGGGGCTCATATCTTAGAGGAACCATCAAGCGGGCAGGGTCATTACAAGCTCCCAAGCTGCTTATGATTCTGCTGATAAAGTAACACCCATTTTGTGGCCAAAAACCACACTGTTTTATCCATTATGCAAAGCGGCTCATCAGAAGTCAGCTGAAACGAGGAACTTGAATTTGGGGATTAAAAAAAAAAGGCTCTAAAAAAAGAGATGGTGATATTTCCAGAAGCATCACGGGAGTCGCAGTGATAGCGGCCAGGTTAGGAACAGACGCGGAGGCCGGGGCCACACGGGTGGAGGGCGCATCCAGAGCTCCGGGGCAGAGTGGCGGGCAGAGCCGGGCCTGACCCTGGCCTCCGGGCACAGGGTCCCCCGCCCTGCCCTCCTCCCGCCGGACCGCCTTGGGAATACAGCTTTCCTGCGGGCAAAACTGCAACTGGATGCATTTACTCCTGAATCACCCCGCCCTTCCACAAATAACCGCACAGGGCCATCTGTGTGCCGTCTACCGTGAGGCTGAGACGGGGGCACACAAGAGGGACCAGCGCTCCCAGCACTTACTGGCCACTGAGGTAGATCAGCTTAAACTTCAGACTTAAGCTGACAGCAAAGGTATAGTTTAATTGGCAAAAAGTTTCTAGCCTGAGGGCAAAGGCACTCTCCCAAATGCTGGCACTACATGTGGGCATCAGAATACTGGAGAAAAGGCTGTGTATACAGGGTTTTGTTGTTGTTTGAAGTGTCACTGCAATCACCCGTCACCCGTGCTTACATACTCTGGAGCAAAGGGTACTTGAAAAATAAGCATCTGAAAAAGTAATAAATAAATCTTCCCAGGTAAATTCAAGAAGTCTTCAGCCAATGTTATCAAAATTTAGTTTTTTTCTTCTTCTAACACACAACTGATCTAAACATTGGTCTCCCCTCTTTTGTGTGATAAACCCTTCTGGTAGTCTGGTAAAGTCCATTGTTTTCAGGACAATGTTTTTATGTGCCAGAAATAAAATGTGTAAAATTACAAAAAAAAAAATCAACTGTACTGAAATACAGTCATCAAAATTGTATGTTATAGTAACATAACAAAATGTGCTTCTTTATTAACATACTAAATAACAAGATCTAGGAACAGAGCTAAGAACTATCATAATTTCAGAGTGATGAGCAGAAAGAGCATCTTGAGATTAGCTACAATAAACATGTGACATGAAAATATTTATGATGTTTACTGGTGACAAATCCTTAGGTATTCCTCATGATACTGTCACTTGTTGGCTATATTGATAATTAAATGCCAACTCTCAATAATACATTAGTGAAAATAAAGTTTTTTTATTCTACCTAAGTTCATGCGTGGACCCTTGGGGGAAGGTGAGACACTGGTTAAGAATTCCTAAAGAGGGTGCCCCCACCAACATCTATGTCCGTGTACATATGCAGATACACACACACACATAAATGTATTTCAAACATTATTCCAGAACTATCTTATATAAGCTCCTAGGAACACGTCAAGGCTGTATCTTGTCATCCTACTTATTTAACTTATACACAGAGTACATCATGAGAAATGCTGGGCTGGAGGAAACACAAGCTGGAATCAAGATTGCTGGGAGAAATATCAATAACCTCAGATATGCAGATGACACCACCCTTATGGCAGAAAGTGAAGAGGAACTAAAGAGCCTCTTGATGAAAGTGAAAGAGGAGAGTGAAAAAGTTGGCTTAAAGCTCAACATTCAGAAAACTACGATCATGGCATCTGGTCCCATCACTTCATGGCAGATAGATGGGGAAACAGTGGAAACAGTGGCTGACTTTAGTTTTCTGGGCTCCAAAATCACTGCAGATGGTGACTCAGCCATGAAATTAAAAGACGCTTACTCCTTGGAAGGAAAGTTATGACAAACCTAGACAGCATATTAAAAAGCAGAGACATTACTTTGCCAACAAAGGTCCATCTAGTCAAAGCTATGGTTTTTCCAGTAGTCATGTATGGATGTGAGAGCTGGACTATAAAGAAAGCTGAGAGCCAAAGAATTGATGCTTTTGAACTGTGGTGTTGGAGAAGACTCTTGAGAGTCCCTTGGTCTGCAAGGAGATCCAACCAGTCCATCCTAAAGGAGATCAGTCCTGGGTGTTCATTTGAAGGACTGATGTTGAAGCTGAAACTCCAACACTTTGGCCACCTGATGCGAAGAGCTGACTCATTAGAAAAGACCTTGATGCTGGGAAGGATTGGGGGCAGGAGGAGAAGGGGACGACAGAGGATGAGATGGCTGGATGGCATCACCGACTCAATGGACATGGGTATGGGTGGGCTCCGGGAGTTGGTGACAGACAGAGAGGCCTGGCGTGCTGCTCTTTGCAAAGGCCCGTGCCTTTGCAAGTCAAGTTCATGGGGTCGCAAAGAGTCGGGCACAACTGAGCGACTGAACTGAACTGAGTAGATTAGAAAAGGGTGGCATTGAGGAATTCTTGGAACAGATCTCCTTAGCATGTTGCTTTTTTGTTTTTGTTTGTTTTTGCCACCACACCTCTTAGAGATGGGCTGAAGGGAACAGTTAATCACTAGTCAATGGTTCCCATATTGTGTCCCAAGGAGCCCCGGGATTCCACCTGGGGTGTTTCAGCAGTGCCCTGGGTGTGAGAGTGTGTGCATGTGTGCATGTGTGTGTAAGACCCCACCGCCACTCAATCCCCAAGTCGATCGAGGGAAGACTGCCATCAGATTTATCTGTTTCAGGTCTGAAGGAGAATGGATTCATAAAGTGATAGTTTAACAGCCTGAACTTTCTTGATTGACAGTGTCACCAGCGCATATGTATACCGCACTGTGTTTTTACCTGGTCCTGTTATGAACCCAGTAAGTGGGTTTACAACTGAATAAGGAAGCGTCCATATTCTGACTTAGTTCAGGTCATACCATCCCTGAAACTATAAAAGTAAGTAAGATTAGCAGAGTTTCCTTCGAGAAACATCTCTCTGCCGGGAGAGGAGCACTAACAGTATTTTCCCAAAGACACCTGGGTTTCCCAAACAGAAGCGGATAAAGCAGAGGGGCAGACAGGCAAAGGGAAAGGAATGGAATTAAAGCAGGCGCGGGCCTTTGGGGGGTGGAGGGAGGGAGGCTTGCAAACCAATGACTGGTCTTTCTTCCCCTCACCTCTTCAAAGAGCAAACGGCTATAAAGGATAGCCCTGCAGATATGGGAGCAGGCAGAAGGAAGCTAGCAAAGGGTTAAAGAAAGAAAAGAAAGTGAACAGGAACGACGGTGCAGGGAGGGTAGGAAAGGGGCCCATGACTGTCTCATCACTGTACATTCTATATACACCTCGGTGCTAAATTTATCCAAAAATTTAAACACAGCTCTCTGCCTGGAAATTAAGCTTGACGGGTACGGCGTTAGTTCGTACGGTTGCCCAGGGTCCAAGTTATTTAGTCTCTTTAATCAAAATGCTAAAATAAAATCATTACCCATTAGGCTATTACCCTGCCCCCAATCTCCAAACACACACGCAAAAATTAATTGCAAGTCAGGAAAAAAGAAGGCAATTTAGACAGTAACAGCTTGGCATGGACCAAGCTGGCTTTTTCTAATAACATTTGTCTGTTTGTAAACGTATATTTTATTTACAGCCTTCACTTTCTTGACCCCACTGAAAGTAATTTATTTTTTACCTAATCTGCATTTCATTTTAACCACCAAATACTCCATCAATGAACCAGTCAAGTAACGCCCTGACAAGCAGCCTAGTGCTGGCAGGAGTAACAAACGGGCAAACACTTGAGGAAGACATCTGGGGCGCGGCACTCCTCAGCAGCTATTAGACGCTCCAGGTACCAGGTGACAAGCTTGCAAGCAAGAGAGGCAGACAACTCCTGCACACCAGCTCTCATTCCCTGCCTCCTTCACCAGTTAACTCCCCATCTCACCACCCTCTTCCAAACCTCTGACCCCTCAGGGACTGAGTCTATCTTTTCCCTTCCATGTGCTATCCTGCCCCGAAGAACTTTTGTTTTGAATCATTTCTCTAAAATGAGAAGTTAAAAGTGGACTTCCAGGCATCAGTTAAAAACCCCAAAAAAGACATGTTAAAGGAGGAAGCGCTTTAGCAATCTCTAGTCACAGGGTGTTGCCACTACCCCACCACACGGTGACCCAACCCCAAGCCCCAGCTGAACGGAGCTCACCTCCTCTGGATACTGGCCCGAGTCCGTGTGGTCCCTGACAAAGCAGGGGGGCTGTTCCGGCTTTCCAGCAGCAAGTCTCAGATGAGTCCGTCCAGAGCTCAGTTCACACTATGGAACATGGGCTTCACAGCCTGGAGTTCAAACAGCCCGTTCTCCTCACCATACGTCCCGCAGAAATAATTCCTTTAGGCTAAAACACCCCCACAACAGCACTGTGTGCCCATCAGCTAAGCCCATCCGTTATTCAAAACCTTGCCTCCTCTGTGACTCATCCCCAGACTAACATACCTGCCGGCGGCACCTTCAATCAAAACAGCATCCTTTTTCATACTCATGCACCTGCTTCAGCAACAAACTCACGGAACGTGGACCTGCCCAGGACATGGCAGTCTGACTCAGCCTAGTTCACTTTCCTGAAGGGGAAAGTTAGAAGCCTGACAGGTCAAGCACCTTGCCTGGGTCTCTACAACATGACAGACGGGAAATGGGACCCCTACTCTTTGCAATCCCCAAGGCCTTCTCGGAAAGATGAAGTTTATGTACAAGTTGTTATATAAACTACAAGTGACTTTGCAGATCAGTATGTTTCTGACATAGATACTCAGGAACCACAATCTCCTCTTTCCTTCAGCTTGGGGTAAAAACATGGGCTGCACTACAGATGATATTGATGACTTCAATGATGCTGGTGAAAAATGCTGACATTGAAAACAGAGTAAACAGTCAAAGAACAAATTCTGCTTCCTGTACATCTTCCTAAAGATCTGCCTGACTGCAGAGTGGGTGAAGGTGGACTGAGCTGAAAGGCAGGATCAAGTTTATAGACTCCTTTTATACTAATCTTTAGCCAGGACTTGTTAACAGATACATGAAAACTGCCTTTGCATTAGACAGGGACCCAGCAGGGTCCATAAAGAAAATTACAGTATTTTCCTTGAATAATGGGGATTCTTGTAGTCTTGTTAAATTTAATGGAAAGACATGTTCTCGTCTCCTACTCAAAACTCAAACTTCACGCGTACTCCAGCATCTCTGAACAGCTACTCTTGTTTTCTCGGTTCTTCTTCCTCTTCTCTTTTGTATCCGCAGGTATACTTAAGACAAAAAGAAATCCTAACATGTGAAAACTAAAGTTTGCAAAGGTGGAAATCTGGGGATGATTTCTTAGGTTACAAATGGAAACTTTCAATTGCAATGAAACAAGGCAAGTTTCCTTTAAGTGCCAAGTTCAATGACTGCAAAATGTGATTTCATTTGCATGCTGGCTCACCTATTTTGAAGTAGCTGTGCAAAATTCTTCAGGGTCATTAAAGCAGAGGCAGGACAGGAGTCACAAGCTGTAATTTCTTACCGCCACATTTCTAATTTCTTCGATTCATTCCCATACAACTCCGTTACAGATAGAGCAAATCTCTTTTTAGGTATCCTAGAAAAATGGTGGGTGGATCTCACTGATTAGCAACCGGTGCTTCACTTCTGTGTTAAGGAGGATTCTGAGGTTGTATTTGTACTCAACAGAAGTCAGTGAAGTGACAGGTAAAGTGAGACTTTAATCTTTCATGATAATAAATCTTGCAAAATGATTACACAGGCTGATTAAGACTGAAGACATCAACCATGTGAACTGCTTAGCAGTTCGGATGGAAGAGGGATTCTAAGACAAATACTTTCTTTTCCTCTAAAGTGATATTCAGGCCAAAAGAAAAAGAATGAATAGGCAGAAAAATGCTAGTTGCAAAGTTGGAAAATATTATGACGCAAACACAGAGCAAACAGTGAAAAACTGAGAAGGAAAAATTTTTTGTTTTGTTTAATGTAAGGACATAAGGAAGAAAGGTAAGTGGCTAAAGGAAGGAAAGAAAGGAGAAAAATCCACTATTCTGTGGGAAATGGCACCTCTTATCAGTGAGGAAGTTTCGAAATGAGGCTCATAACTTCAGTAGTAAAACAAAAATAAAGATAAAAAGGAAGAGTGTATTTTATTTGGCATTAAAAGATATTTAACTAGCTCCATCTACATTTTAAACGGTCTCTAAAGTGGATTGTTGCAAGCCTTCTCTAGAGGTACAATTCTAAATCACCGCAGATCCTATTCCTTCTTCCTCTCCTAATTTTAGTTTTCCACCAGCGTTTGCCTTCTTACGGCTCCAGTACTTTGATTTTCTCATGGCTGGATCCTGCTGAGACTGGTGATAACTTTGGCCTTAATGGTTACTGCGCAGCTGCACGTTCTGCCAGGCTGTCTCCAAGAAACAGAGATCACTGGTTTTCGGTTCTACCCTTCACACTGATTCTGCAAATCAACACACCTCTCTGGGAAATAAATTTTTGGTGGGTCCATTTTTGTTTGGGGATTGTGAGGAATATGATCGCCATGCCTAAACTGACAACTTTTCATTGACAAAAATAAGGGAAACTCTCTTTTAAAAAACTGCATATACCCACTGTAGAAATTCTTTGAGAATTTCTGTTCAAAAAACAAGGTTTGACACTGACAAAATAAAAAGGCAGAGACTAAAGGGGTATTATTGGTCCCATCCAAAAAAAAACAAAAAAGAAAAATTGTGCAAAAAAAAAAATAGGGAATGGAGAATACCATCTTTTTCCATCTGAGTTTTGGCAAAAGTGAAAAAAAAAAGGAAGTTGATGATAGTTTGGATAAAACTACCTGGAAAAAACAACTAGGCAACTTCTCTATTTTTCTCGACACTTCTGTCCATCGCATTTTATTTTTATTTAAGAACATCTCCCCCACACACACGCAGACCCCCAACTCTTAAAAAAAAGGGGCCTGAAATTTTAGTTACACCACATGTGGTTTTCATTTGTGAAAAATGAACAAGCTGTTTGTGGTTAAACTGTCTAATCGCCTGTTATCAATCTAGCGCTGCATTCAAGATTTACAGGACCCATCAGCTTCTGTGCTACATTAGCTGGAAAGGGGGGAGGAACGGAGGAGGAGGAGAGAGTTTATCCTGAGGAATAATATTTCCAATGCAGCCACGCTCGCACTACATCTGGTTGTGCTGGTAGCGGCAGTTAAATTGAAATATTTCACAGCGTGTGTCAGGAACATGCAGAATGGTAATTATGACAGATCTGATTAAGCCCGAGTGCCACACGCTCCCTGGCCAGCGCCGGTCGTGCAGGTGTGACCTTGTGCGTGCCTGCGTGTGTAAATAAAATTCATTACAAGCGAGAGGGTGAAGGCTTCGGTGACATCACAAAGCGGAGGAACTCCCAAGGGGGAGCCCTAATGGAATATTTTCCCTCAGTCTAATAATACAGTTCATATTGACTTGAGGTAATTAGTGGGATCATTAAAGCAGTTTTCCCGGCGTATTTGGCTGCCTGATCAGATTAGTGAAAATGTTCTTCAGAACAAGCCCTGTGTGGTCTGCCAGAGAGGAAGAAATAAAAAGCAACAAAGCATATTTTGGAATGATAAGCAGCGCTGGACTTGTACTCCAGGAAAAAAACCCAAAACTCTCCACTCCTCTCTGGAGCTTTCAGATCTCACGGTCCTGTCCGTTTTCATTCTGCTATCCAACTTGTGTATTCCTAGACACATTCTCAACTATTTATCTCATTTCCCTTCTCTGCTACATCTGACTGCTCCATCGTGATGAGCCAGCCCGACCCCTCAACAAATCTCTTTTAAACAAGGCAGTATGAAAATTGGGGAAGAGGCTGTTCACTGACTGCCTTGCCATTAACTGACTGGATGGGGCCACTGGGAAAAAAAAAAGCAAAAAAAAAAGAGAGAGGAGGGGAAAAAAAGCCCAAAGGAAAGAATGCCACTGAAAATTCACCTGCTAAATAAGAGAGTCCTCTCTTCTGCAACATACAACGGAGGTTTACATATTGCTCTGCCTTCGGATCGCAAAATGCGTTTTGGCATAGGCCGAAGTTGGGGCAAGCGTTCTTGAGTTGAACAGAACGCAGGGCCCTCGTCAAGTAAAGGGCCATTTGTCTGAAACTAGTCTACTGAGCATGCTCTCCGCAGCCACCGGGACGTGCCAAGCGCTGTCACAGATGGCAGCCTCTGACAGTTCCCATCCGCAGCGTCGGGACTCGACAGTTCAGCACAAGATCAGTGACATTCTGTCTCATTAGAACCACGCTAATTATCACAGCTAGTTTCAGGGGAAACCATGTGTTGCAATGGTCAATTTGAAGGAGTCTGTGCATCAACAAACTGGTAATAAGGATCAGACACCTTATTATACGACAGCATGCTGCCTATGATCTGATTTACAGAATCAGAGGCGCTGAGGCGGCCGAGGAGGCTGGCGGTTTATGAGACTGTGCGTTTCAACCCAATTCCTGAAGCCTACGGGCTGAAAACGGGATCGTTTAAAAAAAAAAAAAAAAGAAAAGAAAACCACAAAAGGCCACTGGAATGGCTGAATCAAGAAATCAAAAGAGAACACATTCTCTATGACCAGACAACCGAAATAGATGAAGTCTTAGAAAAAGGACAACTTCATCTCTTTAGCAATCATATGGTGATGCCGCCAGCAGATCAGAGCTTTTCTTTTTACAAGATATTTAATGATAAATTATAAAATGGCTATATTCCTATTAATCTCTAAAATCTATTTTAAATATATATATTTTGCATATGCAGATATAGATATTTACTTATATATTTAAATGGGTGGTCTATGATTTAGTTGTGTCATTTTACCAGGCAAAAGAACAGCATGTATAAAAGTGTAACTATAGTTATAGGAATGAATAATCTCAAAGGTTACTTTTTAAGGTACTAAAGGTCGTCTTTTAGCAGGGCCGAAAAATACTACATCAGATTCATATTTCCAACATAAGTTCTTCCATCTCTCTTTTAGGACCTTTCATTGATGTGAAATTTTAACAGTGCAGTTTCTTCCAGAGCTATTTTTCTATTGTCATTTTGCATAAATGCATTTTCATAGCTCATTCATTTCACAGGGCCTTTATTTTCATTTCTCATATGAGGGAAAAAGAAGTTAAAGCTAAAATAAAACCTACCTTTACTACCCAAGCCATAAAAGACAACTGGTGAGACTTCTGAGAAAACACTTTGTCTTTCCACTTGGCAGTCTGTTAAAGAGCTATATGGTGTTATAATTACACACGAAGTTTAGCTGAGTAGCGTTCCGTTTTGAAGCTCATTCCCGCTGAGAGCTGAAACCCCATTGGTCTGGTCTCGTCCCTGCTCCCACTGTGTGGATGCTGGGTCCTGTCCTTCAACTCTCCAACTGTCAAGCTAAGTATATTGGGTTGACCAGAAAGTTCTGTTTGGGTGGAACAAACCTGAAGGAACTTTCTGGCCATCTCAACAGAAGGCTTCCAAAGAGAGGAACTTTCATAAGATATCCTGAGTCTACACTTTTCAACTTATGTTACATTTTAGGACAAAAGGTGGCCTTAGATTACAGCAGATTCTACACATGCGTGCTTGGTACACTCATGCCCTGGAAGGCATCACACGCTGGCCGCCCTGAAGGACTGCTCTGGGGGTCCCCTTCCTGAACTTCCTCATGTGCTGATCCTCTTTAGAGAGCTGGCTCATAGTCACAAATGCTTCTCTCCAAATCCTGAGTAAAACATTTTTATGACATTTTTTTGAAAGCTGGAGAACTGGGCTTAATGAGTTATGATTATACTTGTCACAGGGAAGTTACTAAATGGGAGAATGAGGAACGTATATTTACATGAATCCAGTTACTTAATCTTAAATTTTAGAAGAAAAGAAATTTTTAAATGATTTGCAGGTTGCCATAAGATAACCAAAAAGCTTTGGTGTGGCTTGCTGAAATAAACAATATCAAGTGTGCAGGGGGAGAACACCCCTTTACGTGATATTTTAGCCAAAAATATAATCAGCAGGTAAGTTTCTATTGAATAATTCTGAACCTACCTCTGTGATCAAACCCCAGATTAATTAAAATACATGCTTGTTTTTATAACGTAGAAATGTGAAAAGAGCTCATAGTCAGATTCACAAATATAGTTCTTAAAACACTGTAACATACAATCATGCACCTTCAAACTGCTACATTATGTCAATGTTTATGTATTTAAAGCCATTAATTTCAGAAGTCCTGTTTAACAATCGACTAGACTAGAGCGGTCCCCAGCCTTTTTGGGACCATGAACCAGTTTTCTGGAAGATGCTTTTTCCAGCGACTGGGGGGAGGGGATGGCTTCTAGATGATTCAAGCGCATTACATTTCATTTACTGTGCACTTTATTCCTATTATTATTACATCAACTTCACCTCCTATGATCAGGCCTTAGACCCTGGAGGCTGGGGACCCCCAGAAACATAAAGATAGGTCTACACTTTAGAAAACTAAGTCCACTTCCCTAGAGGCCCAGTGGTCAAGACTTCATGCTTCCCATGCAGTGGGTATGGGTTCCATCCCTGCTTGGGGAGTGGGACTGTCACAAATACACTACTGATACCATGTGTAAAATTGAAAGCTAACGAGAACATACTGTCTAGCACAAGGAACCCTACTTGAAGCACTGCGGTCATCTAAGTGGGACCCTTTATGCTTCTATCCCATCGTTACCTGACTCATTACCATCATTCTTCCACACAGTAGGAATGAACACAACATTATAAAGCAACTGTACTCCAATAAAAAAATTAATTTAAAAAATGAAAGCATAATTCAAGTTAAAAAAAAGAAA
Source organism: Okapia johnstoni (assembly GCA_024291935.2). Lineage (NCBI taxonomy): Eukaryota > Metazoa > Chordata > Mammalia > Artiodactyla > Giraffidae > Okapia > Okapia johnstoni. The sequence goes on along the minus strand of CM044311.1, from coordinate 1,875,949 downwards.
GGTAAATCTAATAGGGACCCCGATATTTAGACAGAATGGACTTTTGGAGATCGCTCCCAGTGCAGAACACCGTAACAGAAGATGGAGAGGGCTCCACGTCCTCATCACGAAGGCAGCGTGGAGCCTCCCCAAATGTGGGCTGACCTGGGGACCAGCACGTCCTGAGATGCTGCACATCAGGCCGTCTTACTGTTCTTCTCCCTTCAAGCTCAACCTTTCCTCATGCCTCTTCCTCCTTCCTGGAAGCTGGTCCAGGGAAACCAAACCTGTATCTCCTGAGGGTCTCCTCTCCATCAGTAAAAATAAGTAAAGACTAAATAAGGCGCTGGGTGGAGAAGGGCGGTTCTCTCCCTAGATTCTGGCAACTGCAACAGCCCGAGAGAAGGGGCTCTGAGGACACAGTGGAAAGACCTTCCCACAGGCTGCCGGGGAAGCATGCGGCACCAGAAATAACTGGGACTGTGACTCGTAAACGTGCAGAGGCCTCCTGTGGGTCTGAGACAGGAGGCTGCACAGGTGAAATCGTGCTGCAGCAAAGTCTGTTACGAGAACATTCCAAAAGAATGAATCAGCGCAGGGCTTCCAAGTGAGGTTTCCGTGAAAGCAATTTGATTCTGACAAAATAAAAGATGCCTTTGCTGACATGCTGGAATACAGAATGCATCTGGTATACAGAATGCATATGGTTATGTGATTTTTTTTCTCCTGGATTTTAGCACTGTATATTCCTACAACCAGCAACAAAAATGACATTCTTAGCCCTATGCAGAGGAGTCTGGCGGGCTACTGTCCATGGAGTTGCAAAGAGTTGGTCACAACCTAGAGAGTAAACAACAAACCACAGCCCTATTTCCACTGCCGATGATGTGTTGTATGTCTTACTCGTATTTAAGGCATTCCAATCACCATCTAAGAATTTCCAAACCCAAAGATAATTTCTTTTTTTTTCACCTACAAGCCCAGTGAGCACGAAAATGTTCTTTCTCCTTCACTCTCCCTTCTCTCTCCCATCCTACAGGTCTGACAATGACAAAAGTGTCTGAAAAGTAGGTGAAAGAGTGCAAGAGGCTTTGAATTATTTGGTTGCTTTGACTGGCATGCTATTTTCACAGAGGCAGAAATTCTTTTTTTAGTGCGAAAAACCACATCTATTCACCAAAGTTGTTGCAGCCAAAATGTCCAGTAACTTGCCAGGACCGGTGGGAAGAGACTGCAAATGATTCTGCTGAAAGCATGTTCAGTCAAATAGAATTTCCATCATCTGACTGCTTTACCTAAAAGAAATACCCTGTTCAATAAAGCACCAGAGAGAAATCACTTTCTAAAAGCAAGCGGGGATGCAGCTGCACAGTGAAAGCCCTTCACTCTGACTGCATTACTGCATCTGCAAGCCCCACCTCTGCAAACACGAAAATCAATGTAACAACTCGATGTACAAGGCAAGGCCTACAGCTCTGCTAATGTCCCCTTGCTGGACATACACCTTAAGTCTCAGAGCTCTCAGGGGGTTTGCTGTGGAATAAAATTAGATTCCAACATCTGCCACCATTAAGGAAAGAATTCCATTTCCATCTCCCATATGAAAACACTATAACCACTGAACAGTAACTGAACCTTGATACCGTAATGGTTATTACCCAAATCAACTATTTTTTTTAACAGTACAATTAGCGAATTCTGCTCCCATAATTATTTGAATGTTATCAGACTAAATGTTTGATAAAATTCCAGTATGATTCACTTGGAAAAAAAATGGCTGCTTATTTGAATACCCAGAATATAAAGTGTATTCATTTGTAGCTATTCGCATTATGTTTCAAGCATATCATCTTTTTAAAGTTTGCATTAGCCTGCTTTCCTACCCAAGCACAAAAAGTAGCCTACCTTCAGTCTGCACTTGCATATTTTACCCAGACATTTCTATTAGAGTTAAAAACAGTCTCATTTCTATTACTCATCGACGAGAAAATGTAATACATGTGCAATGGTGGGATCTGCAGAGTTGGTTTCTTCTCCTGAGAACACCCTGGTGCGTTAGTCATTGCAGACCATAGTTACTACACATCCGGTTCCACAACATTCTAGGGCTGTGCTATCTTTTGAAAGAACTCTGTTGCCTGCCATTGAGGCAACCTACCTAAAGCTTTATCTTGTAAATGAAAGGTATCTGAGATACATAAATAGGTAATAAATAAGTCACTCTGTGTGAAGGCCTGAGTCTGGCTTAACACACTACAAGCCACGATCTGTTTTGTGTTACAGTGTTGTAAATTTCAAAGCTCTTCCAGGTACAGGACAGCATGAGGCCCCTCCCACCCCCCAGCGCTCTAACACCAGTGACAGAGCCGGGGCCACGGCCCCCTCTGATGAGGCCCCTCCCGCCTCCCAGTGCTCCAACACCAGTGACAGAGCCGGGGCCACGGCCCCCCTGAGTCCTCACCAGGCATCCCTCCCTACACCCCAGCCCCAACCAGGCATGAAGCAGCTCGGGTTCCGAGAACCCATAATCCATGAATATGTCAGCGAAGACAGGAAAGCCCCCACCGTTCCGACCATCGATGAGTTCAGCATCCCGAATTCCTCTTTCCTGGAAGAGGGGAGCTAACTTTGGTCCTGATACCACCAAGAACCCTGAGAAGACACTAGAATAGTGACGCGGAGACGCAGAGAACTTGGACTTGGCTCTCCTCCTTGTAGTCAAGTGACCCTCATGTGTAAAAAGGGGAAATCAATGTTACAGCTCACAGGGCTACTGAGAATTAAATGCAGACAACATACAGTACATGATAGGGTCTAGCACAAAAAAGGTGACGAATGTTAAGCCAACAGAGAGAGTCAGGGCCAGACACAGAAGCGGACGGGCCTGAACGGGCTGACTCAGGAGTGCTCCAGCTCTTCCCTCGGTATCTGGGGGGACCCGTGGGCTGACGGGCCTCGGCAAGTAGATCCAAGGCATAAATAACTCACAATTTGAGAGTTCTGACCATGCAAAAGGTCAGTCTCATTTGAAGATTTCTGTTTGTTTCAGTTTGTATTCCAGTTTTTATATTTCCTTCACAAAAATCTCAGCAAGAGAACACAGCCTGTCAACGACCACCTGCCCTTGTTAAGTCAAGACTTCCTCTCCGTTTTTGGATGGTCTTAGTTTTCGGTAATCATCAACCTTTAGATTTTCATGAAGAGGGTAGCTAACACCTCAACTGAACAACGAAGAGAAAGTGACAGAAATGCTTTTTAATGAAGTTCCAGTAAATCAGTAGTTGGGAACTGCGATGTGAGGGGAGGAAAGTTAACAGTCTGTTGAACCCCAACAGTCTACAGCTGGCCCCTTGGATTCTCTTTCAACCAGAACGGAGGAGATGAGCCAGCAGCTTTGGGGGTTCTGGGGAACACTTCATCATGGCAGGTACACAGAAGCTGCAACTGATGTGGCTTAAAGTGACTCACGGGGGGCTCTGCAGGACAGAGACACAAAGCGAGGATGCTTAACCCCCAGAACATCACTCACGTGACATTATCAACCCATTGCTACCACTGTCTGAATGGCTCCAACGTCAGAAATGCAGCTTAGGTGGGCAGAATTGGGGTATGTTTAAAAGAAAGAAAGAACGCAGGTCGCCAAAACACCACTAGTCAGAGGGAGATATGCTCTCGTAAGACAGGAAATGGGTTGGGGGGGGGGGGGGGACAGTGATTAAATGACAGATGCCAACTTACCAGAAGGTCTTAATATCTATTTCTGTCTGTGCATTTTAAGGCTGCCCCTTATTGCAATAATGCATGTTTAGTTTCTCTGTTTATCTATTTTGGAGATTTGGGGAAAGTGTTTGGCCTTGTAGGAAGACAGTCTGTTATTCTTTATAATTTAATTGGAAAGGGCAGAAGAGGTGTGTAATCACAGAGAAAGGTGGGACAAAATATGTTGAAATAGGAGATCCTCATCCTAATTATACTAAATAGCAAGAAGGTGCAGGGTGGGTGGGTGAGGGGCAACGTGAGCACAGGACATTTCTCCTTAACGCCGAGTCTTGGCATGCAAATGAAGACATCTGAAGAAGCACACAGGTTTGAAGCGGCTCTAACATTCTATCATAATTAGAAACATTTCAAGAGCCCTGTAATTTCCAATCAAAATTACAGTAATTTCCGATATACAAGCCATGATTCATGACAGAATTTTACATTCCATGAGAGATTACGGTGGCCTGATGTATGACACGCCGGGTACGGCACCAACATAAACAATTCAGTTTAATGTTTAAACAGCACTTGATGTTTAGAATCTCACAATAAAAGAAACATATTATTGTAGAAATTATCACTTTGACAGTGATTGAAGGGTAGGCAGGCATGTGGCCTATAAAGCTATAATTTTTACAGTCCACAGTTTAACCATTTTTATATAACATTTCCAAGATACCTCTTAAGTATTTCAGTCAGCCTCTTCTCAAGCAGAACTCCCATCAAGGACCACTACTAATGTTGCTAGAGTAAAATTCCAGAAAAAGCTAATAATAAAAGTATTATATTATAAGTACATCGTATTGTAAATAAGTTTCAGGATTGTATAATCTTGTCCGAAGTTGACAGCAGCCAGGCTGTTTTATAAAGGAGAGTTCACTACTGATAATGAAATGTATTTGTCTAAAATTTCTCTGACTGCCTCTCAATCTCACTTGGATAGTGTTATCAAGTGAAGTGAAGTGAAAGTCGCTCAGTCGTGTCTGACTCTTGGCGACCCCATGGTCTATACAGTCCATGGAATTCTCCAGGCCAGAATACTTGAGCAGGTGGCCTTTCCCTTCTCCAGGGGATCTTCCCAACCCAGGGATCGAAATCTTTCTGCAAAGAGGAAGAGACTTCAGTATTCTTCTGGTTCTTTACAAAGTACTCCTGCCTCTGAACAAGAGCTTGTAGATAATTATGAATTTGTTCATGTAGATGACCCTACATTTGATAAACTTAAATTACCAATCTGTAACAATCATACTGATAAAAGACTGCATTATCTATCCTTTTTTATGTCATCTTGTAAAGATGTGTAACTTCCAAATTCAGTTCTATTCATTTATAATTCAAAAGATTTAGACGATTTTTCTAACTGTAATTAAAATTGTGTATCATATATCATATACAGTGTCTAAAAGATTTAGACGGTTTTTCTAATTGTAATTAAATTGGTCATATATATATGCATATATATAATTATTAATATGCAAAGATATATACGTGTGTGTGTGTGAGTTAATGCGTGTGTGCCAGTGTGTGTGTGTGTGTGTGTGTGTGTGTGTATGTGTGCAATAGTAGCTGTTTTCACCTACAAAACATTTTGAACATGCCTGTCATTCTCCACTGGCCAAATTGTTTTGAAGCCTCTCGGGCTCGGCATCCAAACTGGACATTGTTGCTCCTTTTATGATCAAGGTGATCAACAGGGCGGTCATTCAACATTAGTTATTAGCTGGAGATCAGATTGCTTAAGGTAAGGAAGTCGTATAGTCACAGGTGATTGCATCTGTAATATGACAGCAACTGCCAGCTGACAACCAGGAATTATAATGCCATAAAGTAAGTTTTCTGGAAAGTGGGATAGTTTCAAAGACTTGAAAACCCTAAACTAATTGTTACCCAATTACCTTCCATTGCAATTCTAACAAAGGAAATTCACAATTAAAATTGTAATGCACAGTGCTGTATCTTTGTTGGGTACCTGATGCCTAATAGACAATCGCACCACTAATAGCTATTATATACTATGGCCTTTTTAATTTTAGACTCTTTTTTTATGCCTTTTCCACTTATGTTTCATTTAAAAATCTTCCATAACAAAGCCATTTGCAGAGCTGCATATTTAAATCTTCTATCCATCCATGAAACAGGTAGAGTGCCTTGCTTAATTATCATAAAGGCTGGTTGCATTTTACATGTGCGTGTCCAAGCTGTTCTGTGTAATTATTTCATCGCTTCCTGGCACCCCTGTATAACTATTTCCTTTTAACTTGTGGAACCAGACAATAAGAAAATATTTTACAATATTTAATAGAACATGACTGCAAGTCACACAAAATATAGAATCGTGGTTTTACAAATATATTCAAACTATATAATCTTGACTGAGGAATCAGTATCAATCCCTTTGGTAAAAATGATAAGCAGATATCATCAGAAAAATGACGAAAAATTTAGGGGGGGAATCAACCTCAAAATTTACTGATATCATAATCTTTTTTAAAACTTAAAAAGCAATCCTTACTACTTTAAAATCATTAAAATAAAAATTTGATTTTTATTACGCAGTTACAGGAACCAGCCTGGGACATTCATGTATGAACCACGTAGCTGCTTTTTACTGGGAAACTGATGAAAACGTGAATGAAAAGTTCCCAGAGGTGCAGGACCATGTTTCTCCCGACGGAATGATTCATTGAAAACCACTTTTAGCGACCTTTACAGAATCCAGATTTCTGTTCTCTACAAACTGACCATCTTGGACCATTCGTCTCATCTACCATGAACAGTAGAAACTGAAGCTCACTTTAGGATAAACAAATAATTTGGGGGCCCTAGATGACACATGCTCCCAAACAGCAAGACTTTTAATCTCTAGTTCACCTTGCTCCCAAATATTTGGTATCAAAAGAGGGGCAGAATTAATTAAGCAATCTAATTCCCTGCGCTTAGAAAGTAAAGATCAGCTTGCTTTAAAACTGATGCCAGCTAACTCCCTTTCTGACTTGTAGCCAGTTAGCAAAATAATTCACCTCTGGAGGATGTGGCTGGACTCTCCTACCTGGACACTAGCCTCGGGAGCTCAGAAACAAGGATGCTGGGGTCAGCTGGCCCGCAGTCCCAGGGAGGACACCGGGCCCGCAGGCTCGTCCAGGGCCTCTCCTCGCTGTAACCTGCATTCAGAGGTGGCAGGAGGCTGGACTCACAGGTGCCCCCACCAGCTCCAGGACTCCACAAGCAGGGGCGCTCAGGGAGGTGGTTAAGGACCCGGACACCAAGCACAGACCCCGGGCTTTGAAGCAATAATCTGCTAAACACCACTTTAGGAGCCAGAAGAGTTACCGCATTACCATAAATCGCCTACAAAGTTGCTTTGGTGAGATTCACAACTTTGCTCTGGGGTGGTCTTGCTTTGAGGCAGAGGGATAGATTTGATCACCCCATGGGGTCCTTTTAATACCTATTTTTCTCACTGCTTAAATGAAAAGAGAAAAGAAAAGCCATTTCAATCACTTTGAACACTGAATGTTATGGAAATGGAGGCATGGAGTCCAGTGCATTGGAAGAAATTGCTCCTTGGTAGTGATCTCCTTAGTGGTCATTAAGAGGGCAGGCTTTGCAAACTTGGGAGTTTCAGTGTGTTTTGAAAGTAATTTTCATTCTTCTGTAAAAATGATGCTTGAGAATTTATCTTCGAGGTGGGCTATAATCATTTGTTTCAACCTTCTGATTTTGCTTCCAAAATTTTCTTTCGTTTAATTTTTTTAATAAAGCAATTACCACTTGAATCAACAGCAAACATTTTAAATTATTAAAAAAAAAAAAATCAAATAACCATTTCCTAGCAGTTAACATAGTAAAAAGTGGAAAAGAAGTACATGAAACATTTTTTTTTTAAGTGAGAGCAGTAACTTTTAGAAATATTAAGGAACTGTATTACTCATTTTAAAAATATTTAGAAAAGCTCTTCTTTATCATCTTGTTGGCTCGGATAGGCATCTTATCAGAGATAAGCTATTAGAATTCTGGAATCACATTTTTTTCCTAAACACAAGCTATTGCTTAAGGGGAACTGACTTGGACAGCTTTTCAAAAATAGGAAAGCTGAAATTTTTTCCCCAGGTAAAAATGGAAACAAAAATCTTTTATACCTCACTCTACTAAGTACTATTTTAGCTTCGCACAAAAAAAATCTTCTTTAATCCTGGTTTAGCTTTTAATATTATATCACACATTAAAATTCATAAAGTAGTTCATTCCAGGCAAAACAAACTACTCTCCAGCTCTTCTCCGCAAATAGCACAGGAGGTAAAATAAAGGCAGTTGCTTTCTGAATAGCTTTTATCAAGGTAGTGCACACCACTCCATCATTACAGAGGCGCCGGGGAAGTAGTTAAGAACTGGAGCCTTCTGCTATTTACCCTCCCACGTGGGGACGGGGTGCGGCACGAAGGCCTGCTTTTTATGTCACTAAAATTGTGCAGCAGAACACAAATCTTCCGTGAACATTTTTTTTGCTCCTTTACACACTGCTGAATTCATCAAGCCATCCTACGTATGTACGACACACATGCTACCCAGAGTGACTCCACCGGGGTCGTCCTTGGCGCGGGGGGGGGGTGCCTGTGAGCACATACTGCACACGTGCACGAGGCTGAGCACACACACAAGTCACAGTCTGATGCAGGCTTAATAATTATGATAATAAGAGAAGCTGACATTAGCTGTTTATTATAAGCTTGCCACTGGGTTAACGTACATTCACCTGCATAAGGGCCCTGAGTAGGTAATATTAATGTTCTATTATGGCTCTGTTTTTAAATTGAGAAAACTAACAAGAGGTTAAGTCATCTGTCCATGGGCAAGGCTGAGAACTGAACCTAGGTCTGTCTAACACCAATGCTTATCTTAGAAAACACTGCAGCACCCTGGAGGGTGTATTGCATAGGACTTCTTTATTTGGAAAATTTTTACTTTTTATGACATAATGCACCTGCTTTTTGGTGGCCTTTTGCTAAATTTAGCTCATGAATGTCTAATTTTTAGTAGCGAATGGTTTTATCACTAGTTTAACCAATCCAATCTAAATTTATTTTTCAAGTTAGGCAAACTATGAATGTTTTCTTAGTAATGTTATGTAACACGTGCTGTTTTGAGGAATTCCTATTGGTGACAAAAAATAGCCTCCATTTTCAAACTCGTATATATTAACACTGTTTGGAGTATCACGGCTCGATCCTTTCACACTTTACTTCCTTTTGTAGAAACAATATTGGTTATTTTCCAAATATGGACGTGAGTTTGGGTAAACCCCGGGAGTTGGTGATGGACAGGGAGGCCTGGCGTGCTGCGGTTCATGGGGTCGCAAAGAGTCCAACATGACCGAGCCACTGAACTGAACTGAACTGATGGGCTTTTCAAAAGTCCTCTAGCTTTTAAAAGATGACTATTAACAAGTATTTTCCAAGCACATATGTGATCTTAACATAAAGCTGGTCAAGAGATTCATAACAAAACTTTTATCAAGTGTGAAGTTCCTGCCCATAACTAATGTTTTATAATATTATAGAAGAATTTGTTGCATAGAGACAGAAGGGTGAAGCTACCAGATTAAGTTAATTATACTGTATATTGCGTCTATAAACTTTGTAGATTTTCTAAAACATTGCTATAAAACATCATATCTTAGTTCAGAAGAAACCAAAGAATTCCTTAAAGAGATGTTAAAAAAAATGGGAAAAATAATTATATAATTCACGTAAAAGTTAAAACTTGATAATTATAGGCTTTTGAACAGTCCTTAGGAAGAATGCTAATTTAACTTCAAACGTCACATATCTTAAAACACACAAATAAATCCATAATAAGTGCACACCTAAACAGAAACTACCAACTTAAAATGGCTACGTTTGGTGGAATAGACAACTCCCAGAAAGTAACAGTTAATTACTACTAATAAAATTCATCTTGTAAACTCAGCTGAAAAATTTGCCAAGTGATAGAAAAGAAACCTCTCAGATCAGGGGGCTTTGGAGGGACTGGTGTCCCAGATATTCTTACTTCAAAGTGGCTCTTTTCTCTACAATCTCAGAAACGCCCAGCTTTCCAAAGTCTTCCAAAGCAGGTCATCTGTCAAACGCACAATGTATTTCATCAGGACAACGTCCTCATCTGTGCTGCTCTTCCTTAGCTAGTAACACAGATTCTCATCCTCTCTGACCGAGTCTCCAAGTTCCATTTTCTCCTTTGAAAAGTGTGTATGTTCTCAGGACGTGGCTTGAGGTAGAGGAAAGAGCAGCAGACTGACTAGATGATCTGAGAACTACGTCTTTGACTTTTCTCATTTTCCTCCCACCAAAAGGTTGGTATGAGAATTCCAGGAATTCATGTACATGAAGGTGCTCAGAAAATCGTGAATCAGATATTCCTTTTTTGGGGGGAGAGGGGATATGGACCACTTTTAAAGTCTTCACTGAACGTATTACAATATCACTTCTGTTTCATGCTTCGGTTTTATTGGCCACAAGGTGAGCGGGATCTTCTTAGCTCCGTGACCAGGGATCGAATCTGTACCCCATGCATCAGAAGGCAAAGTTTTAACCACTGGACTGCCAGGGAAGTCCCACAGAGTCTGCATTTCTTGAATTAGAACACATACATTGTGAAAATATACTTTCAGCAAAGCTCCTGGTGGGGCTACCCCTCCGAAGTCTGACGGACAGGGGTACACAGAGGGCATCTCACCAAGGTGAGGCCAGCCCAGAGCCTCTGCAGGATGGTCCACGCCTTCCCTGGCGGAGGCTCTCCTGAGAGTAAAGCCTGGGGCCTGAGGGAAGCCCCTTCTTGCAGACGGTTAGAATCCGAGTGCCTCCATGGTTTAGGTCCTCGGTCAGGTACAAGCCAGGAACTTCCAATCACCTCCTATATGACCTACATTCTCCAGGAAGGAGCTGGAAGAGGCTCCATTCTCTCAAGCGTCAGGTGCCCTGGGTCTCTGCTGAGCCACAAGGGACCTCTGCCTGCAACAGGCCGTTCTTTAGAAAGAAAGCCTGTCCAGGTCCAATGCAAGCCAAAGACTTGTCTCAAAATAGCTTTCAAGTATCTTCACTTCAGGGGTGGGGGGGCAATGAAATGCACAGTGATTTCATACAGACTCCTCTCTGCCAAAATACAAAATGTAAAGAGACAGAATTCTGCAGTCCTTTTCTAATCTGTGGCTTCATCCTTTCCTCCCATTGTAGGCATTTGTAAACAAGCACATGAAAACCTTACATGTGGTACTGGCTCCAGTGCAAGCAGTGGATTTCAACTGCTCCAAGACAGTACTAACTCAACAGCTCTACAGCCTGTTTCTCTAAATGCAAAGTACTCATTTTACACTGATAATACATTAATACATTAAAAATTCCCCCAAAATTTCATTCACTGCTTCACTGCCAAAGGGTAAAAGGTGAACACACTGGCTGTGAGGTCTGGTATGATGAAATCAGGGAATGAAAAGGGATTCTCAACGAGGTACATCCAATGGAGCACGGAAGATACCTTGAAGATTTATATGAAGCAGTGAAATAAAATCATTCACACATATCAGGATCATTTCAGAGTTTGGTTAGATGGACAATACTGTTGTGTGAATAAAAATGTTTTTTCTTTGAAAGAGCTTCACTAAGAACTACTGTGCCCAAGCACATTCATCTTTGGCTAAATATCCAAGCTAAAAGGTTTAGTCTCAACTTCTCTTGAGAACTAACATATCAGCTGAGGGTGGCTCAACCAGTTCATCAGTAATTCAGGCCAAAATAAATTATATTTTCTAACCCAACTTGTCATCAGAGATAGTCTTTAGATATACATATAGGAAAGCAACCTGAGTGTCTTACCAGTACACCAAAACAAGTATCACAATTAAGAATTAATGTTACTTTGTCTAAAGAAAACAGTTGATGAATAAGGAGAGCAGGACCACATTTGAAAAGCAAATAAAAGCATTAAAATCCTAGAAAACAAAAGCTACATTAGGGAACTGCTAAGTCAAATATTTGAACAGATTTAAGAAAAAAGAAGAAAGAAGCTCAACAATTAAATTCACACTGGTCTTAAGGAAGTCCTCCTTTTGCTAGTGTTGCAGATGAAGTGATAAGTGCAATAACTCTGCCCAGAGGCCTTGCAATGCCGGCCGTGGCAGCGAAACTAACGACGGTACGCAGACTAACTCTGAACACCACGGACGGAGCGTTCAGTCAAGTCCAAAGGAGAGTAGTTTCCGTTTAATCACTCTTACAAATGTCATACATGTCTACAAAGAATTCCTCGTTCTTATTTGTAAGGAGTATTTTAGAGAAGCCTTGACAGATCAAATTCAATACGGGTATCTGCGGGAGATGGATATGTATGGATGTATATGGGAGCCATTCTTTTCTGCTAGACATATGTCTTTCCTACTCACAATTACAGCAATGCCTTCCTTGCTCTCCTCCTACAGACATCAAAACCAAATTGATTTTCATTGAATAAAATGGAGAAAATGGACTTTTGTGACGTTTCTAAAAAGTAATCATTTCAGAACATCACAATATGCAGCTTAAGGCCCTCCACAAGTGGCTGTATATTGTATCTATGTCTCATTTATGGCGTTTCTGTGGCAGGTTCATGTCTAGTGTTAAATGCACTTTATTTCTATACTTGGAAATGAATGGCTATTTTTTTACTATGGATGGAATTAGCATTAAGAGATAACTTCATTGCGACATTATGTTACATAAGCACTTTAAATTAATATTCCATATTCACTGTTTGTCATTTTAACTGACCTTATTTTTAAGAACGGCACGAAACAAAAATTAAATGTGTAAGAAATACACTTCCTTCAAGACTGTAAGTCTAATCCACTCTCATATCTAATAGTTTGTGCTGAAATTAACTTCTTGAATTTTTATAATAGTTATAAGGCCAGCTTTTAAACTTGATTTAAAAAATAATCAAGGAAGGTGACTTTTCTAAAAAGTGCAAAAATGTGGAAAATAGAGAAAGTGCCCATTTCTGGGACTATGGATGGAATTCCTCATCAGTCCATTTCAGGCTGCCTTTAAGGATTGTATTAAACTTGATTATGAAAGATTACATACGAGATGATGTGTAATTGGTAGCAGCTGCAGTTCCTATCGGAAAAGCATAAATACAAATGGGATTATTTATTTATTATTTATTTACTATTCCAATGGTGGTTCTAAAACTGGTAGGGATAAAATGGACTTCATTACTTTTTTCCTATTGAGTTTAAAACACTTTTTTACTTAATAGTAGTAGGGCCAAATAGCCCATCTAAAGATCACTTTTCACCCCCAAAATGAAGCAAAGCAGAGTGATTTTTCCTATCTAATCAGTAGCTTGTTGTTTTTAAACCAGAATTGGTGAGTTCAGGCCAAATTCTCCTCAAGCAACTATGAACTACTATTCCTTAAAAAATCTCCCTAAGCATCAATCTTTCTATTTTCAAACTGAGATTCTTCCTTAGCCTTTTTTTAAAAACAAAAAGCAAAACCAAAAGCAGAAAAGGAAGAGGAGGAAAGAGAGCTTCACCTGGGGAGGGCGGCTGGGCGGTGTGCTTATCAGGGGGGCAGGACCCATCGCCGAGGCTGCATTCAAGCTCCTTTCCCTTTCATCCTGGTAAATTCGATCTCTCTCAGCTTCCGGTAACTGCAAGAAATTCTGCATAGCCCGAAGGTTTACCAGCAAAGACTGGGATGCAGTCTTGGGGTCCTCTTCCTTTCGGAGGATTTCTGAAAGCAAGCCCTGCGGGAATGAATGGCACAGGGTGAGCTGGTCCCAGGGCTCTGCCCACCCGTGGGGATTCCTGCCTTTTCGTCTCCACTCTGTTCAGAAAATGAACAGTCAGAAGCATTAATTCTACATAGGAATATATTAGTTGCAATTGAAGTGGTGGAGAAGAGAGACTCAATTGTGTTCTTAATTTTATTAAGCGTCTGCTTTACACATAACATAAACTGCAACTGCCTAATTGGTCTCCTTCCTTTGAGTAGCTTAACTTGCCATGAAATCTTTCACAGAGTGAGGATTGAGGCGAGTTAAGAATAAATGAAACGCTTAGAATACAACAGCGCTGAACTGTACAGCTCTCAAACCGCCTACACAAAGGCAGTGGGATGCCAACAGCCCAATATGTAAAGATACAAAGCCATTTCGAGAGAAGCAGGGTTTACAAAGACAAGACTCGAAAAGGAATTGTAACATACTAGGAAAGAGTATCAGTAAGCCCTCATCTAAGATGGATACGAGGTTTTCAAAGGCAATAATTTTACATTATTCCTGGGTTTTCAAACTACTGGAGTCAATGACAAGTGATTCTATTTACCACTTAAGGAGACTATCCTGACAACCCCCAAGCCTGCTATACACCACCCAGTAACAGGCTGAAATTCTGAACTTCACAAACCACCCTTTACATGAGATACATAACCCCTTTTCCACATTGCAGAATACCATTATAGTACGCCATGAAAAAGAATATTATCAAATTCTGTAATCATCACATTTCATTATATTCAATATATTCCAATATTTTCATTAGCGCTAGAAGAGATGCAGGCTCCTTCCAGGTGTTCCTCCCAAATAACGGAGACTGTCAACACTTCAATTTTTGGAAGAATGTTTTTTTTAAGTGGGTGGTTTTCCACAATTCTCTTTAAGGGATTATATGAGATACAAGGATTGGAAACATTTCCTGCCCATTTGGTAAGGGCTGAGTAGCCCCTACCTCTTCAATCTTCTACATAAAATAATGCATGGCATGCCAAGTCATGTTTGCTTCCCACATATCAGTTCATCACAATATGGCTCCGGATAAAATGTTGTCAAGACCTCTTTATAATGTGCAAATTTCACTTTCTGATAAACCCTGAAAAAATGACAATGGGGTACATTTGGGGCAGGGAGGTAAAGTGTCAAAACAACCAAGCCCTGGGGCTAAACACTGTGGTTTTTTCATGGTTTCCTAGAAGCACAGACCTGTTTTTTCCCCCAATTCCTCACGGATAATGTGGCCTATTGCCTCAAGATAACAGTTGGGTACATGCAATATAAAAGCAGTGTCCACTTTAAAAATGATGTATAGACTGTTGTTAAAAAGAACCTCCAACAGGCTCAGAGGGCTCAAGAGTGCATGTTAGTTTCTCCCTTGGTCCACACAAGGGAAGCCAGCGTCACCCTAAGAAAGGTGACTGAAGAAGGAAGGAAGGCTGTATGTCCTTTCATTCACAACACTGACCAGTAATGTCACAACTGTGTTTACACAAAAGCAAAACACCCAGTCAATTTAACTAAAATCTAGTCAAACAGGCACGCAATCACCCAGCTATTTAATTTGCACAAGGCCAGCTAATTAGATTGACTGGGTTTTTGGTATGTCATGTTGAAACCAAAAAATGCAGGTCTCAGAAACAATCTTTAAAATAGGTGTTAAAGCAAACAAACAAAGAAAAAGCCCCTGCTTTCCAATCTTGCCCACCAAATGGGGACAAAGAACTTTAAAGATACTAAAAGAGGCGCTTGGTAAAGCAGTCTATCTTAACTATAGGGAAAGAGATATGAACATATAGCAGATATAAATACAATGTTATAAATTCCTCAAGTAGAATAATCTAACACCCTTTAGTATTATCCCAGAACAATGCCTGCCACATGTTTGAAAAATATTTACTAAATGGACTATACGTATTTGGAGCATAAAAGGAAAAAATTACAAACAGGTGACAGAAACTTAAGAACAAGTTATACTTCCCATGGGAAAATTCTAATGGTACACACATATATAAAAATTGAATCACTGTGCTACACATCTGAACTAACATAACATCATAAATCAACTACAGTTCAAAAAATAATTTTAGATCAAAAGAGATCCTATAAACATTTAGGATGCTATTATATTCGGGAAATTTGAATTAGGTATTCAGCAATCTCAACAAAATATCCTTTCTTTCCACTAGAGAACCACGGTGAGGAAGCCAACACAGGAAAACACACAGAACGGTATCAAGGCTTGTTAACGAGAGACTGAGTCATTCCTGTGCAGCTTAAAGTAACAGCAGCTCACCTGGGAGAGGATTTAGAAATTTCTCTAACCACATTTTGAGGTTGGCATGATGTCCCATCTGAGCATATGAAGTGTTTTCGGGGCAAAGCATTTTATTTTCACTTAATTATTCTAACAAGAGCAAGCACGGGTTTTCTGCCTGGGATGTGTTGGAAGGTCTAGACTGATATCTCAAATCCTGGGCGATTCCAAGAGCTCTAAAGCAGCCAGTGTAGACAGTCTCAGGTGTTTTACAAAACCTCCGGGTTTTTTTTTGTTTTTGGCCCAGGCTTTCAATGAGGGGAGTGCCCCCTGGTGGAAACGCTTGAAAATATTATTAGAAAATTCTTTGATTAGAATGTGTTAATTACTTTCAAAAAATGATGTCACTTGAGAAAATTCCAGACGCAAAATGCCTGCCACTAGACTTACAAAGTGAGAATGTGCATTTTGGTCCTGTTCACGCTGCTGTGACTCGTTTATGAATTCTTGTTTCCCGTTTCTCATGGTTGAAAATCTAGCTCAGATTGTCACATTAGGTCAACGCCATTGGTAGTAATCCCTCATGGTGGACGGTAAGAAAGATCTCTTATCAAAACTCTTCTTCGTGCTGAAAATACAACATCTCACGGTCACTGTGTACCACGCTTACTATCGCTGAAACGCCAAGACTAAAATACATCAATACTGTGCCCTACAGGTGCTCAATAAATTTGTTGAACAAAATTAAAATCATCAGTCATTTGTGTTTCCAAAAAGAACTTGGAGTTTGTATGTTACACAGTGAGTTACCAGCACCTCACAGATGTAAATTTTATGGGAAATGAGAAGCTGCTTTACATTGTACTTTGTGTCATCAAATCGTTCAGTATGTGGTCTGTACATGAAAATGTGAAATTATTCTGCGTCGTCACTCCACAACAGTTGTGAGAATTCTAATGTTTTCAATTAAAGAGTGAACTTGCTGATGAATTCCTAAACCTTTTTTATATTCCAGAGTTTACAAGTAAAATTCATTAGTAATTGGAAAGGAAAGAAAAACCTTCAATAAATACTATCAGTACTTCCAAAAGTTAATTACGAATTCTTGAAAACAGCAGATAAGCGAAAGAGACTGCCAATCTGAACAAAGGCCTGTCTGGCCCCTGTTCGTCTCCTCTTGGAACATAATCACTGATTCAAATAGATTTTTATCAGCTTCATGGAACTTCAAAGCCCTCAGAAGAAAAAATATGACTTGATGAAATCGCCTCCTAAAAATAAAACATGTAGCATATTCTTCAGGGCTACCTGCCTTTGCTGTTTGGTGAATTTTTAATCACGTGTCCAGGTGAAAGACTACTTTCAAGCTCCACCTACTACCCTGGACTCAGGCCAAGCAAGTTATAAGCAGACACATTTATCTCTGCCGTTTGGGAGGCCAAACCGGAGCTGTCACGTTGGGGTAATAGCACCTTTTTACCTTTTATTCAATAGTGATATGGAGAGTGGACTTTTCTTAAATTACACTGTGAAGAATTATAGGAACACAGTGGCAATTTCTGTTATACTTAAGCAGGCAAATTTCTCTCTACCACATAATTTACAGGACTCAAATTCAATAAAACATTACATGATGGTCCATTACTGTTATCAGTTTTGAATAATCCATCTTCATTCTTTATTTTACTGGAAAACAAAGTGTGCCAAAGACAAGCAGAGGGGGCAGAAGAAAAGCCACTGGATGGGATCAGAGCTAAACTCTGGGTTAAATTTTTTTAAAAAGGGGGAGGCACTAAAGAATGCATTTCCTCCTATAACGACCTTTAAATAACAATAATACAGAGACGTGACTTGAAATGTATAAGTCTAGAAGCTTCAGCAATTAATTTTAGCCATGGGTTTCCATTAAAAAGACATCAAGTAGGCATAACTGAATGAATGGCAGATGCTAAGAGCTGGTATCTTCACTAGCAATTAAAGAACATATGCCCCTAAATTTAGAAGGTAGAGAAGTCCTCAAAACAAGAAATTATCTCAATTTCATCACAAACTTTCAGAAAAGGTAGACTTTTTAAAATCTTTTTGTTTTTAGACCTTTTAAAAAAAGTGATACATGAACATCTTAAGAGAGGGATAGATTTTAAATTAGGAGACCCAATTAATATGATGAGAAAATTCTCCAAAGCAGAGTTAAAACAAGAGATCCAGGATTTTAGAGTTGTACAGAGCTGTCAATGGCTAAAAACAGTCTCAGCTCACAATACCATTATCTATTATATGAATGTTTTCATGTACTGTTTACAGGGGGTCAGTGTCTCTATCCGACCACATCATAGAACTTTGCATTAATTGTTTTTTAATTCTGGAGCTGGAACTGCACACTGTAATAAGTGCACACAGCGTGTGCATGGTCTAACTCTGCAGAGCCCCTGCTCTATACATATGCATTAGCGTGTGTATTTTCGTCCTCCGCACGCACACCATACACTCTCACGCTGCACCTGCTTTTATTGAAATGCATACACTTTGAAATAAACACACTACATGCACGCTTATGAATGTATAATCATTAAAATAAATGCAGCTGCGTGTGTGCGCGTGCGTGAGCGCGGTGTTGCAGTATGACCACCGAAGAGACACGCATGCTTGCATGCTCTAAAGCAAATTCCCCAAAAGTGGATCCTTAAATACACATTAAAACATCACTCTCATTGAAATCAGACAGCTACAAACATGGCCAACACCCATTTCGATGGAGGAATGCCAATTACCAATATAAAGGTTTAAAACCAAACCCCTCTGTCACTGGGGGCTCCAGACAATTTTTCAGAAATGACTGTTTCTCAACTGGCTATTCTTAATAAAGAGATGGATATCAAGCTATACCCAGACTTCATTCCCCTCTCTCCCTCAAAAACATTAAGTCACTGTTTTTGATGTTAACCACAGAAATAGCTATCTTTTTGGAGAGACTGATAGGGTATAAAAAAGGGAGAACTCCACCTTTTTTCCAGGAACAAATCCTACTGACATCTATGGACTCTGTCCACGTGAAAACCCAAGAAGAACAAATGGTCCCTCTCCAGGGTGATGCCTGGGACATGACAGCCCCAAAGATGAAAAAAAATGCCCCAATGGGAGGTGACTTAACCCTTTTCTCCTTTAGCTGGACACTCTTCACCATATAAAACACGCTTTCCTTGGTCCTTTAAGAAATAACAATTTGCTCAACTTCCAAGATGCTTACCAGTGAATCTGTGAGTCATTTGTGTCCACGTCGATGCTATCTTTGTGGGCATTCAATTCAGTTCAACAAGCATCTTATTGAACTTTTATGCAGAGACCTGCCTGGTTTTTGCCCAGTACCGAGAACTACTGGTAGTTAACTGCTGTTTACAAAAGTAACGACGCTGCCAGAAACGGGAGCATCGAGAAGGTCGGCTTGATCCTTTCATCTGTTCACTTTATTCTACTTTTCTAAAATAATGACCCTCCAACTGAACAGGGCTGTCAGATTAAATCTGCCAGGTAATAATGAATGCATGTTTAAGTTAAAGATACAAAACTAGGCAAAAGCTTACAATTTTGCAACCCGAGAAAAAACTTTTGAACCACCCCTTTAAACACAGACAAATGATGTACAAAAACAAGTTAAAGAACCAAACCAAACACCGAGTCAAAGGTTTTGTAAGGCCCCCTAACTTTCAATCCAGCAAAGGCAAGCCAAAAATAAGTCACAGCTGGGATTCTCCTACGTACGGAAACTCTGCCAGCAAGGAATTAATACTAGATATTTTTGTAACAGGATTTTATTCTTATAATCATGTAATAAACAGAATAACTTAAATATGAAAGGAAAGTATGACTCAGGCTTAAAAAAAAAAACAGTGGCAAAACAAGAAAGTTAGAAGACATGACGTCCTCACTGATAATCAGAGTTACAGGTTCTTCTGGGTTATTTTTTGGTGTGTGTGTGCCTGGGCCAGAAATAAACACTATATACATTGTACCAATTGCCAAAAAAAGTAAAAAAAATAAATCCTCTCATTGACTATTTGTTTAGGAGTCTTCAGAAGCGTTTATTTTAGGCCTTCCCCTGGATCACCCTCTGGAGTCCTGCTCAATATCCTCCCTGCTGATAGCACCTTCGCAGGAATTGGCCCAGGAGGACAAAGGTGTGAACACAAGAGGGGTACGCAAAACTCAGTGAGAAGTCTCAACTGAAGGCCTACCTACTCCGGGGCCTGTTCTATAAACAGTTTTACTGAAACACCATACCCACATCCATGCATTTGCTTTTATGGCTACTATGCCCTCAAAACCTAAAATCCTGACTGTATGGCATATTACAGAAAAGGTCTGGCTGATCCCTGGTCTAGGAAAGGAAGCTGGTTGGCCAGAAGCCTGGAGTCCTACCAGTGGCCTTGACCAAGTCCTGAAACCTTTCTCCCTTGGCTACGAACACTCTATGAGTCCGTTAGGTAAAAGCATAGGTAATGTCAACTTGAAATATCTTTGACATTCGTTCTTTCAAGGCCCCCGAATCAGGATCCATCTGCACACAGCCTTCGCTGGGTAGGAAAGGTTTCTGCTAAGGAGAGAAGTACTTAAATGCAGGCACCGCCAGGAACAGACAATAGGAGGGCATGGTGAGCGGAGAGAATGTTCACAGTGGACAGAGCGGAAGAATAAAGGTTAGCACAGCCAGGACTAGAGAAGAAGAGCAAGACAAAGTGGAACCATGCTCAAATGAACAAAACTGACCTGAGTTCTGTTAAAAGCCACGCGTGCAAATACTGCCTGGGAGATTCCTGCCCGTTTCAGTTCATCACGTACCCACTGGTAGATTTCGGAAGACACCTCTGTGTTGGTGGACACCTGCTGCTCCAAAGGTTTATTCATAGACCTACTGACGGGGGGAGGGTGGTTCAAGTACTGTTGGTTTAAGGACTGCTGGGCTAGAAGTCTGTTCACTGCATACTGCTGGTTCAGCAGCTGGGCCATCACCAGCTGCTGGTTGACCAGTTGAGGGCTGATGGGCGTCGACACCAGCCCGGGGTGCAGGTTGGGAAGCGGGGTCCGCACGGAGGGCTGGCTGCCGTGGGACAGCTGGGCAGGCGAGGGGGGCTGCTCCGCCGTGCTCCCTGGGACGGGCTGCTGGCCGAAGCTGACGTGGTTGGCACCTTGCTGGGACAGCTCCGAGAGACTATCCATTTCCACTGCAGCGGGTGAGAAGGAAAATCACGTTAGCCAATGAGACTCTACACTGCTGAGGAGCGCTGAGCTTTCCCCCAATACAGAGAGGCATGGGGAGCGCTGAAGGTCCAATGAAATGAAGACCATCTCAGGACAGAACCCAACCGGCTGTGAGTCTACCTCTCTTTTCTGCACCCGGCCACAAACTCTGAAAGGGGGAAAACACTTTCTAATGTTGTGATATGGTTTAGATTTAAGGCCCGAAATCAATGATTTTCACACTCTACATGACTAGTTTTGGGGTCAAATTATTATTCAGTACTACTTCTGATACCATGAAGGCTTATAAAAGCAAAGTTTATTTTGAAACAGCTTCTAGGGAAATTCCCTGGGGTCTAGTAGTTAGGAATTGGTGCTTTCACTGCTGAGGGCCTGGATTCAATCCCTGGTTGGGAAACTAAGATCCCAGAAGCCAGGTGGTACAGATGCCACCAAAAAAACAATTCTAGAAAAACACTAGTTGCTTAGTGGCGACTAGAAAGAGTGACGCTAAGAAAACATCATATGCAACTGTAGAAAAAAAGAAATATCCAAATATATATATATATATAGCAACCCCATGGACTGTAGCCGGCCTCGTTCCTCTGTCTATGGGATTTTCCAAGCAAGAATACTGGAGTGATTTGCCATTTCCTACCCCAGGGGACCTTTCTGACCCAGGGATCAAACCTCAGTCTCTTGTGTCTCCTGCATTGGCAGGTGGATTCTTTACTACTGTGCCACCTGGGAAGCCCTATATATATGTATATTTACAAAGAGAAAATACTTGGAGATACATATATAAGCCTCTCTGGTGGCTCAGCTGGTAAAGAATCCGCCTGCAATGTGGGAGACCTGGGTTCTATCCCTGGGTTGGGAAAATCCCCTGGAGGAGGGAAAAGCTACCCACTCCAGTGTTCTGGCCTGGAGAATTCCATGGACTATACAGTCCATGGGGCCGCAAAGAGCCGGACATGACTGAGCGACTTTCACTTCACTTCACACATATATAAAGTGTTACCACTTCAAGAAAAAGGTTTGAAAGAAAAACCATCTAAATGTTATTTACGTTCAATTTTAAATCAGTTGTGAGTTTAAGAACGTAATCAATATAATCAATAAAAGGGGTCATAATGATAAGTAATGATAGCTGAGTTCAGACTGAACCCTGGGCTGAGCAGCTTACGCGTCCTGTTTCACTGAATTACAATGCTCAAGTTAGGCGGCACCGAGAGCTGCAGTCACTTCTTAGAATGAAGCAGCCGATGTAGCGTATTGCAAGCCAGTACACCCAGTGTTGCTAAGATCCAAATGCTTCTTGAAGAAGCTGTGGCCACCACCAGACGCTAAGGACAATCTTTCAAGGGAGAGGTGGGGAGTCATCCTGGTACAAGGTGATGTTGTCACCGTTTTGCAATTTCTTATCACCCACCCGGGATGAATGTTTCTCCCTTGGCTAGACACCTCATGCGCACCGGCTGAGAGTGGGCAGTAAGGGAGCCAAACGCTTTGCGGCCACAAGGAAGAGACAGCTTTGATGCTATTGAACCGAGAGCTGAGGATGGTAGGTCAGCGAGTCCTTCCCGACAGCACGCCATGGGAACTCCCTGGCGGCCCAGTGGTTATGACTCCATACGTTCACGGCCGTGGGTCTAGGTTCGATCCCCAAGCCATGCGGTGCGGCCAATAAATAAATAAAAAAATAGTACACCTTGCCTCCCATGTGTGGACTCTGGGTTGATTTTCATCATCATTTCTCTTTTTATTAAATATTCCGGCTTTATATTTAGAGGAACTTATCATATTGCTATAATCACTGATACATGCAAAATATAACTAAGAATTGGGGAAGAAACCTCCATTTCTACCAGTGCTATCAGCCCAAGTGGGCCATTCATAGGGAATAGTAATTCAAGCAATTATTCCAAAAAATGATGTATTGTCTTCATTACAGCTCTAAGCTATAAAAGGCAAAGAATCTGTTTTGGTAGATGGATGATTTTGCTTCAAATATTAAAAGCTAAAACAGGCTCAAAATTCAGATTCTCCTGCCTCTTAAAATCTTAAGAAGTTATTATTGCTGTTTTATTAAATCAATGTAATGGAAGTAAACAGAGATAGACTGAAAACATGACATAATGCTATGCATATTAAACATCCCATTCCTATATTATTTTAAAACATTTATTTGGAAGGGACAAGTATGGAAAGAAAACCTTAATAGAAATTAAAACATTAACCTTAATCATGGTGTTTGCTTCTACAAACACTAACAGACTCAACAGGGGAAAAAAAGGTCATAATCTAAACGCTCAGGTACAACACACAACTTTTATCTGTTACTTCACACTGCAGATAATTTTAATGTGTTCCCTGAGTAACAAATATTGACCTAAAGTTACATATTAAGATAGGAGGCCTGGCATGGAGAGTCGTGGAATGATGCAACGGTTCTTGGGTGATGGATGGTCAACAAAGCAGCTGCTGCTGCTGCTGCTGAGTCGCGTCAGTCGTGTCCGACTCTGCGACCCCATAGACGGCAGCCCACCAGGTTGCGTCATCCCTGGGATTCTCCAGGCAAGAACACTGGAGTGGGTTGCCATTTCCTTCTCCAGTGCACGAAAGGGAAAAGTGAAAGTGAAGTCGCTCAGTCATGCCCAACTCTTCGCGACCCCATGGACTGCAGCCTACCAGGCTCCTCCGTCCATGGGATTTTCCAGGCAAGAGGACTGGAGTGGGATGCCAGTGCCTTCTCCGCTACAGCAGCAGACCCACCCAAAGCCCCCATCTAAGGGACTGGAGACAACAGCTCTGATCATCACCTGATCTCCACTCTGGAGACTACAAATACAATTTAACATCTTTAAACACTGGGTGTAAAATCTGGCACTTCCCCTTCTTCTCCAACAAAACCAAAAAACAAAAAACCCATAAAAGCATGACTTATCTCTGAGAGAACCCACAGCCACTCTTGGCTATTCCAGGCCTGGTTAGGTCTTCACTGAGATGTTAAAAAAATGACAGCTCCCCCCACCCTGCCTCCATCTCCTGCATGTCTGACAACCAAGTCAGTTGGGCTGATTTAAACACAAACATTTATTGAATTTAATTATCTCATTATACTCAGGCCCACTCCCCACCCTCCAAGAAACATTCTAAATCGATCTCTAATTGGGCAATCACAAGACCTGGCTGCACATGTGACTTGGATAAACCCCCAAACGACACGCGGTGGTATGGAGCCACCGCTGCGACAGCGTTCTGCTTACCCATCATATCTTTTGTCTTCTTGAAATGTTTGTACCACCTTCCAAATTCTTGACATTTTGCTGCTGAGACATTTGCATAGTAAGTGCTGTTCACAATGGAAGAGATCATGCTCTGCGTGGAGGGGGGGAGAACAGTTGTAATACACAGCGGCACAAGACAGAACACAGTCATGACTTCACTCGTGGAAACTGGCTTGTTTTTTTTCTAAATCCAAGGAGGACCGACACGTTTTTGCTTCACACTTTAGCCTAAAGCCACGACTTCCTCAAAGTCATTAAGTAGATCATCAAACGCTTGTTTCAGGAGAAAGCTGCAGCCCACTGAGACTGCTATAAAGCGATCACACCCACAGGCTTTGCTCCATTATGTATGGGAAATGTCATCTATTCCTGGGCTGACAACTGTCCACCCATCCCAATAAATCCAAATACTTGGAGATGACTTTCTGATTGCAGTTCATAAATAAAGGCCACTTTGTGGTCTGCTGCCTAGATCTCCATCCTTGCAAGTCCCAGGATGGCCCAGGGACCAGCATCATCTGCCAACTTACTAGAAATGCAGAAGGTTGGGCCCTAAGCTAGGCCAGGGCAATCAGCGTCTACATTTCAATCAGATCCCCAGGAGGGTTGCGTGCACATTAAAGTTTGGGAAACACCCCTTATACTTTTCACTCATAGTATTTGGGTTTCAATCGCAGGTAAATGAACACTGTTCCAAGGCTGATTGACCACATTTAAGAAGAAACAAACTATTCACAAAGATCTTCTGTCAGAAGAAAAAAAAAGCATGCTGCCATCTTATTGCTAGCTTCATATAAAGTTTGGGTTTTCAATTTCAAACTAAGTGTAACATTTTTAAATATATGCATTTCATGGTGAATTGTTTCTCAAGGATACCACAAAAAAGAAAACAAACCTATTTTGTCACTTGTCTTCATCCTGCTTCTAACAAAAAGCTTGGAAAGTAGAATCAACAGTTTAACATAGAAAAATGAAGAAAGACGATGATTTTGACATATTACTGGGTATGTTTTTTTCTTTTTTAAACTCATTTCCAACATGGAAAAATATTTTCTTCCCTGCCAATTTGGGTTCTGGTCATTTCATTGACTTGATCCACAACACTCATATTCTCTAGTAGCGGCTAAATTAATTTCTCAACTGAGCTGTAGGAACAATTAGACTTGGCAGCACCAACCTATCCTCCTATGTGGAGAAACATGAGAACTTACCTTCAGACTTCAGTTGGTCTACGACAAACAATTTACAGAAGGCAATTGTTTGGGAGGTGAGACACAACCAGAAAAGCTAGTTTGGGAACAAAAGTATCTTTTACACCATTATCTTCTTTAAGCTACTTCTAATGTAGAGCCCTTTTGGTTATCACTGATTCTCCTGACATCCATCATCAGTGTTAATTTCATACCACGCACATATTCTTGTAACATGTAAATCTAGGGATCTTTGAAGAACTTCCAGTGAAGGATAAGCTGGAGTTACATTATCGATGTAAAACACAGCTATCCTAAGAGCCACAATGACATTTTTTTTGACTTTCTACTTGATAGTCATTTTCACATTTTATTTCTCTAAAAAGACATGCTTAATGTGCATGTGATACTCTGCCATTAATTCAGACTCAGAGCGTCCCTCAGTCCAGGGTACAAAAAGACACTTAGCAAGGTTGCCAAAACCAGAGCCAGAAATCTACCTGATCCAGTTAACAATCCATCAGCTTCAATCACACTTACTCCTGTGTTAATGATGGATCAATAAAGCCAACGACAATAAAACTACGGAGATGGCTCATGGATCACAGTGATTCTGCGAATGGACGAGAGCCCATGTTCTTCTACTTTGGTCCAATTTTTAAAAAATTATTACTCTTCAATTTAGACATGCTGGGAGATTCTTAAATGTTAAGGTAATAGTACATGCAAATTTTGCATGTAGCTTATTCTTAATTTTTAGAAAGGGATGAAATACTGAAATTTTGCTGAGGTTTTTGACAAACAAGTCTAGGCTACTTGACTTTGCCGATAGTTCTGTGTATGAGATTTGCTCTGGGCTGCACACCTACTATGTGACTGGCTGGTACTAGAGAAACGAAGGCGGCTCAGACATAGCCTTTGCCCACAAGAAGTTTACCCTCCATTAGGAAGAGACATGTAAACAGATCATTTCAATTTACTGTGATTCAGTAGACCTACAGAGGAAAATATATGGAGGGGGGGAGAAAAATATATACTGTGTGGGGGAAAAAGAAAGAAAATCTGAAATATTCTCATAAAAGTAGAGCCCATATGTGACAGCGCCGTGTAGTTCATTATCATCCATATGTGGAAAATAACACCCACATGTGCGTAATCATCAAAGCTCCCCCGCCCTCGGTTAACCCTAAACTGGTGAGCGCTGTCCTTAAGTGACCTTCTGGATGCTTTCTCCTCTGTCAAGAGATGCGTGCTTAGGGAAACTCTGATTAATGTAAATATTAGCCTAAGCGAGACATAAATCAAAAGGCTAATCCACAGGTTATGAAGCAGGCCACAGCCACTTTCTAGATTCTCTTCCTGTGCCTTTAGGGGGCTGGGAAATAGCCCGTAATTCAGGTAACGTGGGGTTACCTCTATTTTTATTGGAACAATATGAAGTGATCTGTACAACTAAATGGCTCAGTCAGCCACTACATGAGACCTTTTTTTTCCTTGTGGTAAAGTCTCTATTGAAGCTTAGGCATGGCATCTGACTAGGTCTATGAGTTCCAAGGTAGGGAAGAGAGACCTCAGGAAATTGTGAGGCACAGGGTATTTGAAAGATCACATTTTGCTGTGTATTTCAAATTTGGACATAAATACCTATCACTTTGATAATACAAAGAACAGAGTCGAGATGATAATATTTTCCTACGGGGTGAGGCGGGAAAGGGGGCAGGTAGACAAAGATGCATGTTTGTAAGGAGAAAGGCTTGGGATTCTTCTGTCATTCACAAGATCTTGATTCAAAAAGATTACTAACTAAAAAGATGACTCACTAAGTTGTGAGTCCATACAGGTCTGGGGCTCTGTATTTCTTTCCAGCCCAAATGCCTGGCACATATTATACACACACAACATGTTCAGCTGGTAAAGAACCTGCCTGCAATGCGGGAGACCTGGGTTCGATCCCTGGGTTGGGAAGATCCCCTGGAGAAAGGAAAGGCTACCCACTCCAGTATCCTGGCCTGGAGAATTCCATGGACTATATAGTCCATGAGATTGCAAAGAGTCAGACACGACTGAGCGACCTTCACGTTTCACATGTTCATTTGATGAGCAGAATCAGCTAAACCTGCATGCAAGTCCAAGCTGTGCTACACACTGGTAGGGCGACCTTGGATGAATTAATCAATGACTAGGACTAGCCCCCATACGTAGCGGGAATGACAGCAGCAACCACCTCATGGGGCTGTTCCGAGAATCCACTAATTCATTCTGAAAATAACTACGGAACTCCTACTGTGTGTCTACCACTGGACTAGGTCACTGGAAAAAGAACTTGAAGAGGTACCTGGACAGACAATAAATAAAATAATGAATATGGTGCAGTTAGCAGAGCCTGGAACACACTCTGCACAGAGTTAAGAGAAGTTAATTACGACGACAACCCTCCGCCTCCCTTCACACTGGCTTTTATTATATGATCACAGTTCAGATCAGTCCAAAGACTATGCCTTAAATAACTCAAGTCTTAGACACAATTTTCAAACAACGCATTTAAAAGTCAGAGAAATTTTCTTACAAAGAACACACAAGATACAAATTAATGGTCCAATGACCAGTCGGACCAAGGGAAAACCTCACTGGAAAAGAGCGTTTCCGCTGGAATCGTTTCAATATTCCAATCTGGTGGCATCTTCCGAAGCTGGCCTGCAGGCACCACGGGGCAGCTGATGGCCAGAAAGACACACAGCGCTCCTCTGACACGTCAGCTCCATGCCCTCTCCCATCTCTAGCTACAGCTGCTCACCCAGGGTGTAACTTCAGTGGGAACACCATGACGGCCTGGTTAAGCTGTTTCTTTCCTGCTAGGCAGTGAGCCGCGGGGTTTATCTCTGTACAGCCTGGACCCATCACAGGGCTGGGCACGTCGATGGGGATCAATAAAAGGTCACTGACATGGGTAATCTCTGCAGGCTACCAGAAACCCATCCTCTCTGTTTCCTTAAAGGCCAAAGGTTATGGCAGCTTCATTATCAGAGGAATCTTTTCAATCCATCACTTTTGCTTATCCAGCTCCAACCTGGAGTTCTTCGAACTCTTGGCTCTTGAATTTGCAAGAGATCCTGCCCCAGGTTTTCAAAGCTACATCCACATAGATGTCTCAGGAGTCACAGAGCTTTGGGGCTTGCCTTCTCCCAGATCGCCTATACTGATCGATACGAGAGATCTCCCTCTCTCCATCTCTTTCACGAAGATCTGTATGTGACTTGCCTGGCAAGTCCCATTTGGGGGCCAGCCTGCATAAAGTATCCATGTTCAAAGACAAAAATAACCAGGCTGATCCAACTCCTTTGGTTTAAATCCCAAGTTCAAATGCTACACAGACCAAGGAACAGGCCCCAGCTTCCAGTGTCAGGAAATACAATTTGGAAGTCGGCAGAAATTGGCCGTGGGTCTCCTAACCCCGGTGTGACACAATATTCTCATCCTAGGAGCCAAGTTGTAAGCTTTTCTAAGATCCGTAAAGCACATGTCTGCGCTCCATGAGGAGCTCCGGCTCTTTCTGAGAGTCTGCTCGAGTTCCGATCTGAAAGACTGCCATCTTCACAGAAACCCGGGTTCTCTAGAATGATACCATCTGCCACAGGCTGAGCTTCCTTTTCAGCCAAATACATTATTTATAACCTTTCTAATTGTGAAAAGGTAAGGGTGGAATTTTTCTACCGCCTGGCTTTGACATGGTTAGAACATTCTGAACCTTTGCACTCAAAGACTGCCGGTCTCTGAATTTGAAAAACAAAAAGCAACCCCCAAACCCACGAGGAGTTGGTGGAGGTCACACGTTTCCAAAATATTCTCTCCTTTCAACGCCCTGTTAAGACTAGGACACACACTGGGGGTGTGTACTCATAACACACTTAGAAACCAAAGGAAGAGAAGCTTGCTTTTTCTCCTTGGTCATCTGATAGCCAAGGGAAGAGGCTGGAAGAGGTGAGACCTTCTGGGGAAAAAAAAAGGTTCACCAACCCGGGAAAGACAGTGCTCTGATTACCCTTAAAACTGCTTTGTTGTGCCTTTAACAACAACAAAAAAACCCAGCCCCAAACAATGCTAATCAGGTTATTCAATCATTTAAACCAGAACTGTTCATGCTTTTCTGCCAAATCAACCAACCACAGCAAAATCTGTTATCTGTGATTGCTCAGCTTCCAGTCAAAGAAACACTTAACCCCCACTATACCAAAAGTTTTCCAAAATACCATGCTCACTGGAAAGAAAGAGAATGCCACGATCTCTCTACAGGGTAACCGCAGGACTGGACCCTCCCTGCGCACTAGAACGGAACCCACTCCAGTCTGCTCCGCAGGCCTGCAGCTCCTGAGCACTCACGTGAGCTCCATCCAGGCTTCCCCTGCACAATTTTTTTTTTGTTTTTTGTCTTTTTAAACGGGACTGTGATATCATGATCAAAACTTACTAAAGACTTGAGGATGGTGTAACCGAGGTGGGAGGAGGCATCTACAAAACGGTGGGTCCCCATATTTAAAGCTTTCAGGCTCCATCAGCAGAGAGGGCAAAAGCTACAACATCTTATTTACACAATTATCTAAACACGATTAAACAGCTGATGGACAAATATTAAACTGGAAAATGTATAGTCATTTCAGCTTAATGTAATCCTCTTTCTGTAAACACCCAAGATGATTTTTTTCAACCAGAACAGTCCTGACATCTCATAAGCCTAAGGGTGAATAGCAAGAGATTGTTTTTGATAGTTATAAATATTCAAAAGACATGCAGACCATCTGCTTTCATAATACAGGTAAAGCAAGACTGAAATGGGGACTGCTGTATAAAAATGATTCTTTTAACAAAGTCTTCCTCTCCTCGAAAACTATAAAGACAGATGTCAAAAACTGTTTACACAGAGCAATCAGGAGCGTGCAAAATGTAATATTCCTTTTACACTCAGTGCTTGCTAAAGAGATTTTTTTTTTCCCTTTTTCTTCCCATCTGTGTGTTGCAACACATTTCTACAAGTTAAAAACATTTTTTTTCAAACAGAGATCTCATGAATACCCAAAAACATGCTATCTGGTTTCTGAATGCTAATTAATTTCAACTAAGGAATCTGAGTATCTTCTTCTGTAGAAAGGAATGTATGTTTTGAATCGCAATACTCTAGAGACGGCAAGGGAGCTCATCTTGCACAGGTTTAATTCCGTAAGGCGATTTTTCATGGTTCTTACCTTGTCGGTAATATATATCTGGCCCATCCATGTCTTAAATGAAAGCACATCACTGCTAATGTCTTTGGCATAAAGTCTAAAGTAATTGTTTTCTGAAATAAATGTCTGTGCGAGTAAAACGTATATACAGAAACCTTTAACTTCTCAGGTGACACAGACCAATGCTTTAGGAAACTCCGCAGTTAATTTTCAGGCCTAGAACACTAATCTTGACAGTAACCTTTTTATGTATCGTATTAATGGCACAGAGACATTAAGCACCTTTTTATAATTTTCAATAAAATGAGCATTTACTGAACAATCTGTCAAACTGCTGGCTCTCTCTTCCCTTACATTTTAATTTTTTGAGAAGTATGTAACTTCACAGGCCCGGATGTCCCTCTGCTTTCTCCAGGTCCTGTCGAGGCGTGTGGGAAACTTAAAAAGGTCAAACTTGAACTTCAGCTCAAATGACATCAACTCCATACTCAAACAGTTTTCATAGGGATTCTCAGTCAGCGGGGTTTTCTTTTCATCCCAAAGCACATCAAACACTACGAACAAGCACTAAAAGGCATCGCAGGAGACAGGGCCGCGGGGTGCATCTGCTGAAAACGTGCAGGTAGGCCCCATCTGGTGTTGGGGGAGGAGAAGGCGAGGTCCGGACTGGGCTGCAGTTTATGGGAAGCAAACAGCAGGGTTTCTAAGAGTCCTGTTTGGTTTGTGATGTTAGCTTACATTCCCCCAAATCCTTCCCTCTGGATCCTCTTCTGCTTTTCAAGCTATGCTCTTGGGAGATACAACTCGGGCATGGCCGGCATCTCGATCTGCGGAGAAGAGACTGCTGCTGCTGCTAAGTCGCTTCAGTCGTGTCCGACTCTGTACGACCCCATGGACGGCGGCCCACCGGGCTCCCCCGTCCCTGGGATTCTCCAGGCAAGAACACTGGAGTGGGTTGCCATGTCCTTCTCCAGAGAAGAGACTGACTAATCACTTCTAAATCTGACTTAAACTCCAGGTGTCACAGTCATGGTTCTTGCCACCTTGATCAATCCCGGCACCTGAAAATGGCCCCTTCACACACAGTCACCCTTGTATCGTGCTAAAAGCAGAAACTGGGTCCAAAGCTCCACGGAATACAAAAGGAAGCATCGCAAGAACCCGTGCAATTCTGTTACAATCCTCTTACTGCAGTTCCTAAAGACGAAAATGTCGTTTCAAAGCACAGAAATTCTACTCAATGATTTAAACGGGCAATTCATAATTTTTAAACGAAATGCTGGTTCACGGTTCATATGACTTTTCTGCATAATTAAAGTAATCTTATGTAAGGCCCAGATGATATCCTTTGACCAAATTCTCCATGCTTTTTGTATAAGTATCCATCTAGATCTTTCTTACTGTGCTCAAACCTTACTCAAATGAATTGAATATGTTGGCAAAGAGCTTAGATTAGAAAACACTTGTTAAAAAGTGTATTATTACAAAAGGGCTTGTAGTATTTCAAATTAATTGCCCATGGAAGCTTAGGTTTGTTCATCTGCAGGATGAAGGGAAATGGACTAATAATCTGCAAGGTCCCTTCTCACAGCCCGAAGACTCTAGGAGAACTCTATGTATTCCCACAGGTCTTACAGGGTCTTCTCCAGCGACTGAAGACGATGCAATTGTAACACACATCATCCATTCACTGTGCAGACGTGCACGACAGCTTTATTTCTGAAGAATGATGAAGTCCCTTGGTAGCTTGCTTAATAATGTGATTATTAAAAATATACTATTATTAAACACTATGCTACCCCAAATAGAATTTTCACAAGTTTTTCATTAGATAAATCTAAATCTAATGAGTCTTATTTGATTTTATAGCGAAAATTATTTCCCAAGATTCTAAATCTTGAGCACCTGGGATGCTTGCTGCTTCTTTCTCTGATGGCCCTTATGTGGTTAAATCTCCCATTCTCTGTGATGATTAAAATTTTTTGAATCTGTACTTAGAAATAGATAACCAATTTGTATTAAATTCCAGAGGTCCTAAATACAGCATCTTGAAAAACTTCAAGCCCCAGAGTGAAAACAAGAACTAAACTGGCTTGAGCAATCCATTTCTTCCAAAAGCAAATACTAGAATTAAGTTCTGTAACACTTCACAGATTTTTATATTTCTTGCTTCATTGTATGAATCCTATTAGTTTTTTAGGCCACAATGCCTAAAAAGTGGGGAGAAAAGTCTGGTTTTTAGCTTTTTACAGGGCCAAGAACCTTCCTTGGGAGTCTCCTGAAACTGACGGAAGCTCTTCCCACATACAAACTCCCCCAAAGAGGCTTGGAACTTCGGGGTCTGTACAAACCCTTGGGAGCAGGGCCCACGGGTCTGACTCAGATCTGATCCAATATTTCACATGAAAGTGAGGGCTAAATCATGGCCTTGGTTTCTGTGATCTATTAGTTGTTAGCCAAGATCTCCCATGTCTACTAAAGAAAAAAAAGCAATGTCACGTCTTGGTGAGGTCATAGAGAAAAATCAAATTAATCTAGGTCATCTCTATCAACATTATGAAAAAGCTTCACCGTTAAGGAAAATGCCAGATCCTGGTAATCACCTCTTTGGGAGTTATGATGAAGCAGTAAGAATGTGCCAGACAGGCTGTCGGTCATGAAATAAGGATCCCTGCCCATGGCCGGGGCCTGAGTTCCACACTGAGCTGGTGCTCCTGCAGGAGGGTGGACAGGCCAACCCCCCGAGGCCTGTTCTGGAACGGCTGAGCACTTATCTCCACCTGCAGCTCTCTCTGAATTCCAGTGATCCTGCTCCCGCACACAGCTGACTTTTTACACATCACATGTTTATAGCCCTAAACGGAGTCTCCAATGCCAAATGTGGACTCTGGAGCCTCAGCTGATGGAGGGGTGTTGTGAGCTAACACAGGGGGGTACTAAGTGTTAGCATTTCCATTTTGGCAGCATCAGCATCTCGGGCTTATATGTCACTTGATTCTGCTACTGACATTCCCCCCCTTTATACTTCCGTCAATATGAGAAATAGACAAACAAACTGACTAATAGTAAAAAAGCTTGGATCTCAAATATGAGATGATTGAGACAAAATGAAAACTATCAGTCACGCTGAAATACATGATTATAAAAGAAACATTGTAAATGTTCACGGAAATAAGTTGTTAACGACTGCGCTTAACAGTGACATATAATTAGGTCTTCTATAGCATTTTTTCAGATCTCTGGGTCCTGGGTACCTCCCGTGATTATTCTTCTGCTTACAAACATACAACTTTTGTACATACACTCAAGAACATCGCAATACAAGCAAAACTATGGGACAGATTGGAACATCAGTAGGTTTTCTTAGAGGAAAATGCATAAGTACGTTAGGTAAACTAAAAAAATCAGAATTAAGCGTAATAGGAAAAAATATTTTGCAAAGTAAGGTATTATAGATAAGATTACAAATAAAACACTACTAATAAAACTATGGACATAGTTTATTGGTTCACAAAATAAATGTGATGAAAACCCTATGAGGTTGTTTCAGTTTGACAAATATTCCTGAGACCCAACTGTGTGCCAGACTCCTGAACGTGACGATGAATAAAACCAAGTCCCTTTGTGACCACTGATTGTAGTGTTTTCAGAAAACCTGCTCAGTCCACCTATAATTACAGAAAACGTGGAAAGCACTATGGAGGGGGGAGGAAGCGGGGTTTGGGCCTTGGATTAGGGTGTAGGGGTGAGGGCAGTTAATGTAACGCCGGGAATAACACCCAGAGGACAGTCTTCGTGGGAGAGCTTCCCCCACTTACCCTGTAAGACACATCGGAACTCTATAATGATCTCAGGACGGTGGTGAAAGCATTCCTTAAAGGTGAGAATGAGTTATAAAACAGCCCTTCAATTTTTTTCACAAATGAAAAGTTCTTGGTTGTTTCCATGAAAAACAATGCTTGCTTCAAAATCTTCTATGTAGCAAGAAAGTCTCTGAGACCTACAAGAGTGATTTCTAAGTCTCAAGCCCCCACGTTGTAGAAAAACAAGGAACGTTACAGTGTACTTTAGAACTGAGTGCTATCCTAAATGCTTTGCAAGTATTAACTCCTGCAATCCTCCTAAGACTCCTGAAAAATTGGTACTATTATCTTGCTACTTTATAGATGAAAAAATTGAGGCATGGAGAGTCACTTGCCTGAATTTACAGATCAGTAATGACAGAGCTCACATTCTCAATTCCTACGGAATGAATGCTATTAGCGCACTAATTATATGATGGCAAAGAGCAGTTGCTGATGAAATATATCACGTCCAAAGATAGTTCCATTAAGAAATAAAAAGAAAATGAGATTACACTCTGTTCTACGTTAACACAACTGGCGAGATTCAATACATTTTGGGAAGTACTTCTTGTGACGTCTCATAAAGTTAATACCTGTTCTGGTTAGCTCCATATTCTTTCATTGCATAGGAATACATGCTGGATTAACAGGAAAATGGGACAAGCCTAGAACAGCCGGATGGTACCCAATGAGGACATACTGTCTTGTGGTCTAGAGAAGAATGCGATCTCAAATGGTGCTAATAATTAAAGCTCTAATCATTCTTAACTTTCAACACATCATCTGGTTTGCCTCTTTAACCTGAGTAAACTCAATTAGATTAGCATTTTATGGGAAAACATTGCCATACAAGAGGATAGCTTTTTTGAAAAGGAGAAAGAAAAAAGATGATGACTAAGGAGGGTAAAGTTTTAGAGTAAGAATAAGAGGCGGGAAAAAGACTCTTAAAGCAAATCATCCACTTCTCTAGGATGTGGAGTTCTGCAGCCTCCTCAACTGTCCATAATGAACCAGCACCCATAACAACACTGCATATCAGGACTCAAGACAAGCCTGTATTTCTGGGACGCCCTTTGTTGCAAGGATCCCAGGGTGCTTCACAATCACTGTGAGTTAAAATTAAAACTGAAGCGCGTTCAATCCCTAATAGGCCCGTTTTAAAATGCTGAACAGAACAAATAACTTTTAAGTCTAGATTTAAAAGTCCCACCAGCCAGAGCGCTCCCTGCTTCAACTGGCAGCGAGCCGCGGAGCTGGCGGAAGCTCCCTCCTGTTACGTTCAGGGCTCTCGTGTTTTTTATACCAGAGCACCTTACGATCAAGCAGTTTCCAAAGAAAGGGGAAAACAACTGGGGGCACATGGTATCTGTTGGTTTTGATTATTCTGAATTGAGGGCTTCCTGTTTGTGAGTTAGTTTGGGGCTCAAATCTGACATGAAATAAAGCAGGTTTAAAAAGCAAATCCAGATAAAGCCCAACTTGAAATTTAAGTAGTTATTCCAACAGAAGAGCACTTTAAAACTTGCTCTGTTTGAGTAAGTAAATCTGATTGAATTAGCATGATTTTGATTAACTTTAAAAAATGAAAAAGGAATTACAAAATAACATTTAATAGGCTTTCTCTCAGGCCATGTCTGCTCCTAAGCCTTGGCAGTATTTATTATTCTGCAAACCAGAAAAAAATAAGGGAAATGCACTCATGATATGGTAATTTTCCTTGCATCAGTGATTTTGAGGTCAAAGGAAACCTGTTCAGATCTAAAACAAAGCATAGGTAAATATCTACTAAGTGAAGATGAAGTGCCTACACATTGTTAAAGCACTCTAAATTGGCATGGCTTAACTCTTTTAGGCTTTATTATTGTGACAAGACAGTGGCCATACAACATTTGAGATCAATCCATTTGAAGTTAGATGCTTTATTAAGTTTGGCTTTTTTGAAAGATTACAGGGAACGAATATCAAGCTATAATACAATCTTCACATATCTAAAACGGCAAAATGAACCTGACAGATGAGATGCAAAAAGGAAAACTCATAATTTGGAGGACAGATCTATCATAGATACTATGGATCACATTATCAACAGAAGAGCTATCTTACTGTCTAATTCGAAAGAAGTACTAGAGTGAAGTTATAGCTGGTTCAGAAAAGGAGACAGAAAAAAATGACTTGGTGGAAGTTTGCCCATAAAAGACTGGTTTACCATTTCCTTTATGGATCTCACCATTAATACAATTGCTGAAAGTGGTAATAAAATCCAATTAATATCAAGTACTTCAGTGCCTAGCAAAGCCGCTACTCATAACCTTGGATTTCCATGGGCAGTAGTGTAAAAACTGGGGAAAGTTTTGTAATGTAAAAGAGGAATGGACTTCCTCAAAATGCATGCTATCTAACAGCAAGCTTTGCAATAGATTTACAATACTCTGCTAGGAAGGGACAAGTACAAAAACCTACAAGCACCGTCTCAACCAGTAAACTTTGGAGCTGCCAGTTATACCCTTGCTCACCGCATCAAGCCAGTGAATGACTAAGGTCTATATTTTCTAAGAAACATGGGAAACTGCCCACTGCTTCCCACGCAAATACCTAACATTGCCGTGGGGGTCAAAACAAAGGCTCTTAGCTCAGTTACACTTACTGATTCAGACAGGATGTGAAGCCAGCGAGAACTGACTGACACAGAGCTGTTACAGTCAACCCTTTCGAAACCTTCCAAACGCCAGATTATCCCAGAAGTCAGTACCCGTGTTCTAAATCACCCTCCCACGCTCTAAATTAAGGACATGAGGGTATTTTTCAAGGGAGTCAAAGTAAGAATGGCACAATCAAAGATACAAAAACAAAATACATGTTAAAGAAAAATTTCAGCAGTGAGAATAAATACAATTGGAAAACTTTAGTTATCAGCGCTTCAGAGAAATGTAAGTTCTTTTATAAAACATCAAATTAATTGGATAAAAGACTTTTTAAAGCCTTTTTCTCTCTTTCCTTCCTTCCCTTCTCTCCATCCATCTATCCATCCACCCAAGGATAGCTAATTAAGCTCACAGGTCTGGGGATGAATTGCCACCCCCACGCTTCACCCGTTCCATAACCATGGGGCTCGCTTAAACATTCCATGCCTCAGGTTCCTTAATTGAAAATGAGGATATAAAACCACCTACCATTTACGGTGACGGGCACGCTCTTGATGCAAAAATACCAAAGGAAAGTTACCATTATTTAAACTACTAAGATTGTTATCCTTATTACTCCACAGGAAAACAGAATGCCTGTCACACAGCAGGCTGTCGATACATACCTTTGAATGAATAAATATGTGAATAAATTTCATAGGTTAGACGCTCATGTGAAATGCGATATATGAATACTGATGTTGGATGTTCTCTGGAGACAATGTGATTATTAATACTTATTGATTTTTTTTTCAGAAACATCATTTTGGTTCAAAAACTATGAAAAAAAACACAAAGTGCAGTTACACACACACACACACACACACACACACACACACATCTCCTAATGAGTAGGTTTTTTTAATTGGTGCTTTGTGTAATACACTGACAATCAGCTGAATACAGGGGGTTATTAATGTCTATGGAGATGATTATCAAGTCTCAGAGAGAGGACGTGGATAAACACTAAGCTTCAGGAGGGCAGGGAGGTTGGTTTCTTTTTTTGTTTATTTTGCCAATACCTTATAAAAAGTCTGATGCATTCAGGATCCCTAGATGCTGTCAGGAAAAGGAAAACTAAAAAATCATTTTTCCCCATATTACTTCTAAATGGAATGTTCAAATTTAAATTCATTTTATGTATCTTTTGATGCTTGAAAATAAAAAATGACAATTCTCACTTTATGGAGAACTCGGGCTTGGGACTACTTTTCCCAGGTGAGAAATGAAACAGAAAGAACCAACACCTGAAAAATATGAAAGTCGTGATGTGTGTGCATGTACACAAGTGTGCACGTGTGCACAGTGGAAGTGAGTGGTAAAAATGCACACGTCAGATTAAAATCCCTCAGGAATATTTGACCTAAACACTTTTAGAATAAGACACTAGGCTGGCAGAAGTAGTAACTGAACTTTTACTCATGATACTTTTTAAAAAATGAATGTATCCTTCTATCAAATGTATGTACCTTTACCTAGTGGTCTAGTTCAATTTCCAAAACTTCAGGGAAAACTAAAATCAAGATGAAATGTTTTGTTGTAAATCAAAATATTTACTTTTTCAAATCCCAACTTATCGATACCTTCCAAACACATGCTCTCCGAGTTCTTATGACCTTAAACGTCCTTGTCCCCCCAAGTCAGACTTCAGTCTCTCCTCCCTCCTTGCAGGTATGAATACAAAACCCACCTTACCTAAGCACCTCCAATGAAAAAAGCAAGAATAGCAACAAAATGCCCAATCTCAGAGAACCATGAGCTAATGGTTTTTTATGCCTTAGAACAGTTTACAAAAATAACCACATGGTACAAAAAACTTAATAAATGGATATCAATCTATCTGGGCAGATGTATAAGAGAAAAAGCAGCCACAGATATGAAGGTCTGAGTTATAAATCAAACCCCATGCACACTTAACGGAATTTCTACGGCTAGAGAAACCCTTGCAGAGATTCTCCGAGACATTACTGCAGCCAAACCTATGCGTGCATTTTAAAGTCAACACTCGAACACGTAACACTGGGAAGGGACTTGTGGGTCAGTCGCCAGCCAGCACACTGACTTTAATGTCTAGGGACGCTGGCTGTGAAGAGGAGTCTGCGAAGGAGAACATATTCCAGTTCTAAGATTCCAAGTGCAAGCTGGGCCTGCGCGTGTCAAGTGTGGGACAGTCCTCCTGGGCTGCCCTCGCCTCCCCTGCCGCCTCCACTCAGTAACGGAATCTGCTGGTCCACAGCAGATGGACGTGCTGCTCCGAGTATCGCTAAGGCGCCCACCAGCCACTTCTAAGACTGGGGCCCCTTCAACCGTATCAAGGACAACCAAAGCATTAATGCACAGCAAAATGTGCACGCTGAATGATATGCCAAAAGTTCTCATACGAATGAGTCAAAACCCCACAAAGACGGAAAAAGTCTTAGGCAGAAGCATTTCTTGGTGCTAGGTGCCGCTTTGTACAAGACTGAAGCAGTATTTATTTGCTAGGCCTCTTTCGCCGTAGCACCTTCATCACCGCATCTCAGCAGGCAGGAGAGACAGCAGTTTTACCCAGTTCAGCACATATTTGGGGCTGAGGCCTCAGATGCCTGTGCTTCCTCTAACTAAGAGCTCCTGACACAAGAGAAAATAAAGAAGCAAATGGAAAATAGTTCATAATTAAAACAGTCTGAATTGAGTATCAGATTCATAAATTCATTCTGGAGAAAGAAATAGAAGATGATGCAGCAGAACAGAAAATAAGTCCCTCATTTAGAGAACAAGTTGCCCTTTTTCATAATAATATTAATTTCAAATATTTGCTGCCACTGCTGAACGATGTATCTTTCTTTTCAAATTGTTTTGTAAAAGAAAAGAAGACTGTAGTTACAACTGATGTTGAAGCTATAGTCTGGTTTCACCCTGAAGGATGGCACCGGGGTGCCCAGCTATACAGGCCCAGGTGTTCCACTTGAGGCCCCTCAGAAATTCACCCACATCTGACTCCAAAATCCAGTCCTGAATTTTATTTTGTCATTCTGTTTAATGCTATTATTGTTTTATTCAATTAATTACCCATGATAACATTAAGTAAACTCACAATTGTGTTCATAAGCTGTAGTGAGGTGGAGTTTATTGGCTGAATGTTGCTACCATTTACCCATTAGTTCCCACCACCTGCATCAACAAATATTCAAGCTAGCATCCTCTTCTCCAGCTCACAGTAAATGCCTTAAGCCTTTGCCTGAATTTACTTCCCAAATCAACGGGACATTTAGTAACGTGAAGATACGTGAGATTCCTATACTGGGTGTTTATACATATTTTAATACTGAGTATAACCTTTATTTGTAGGACATTTCAAATTTCAAGTCCTAGAGACCAGCTGACAGATTATCTGGAGTTGTCTGCAAAACCCAAAGCCCCAGAGCTAAGAGTCACCTGTTTCATTATATCATCCTATTGATTTAACTGTTTAATTAATTTAAATTATTTTTACTTGATGGTTATAAATTCACATCCTCTCTACTCAAAGAATGAGACAGAGAACAAGAGGAGATCCGCTAAAGTGACAAAAAGACTTTGATTTTCATGAAATGGACCTAACGCCAGAGAATATTTCACCTGTGGCTACGGCTTACTTTAAAAGAACATAAAAAGCCATCATTTATTATAAGCTTAATTCATTTGCTTCATTCCTATAATTGCTAACAAATATCAAAGTCAAGCTGATGGACCGTAATGCAGTCAACCTGAAATGCATGGAGTTTTCATGAAAGACGAGCACGAACGCCCACAAGCTTCCTTCCAAAGGTGCCCACGTGCCCACGTGTCTTCACGGCCATCACGTCGGAAACACCCTTGGAGAAATCCTCCACTGCAGAAATATTTACAGCAGTCACACAGTTCACGTTCAAATACCTGATAGACTGAGCACTCAGGCTTACATACTAACCTTGCATTGAAAGAAAAACGTTAGTAAAAACTGAGTAAAAATCTAGTTAGTCCAGCACCTCAATTATACTCTCCAGTGGCGTGACCTTCAGGGGCCTGGGCCCTGAGAGATGGCATGACGTCAGGACTACACAAGCAGCGCTTAAGAGCGGGCTCAATGTATGGCAAAACAAATACAATATTGTAAAGTTAAAAAATAGATAAATAAACTAATTTAAATTAAAAAAAAAAAAGAAAAAAGCCAAAAAAAAAAAAACCAGCAGGCTCACAGCGCCATTTGCTTTTCTATTTGAAATCGACTGCGCAGCATCAAAAGTGATGCTCAGCTTTACATCTAGAAACAGAGGCAGTCTCTCACCAGAGTTCCTACTGCCCCTCTACCAAAGTTCATTCTAAAAACTCAAATACAATAATAATAAATCTCTGTCTCATTGCAAAAATCCCTGAGAGTATGACAGGCATCTCAGAGGAAAACATATGACCCCACTAAAAAAAAGAGTAGGGGGTGTTGAACCAACGCCATAAAACTGGTGACAGAATCCTGATGAATAATAACTGTCTAAACTATAATTAGAGGGAAGAGATTTGTTTTCTGTATAATTTTTTTTTTTCCTAAATTCTACTTCTTCTTTTGCCTTTGTTTGGTAATGAAGAAAGTACCTAGAAACTATTCTGCTGCTTTACTCAGGTAGCACGGTGACGTTTCGGACAGAACACTTCCAAGGCGCTTCCTGGAATCCAGGGGTTCCAGGAAGGTGTACCACCTTTATTCCCTTAAATACAGGCCCTCAGGACAAGGAGGCATCCAGTCTCGGAGCACTTGGATGAGAGATCTACAAACGAGCTAGCGCAAAGTTCTGCTGAGTGGTTTTTCCTCCCCTCTCTTCCCCACACTGTTCAGGATGAATCGCGCATACTTCTGAAAGTCACCAGTGGTCATGTCACTTTGCATTTTGGGGAGATTCTTGCTTTCAATACCAGCTGCTTTAGACTATGGCTTCCCATCACTCCTCCAATGAGGCTGCCCTCAATGCCTTATCATTTAGGACCAGCGATGCCAAGTACCTGTGAGAGGGGACACTCCTTCGCCAAGGAGCTCTGATTCATATCCTTCAGCAAGTCCTTCAGCGCATTCCTCACGGTGGTGTGCGACCACTGCTCGGGAGGCAGGTCTTCCAGTTTGGGGCAACTATTGGAGACACAGATTAGAAAGGGGATTATGACAAGATTGCATCCCGCTGCAGAACATTCCTTTAAGACAGACAGATTTCATTTTGCGCATCAAACAGATGCATCTGGAGATTGCTCTCGGTCTCCTGATTGTTCCGATTAGTTAATTACTTTATACAACACATCTGCTGTATCGATGCATGAATTATACATCAGCTGCCTGTGGTGGCTATTTTTCCATGTTACTTCTACCTTCCTGCTCTGATGCGCTCGGGAAGACAATTTAAGGTGTACTGCTTCCTCAAGAGCTATTGTGAAAAACACGAACGTGGGAACCGTTTTCCCTTCAGGACTCCGCTCGTACGAATTAAAATGGTTAAAAAAAATTATATAAATCAATAAGAGCTCGGCGATAGTGAATGAGGCATTCTTTCACAAAGTGTACACAGATGGCACTGTTCATGATATGCAAAAATATTTTTCTCTTAAGTAAACTTTATGTAAAATGCCTTCTTGCAATGCCTCATTTAATTGATTACATATAAAAAGTCTTGTCTTTTCATAACCTGCACAAATAGATGCATTTGGGGGGAAAACTGCTTTTAAACGATAGACTGAAATTAGGAAAATAAAGGAGAAAGGGTAAGTGACAAAATCAATTTGGGTTAACCTCTCTGAAATGCAGAGGAAATCACAACTGAAGGCTGACCAAACGTTCTGCCCTGAAACTGCTTCCCTGACTCACCTGTGTAACTGAATTTTCAATGTGACCACATGATACACATCTTGAAGCATATCTGCTACTGTAGCATCGGGGGCATCCGTC
Source organism: Okapia johnstoni (assembly GCA_024291935.2). Taxonomy (NCBI): domain Eukaryota; kingdom Metazoa; phylum Chordata; class Mammalia; order Artiodactyla; family Giraffidae; genus Okapia; species Okapia johnstoni. The sequence goes on along the minus strand of CM044311.1, from coordinate 1,832,764 downwards.
ACGTAAGACAGTGGGACCGGATTCCACTTCCCAACCTGGATCAGCCCTATTCCAGATGAAGAGCACATGTCACCGCATGTCTCACCCTTCGGATAACCTGCCCAGTGGACGGCTGCTTCTCATCGCCCCCACCACGAGCAATATCGTTACTTCTGTTTGAATGATCCCCTTCCCTCTAAAAGGCAGGTCAGTGAAAATATTCACAGCTTAGTTTTCCAAACTGTGAAATTACGTAAATGACGGTGGGGCTGTTTATTATTTTGGAAATAAAACCCCATCAATAAAACCTAGGCAGAGGCCACATTTTCCTAACTTACAGGAAGTTCTAAGGCATAGCTGAACCAGTTCTAAATGGCTTTACAATTTAGATAAGATTCTCGATTGCAATGGGAATCAGCATTGAAAAATACTTTACAGCCCATAAAACCATCAGAAACAGAATAAAAGAAACAGAACTAGATATTCAGTCATAAATGCAAATTGACTCTCAACAGTCCATCTGCTCAGATACGCTCTCACTTCCTTGTGGGTCCTCAGTGGAGCAGATTATTAAGGTCAATAAGCATACTAATGATTCAGCTGAAGTAATTTAAAAAAAAAACCTACCTCCACATTCCACATGAGCGAAATGTGTGTTAACTAAACCAAACTGAATTAAGCCAATTTTTTAAAGCCACAGTCTAGAAGGAACCCATGTAACATACAGCCTACAGTTCTTTGAATGAAAATATTCAGATGCCTTCCCTGCAAGGTAAACAAAGGATGCCAAGCAATTTCCCCAACCCCATGGATGCATTATTTACCTTTGGCCTGGGCAGCAGAGCTATGCGAATAACCCAGAGACAGCAAGGCCATTTCTATCAGCTGGTTGAAAAGCATATCCTTCCTCACCAACACAAATTCTGCATGCTCCTCCTTGCAATCGTATTCCATGGCATTTTCATAATGTTCTACCACGCAGAAAACCGGGAGCATGGTTCCTATCAAGGAGACAGAGGGAAAAGAGATGCAAACCAACGAATTTCAGCAACACAGTCCAGGGGGAGGAGGGAGGAAAAAACGAAGCCGTGAAAATAAATCTTCACCACAGTGAGAGAAGTGGAGACTGTTCCCAAGGCAGACGGCACAGAGATCCAGGCACACAGACACAAACATACACCTTATTTATTTTTTTAAGTTGTAAGAGAAATGTTGAAATAGAATATGAATTTGGCCCTGAGGTAACATGGGCTCCAATTTTAACAGAGCATTTCCCCAAACCAATTAATGCAGAATTCCCTTTCTGATGAAATCCTAGGGCTGACAGGAGAGGAGTGAGTGTCTGGTCTGATATGCTGTGAGTGGTACCTGGTGTGCAAATGTAATTCACTAAACTCGGCTTTGAAAGAACCCGTCTTCATGCTTCCTACATGCTTTTGTTAGGATTCAACTTTCCCTGTCTGTGTCCAAACAAATTAGCTTTGATTATAAAATTATGAACGTTCACTTCCTTTAAGATCTTCACGTTGAGGCCACAGAAGAAACACAAAACTTAACCAAACTGATGTTCATAACACAGGATTTCAGTATGTACACACTGCAGATGAGTAATATTTATTTTGATGGCTACTCATTTAATCTACCTGCCTAAAAAGACATCACGGTAACCACAGGTCTTTAAAACAAACAATCCCTGCTCTAGTAAATGGGGTAAGGATGAGAGCAGAGGAAACTGTCCTCATCAGGGTGTCTCAGGATACAGGAATCTGCAGAGACTAGATGTGTTCCCTGTTTACTGTAATCCCAGGTAATAACTCAGGAGCCAGATGGTTATTACACACAGGCCACACCACCGTCAGCAAAGAGTCTTCTAGAAACAGAAATCACGGAACGCTGTCGTCCTCGACGTGTTTACACAGCCCACTGTCAGACTTGCAGTGATAAACGGAAAAGGGTTAAAAGCAGATGCAGCAGAGTGCACTGTGGCACACTGCCAGGAGGGCATCATCCTTAGCATAAATGATGACAAAGGTTACTGGACCAGGGCACCCACGACCCCCAATTAGTCCTGGAACGCTAACGCCTCTCTAAGCTCTGCCCTCTGGATCCACAGAAGCCAACCAACTTCTGAAGGTGCCCAGGGCCGGCAAAGCAGAGCTAAAAACCAGGGTTTCCTCCTGACACCAGAGATACCCTTTAGAAACGCCCTGTTTGTTTCTGCTGAACAAAGCCGGCAGGAAAAGCAGACACAGTTTTGTACGTGGGTATCTACACCACAGCTTCAGTGAGCTGTTCACAAGAGATTCTAGCTCTGACAAATAAACCCCTTTAGGTTTACTTAGAAAAGCTCACAAACTCATTTGGAGGGACCCAACAGGCTAGGCATGAAAAACAAGCTGTGGAGCTTGCCAATATCCTTGTCATTCATTCGGCTGTTTCTATACCAGAGAGAGAACCCGTCAGGGATCAGAAGGAGACTGGGAGAGACCACAGCAAAAACAGCAATATGCAAACTGGCGATTTCTTCCTTGGCTGGAAGGTACTCTGGCAAAACCTCCTAAACAAACAAACAAAAAAACCTCCAACCCCTTTCCTTAAGGTGTGCTTTCTCAACCCAGCCACACTCACTCTCTGGCACCTGTCAAGCAGAAACACTGCACGTGAAAAAGAAGGTAAAACAATACTACCACCAGCACAAGGCTGGAGGCATTTTGTTGCTTCAAGCAGAGAACTTTCTACAATTAAAGTGCATCTTTAAAATGTCACTACAAACGCAATGCTTGGTGGGGGGAAAGCAGCACTTGAGCAGGAAGTGAAATTATTGTACTTTGGTTTCTCCTCCCTCTATCCTGAGGTCTTCAAAGAGTTGGGTTACTAATACAACAAAAAACATAGGCATTGATTTTTCCTCTTATAGAATGATACAGGCCTAGGCTGCTCTTTGCTGCTCCTCAGACCTGGGAGATAACTGAAGGTTTTTTAAACTGTGGGAATAAATGCGAGTCGCGTTGGATTTTAGAGGGACCCTGTAAGATCATTAAGGTGGCTGCTGATAAGGTGACAATCGCAGACTTTAATTGTCAATCTGACTGCTTAAATCTTCCAGCAAACTGTCACGCTGTCCTCCTGATACTGCGAGTCAGGCTGAACAGGAGCCTTCTCTGAACTGATTGTTTGTGTCAGTGTTTGGCGAGGCTTCCAACTCCAGCAACTTCATAACCTTCCAGTATGGAAAGGGGAGTGCGCTGGTCACTGCTGACTGCTAAAAATACCGCATGATTTAAACCTGGAGGCAGTCTTAGAAGCTTTTGCTGAAGGTTTATGAGCCTGTGTAAACAGCACGTCTGCCATAAGGAGCAGTGAAGTCTGTAGAATCCTTGTCTAAAACTGTCCTGGCATTAAAGTTTGCTGTGCAAATATCACATAATACCAGAGACAGCTGAAATCTCCTATTTAGGAATTTATGGAACTTATATGTTTGCAGGCGTCAGAAAGTCTTTTTTATAGAGCCCCAGTGCTTCACAGTACAATATTAATGCACTCTGTTTGAAAAGCCATAATAAATTATATTTTTAATGCTCTTACCCTGGCTTTCTTAAGATGCATACATTCTTGGCAAACAATCAATAAATAGGGTAATCATGAGGAGAGGCCAAAGAATTTGCTGAAGTGCTGTTTTTCCATTTTTAATAGATAAAGATCTAACAATACGGACTGCTGTGTCTGTTCATTTCAGGATCAATATATTCTTTGTTTTCGCCAAACCAAGGAAAAAATAAATGATTGTATGATAAATGTTGTGCATCAAACACAGTGAAATTCCTCTGCCTGCTAACTTCATCTACTTAATATTCTTGGTTGTTACAAGATGGCATTTTTATCCTTTGCTTTAGCAAATGTAAGGAAAATCTGAATCCCACACACAGTTATTCACAGACAAATAAAGACCTTCTAAGGCCCACACATTATGCCCAGGATAGACACTGATTTACAGCAACAACAGTGCTGAATGCAGTCAACGTGGTTAAACTCCATCAATGTAACATAAAATTGGCAAAAAGGAATCACACAGTTGCATATCCCCTCCTTATAAACTTGTTTAAATCTGCCCTTTTATCCGAAACACCCAATTATAGCAAAAGGGAAACACCAGAATTATCAGGTTTTTAGCTACTAAGTAATGAAGTTGCCCCTAAGAAAACAAACCACAAAAAAAAAATCACAAAACTTTTACATCATATCGCAGAAGACTTCCATTATCTGTGAAACTGCCTTACAACCAGTAATACTATGAAAAAGCGAGGTCCGTCATCAAACAATTTAAAGGTCTCATTCTCAAGCAGGGTTAGTTTCAGCAACAGCCACTTCTATACCCTCTTCTCCAACACCTTATCAATGGAAGCCTTGTATAACTGAGACCATTAGACTTAATTCAGTCTTTCTCATCCACAACATCCAAAGACTCCAGCCTACAGTACAGGGAGATGCTCTGCTCAAGCACGGAGCCTACACTTCCAGACAGGACTGACTGCAACCAGAAATGGAACTAATTTCAGATCGGAAAAGAGAACCAAGGAGGAGAAGGCGCGAAGCCAGGTTCCGCCTGTCCACCCACGCACCAGGCGATGCTGCATGGACACAGGGCGTGCTGCCTTCCAGGATTTGGCTCGAGAGTATTTACCTTTCCTAAGGTTGCTTTTCATCAGATGGCCCGAGTGTTTCAAAGGCACTCCCTGCATTTTTGCACCTGTGCTCCCAAGCCTTCCTCTTCCTAGTGGGCTCCCGTTCTGTTCCAGGCGGGCAATCTTGGCTGGTGGACCCTTCGGATCACTCACATTGTTAGACATTTCTGAATGTTCTTTCCCCTGAGTTGCCTCGTTCAAATGATCCATACTCAGTTACTCTCTAAAGATCACCTGCCAGAATTTAAAAAGAAGAAGACATGTTACAATTGGGTGGGGGTCTCTGCACGCCCCCCTTTCTCTGTGTGTATATAACACCATCTATATGCTTTATCCCTGGATATTTCTCTCCACAAATATAATGTATTTGTAAGACTGCTTAACCAGACATATAATGCAGAGGTTACTCTATTTCTAGATCACAGCATTATATTTCCATTCAAGTTAATGGAATAACTTGTGGAAATTGTATCAACACACGTGAACGAAAAGATAATTTGTCACCTACCAGCAAAACTATATGTGTGTGGGGGGGGTGGGGGGGTGGGGATTATTTTTAGAACAAGAATTACTACAAGTGTAGCTGAAAGGAAAATAACAAATTGTACTCATGAGTCCCAATTTTTAAAAATGACAAACTTACTACAGAACATAATAATGACACTTTAATCAAAGGGGGAAAGATTGTCTTATCAGTCCAAGACATCAGTTAGATCTGCTGTCTTTATATTTTTATATATATTTTAATTCTCATGAAGGAAAAATAGATTCATATGTATATATACCACCTCAAAAGAAGGTAGCAGACATCTGCTTTTTAAACTCTCTATTGGCTTTATGGTTAATGTGTAGAAAAAGTTTTCTAGTGTCAAAGTATCAGGAATTACATGACTTGTTTTAAAGACTCAGTCAAGTCTTGGCTCAAACACGCAATTGGATCATTCCATCCCTGACCAAGTGGATAGAAGTGGAGGATTTCTTCAAAGAGCCTCAATACTGAAGTATTACAACTCATGTATCTTAGAGTTAATATTTAGGTATTCTTTTGTAATAGAATGCTGTTAACAATTTAAATACCAAAAATTTTGAAAACATTTTGTAATATACACGTTAGATTGAAGCACTAAACTTGCTTTGAAAGAAATCTTGTGAATGTTGGTAAAACAAAAAAACCAGTGTTCAAAAAAATCTCAGCAGGCGAGGAAGTCGACATTTCAATTAACTCCAGAAAAAAGGGACAGATGATTATTTTTCAGTTGTATTATACTTTGGACATCAATTTTCATACTGTTTATAATAAAGCAGTTAGTACATTATCAAAATCACTTCTACAATAGTTCTAACATTGACAAGAACAGGTGAGTAGAATTATTTTATGAACTTTCATGGTACTTGAAGTATTGAGTTCACCAATACTAATGAAAAGAGAGTCATATTCAGAAAAAACAGAGAGAATATGATAATTATCACTTTCCTCCAGCTGTTTGGTAATTTGACATATCTTGCACATTTATATATATATATACGCGTATATATAAAATATGAAGAAGCTACTTAGATACAGATTTGAAAGCTAGGTTATATTATCAGCAGGGCCTTTCTGAAAGCATTGTTTCCCCCTCTGTTTAACCAGATTACTGCGTCCACTATAATTAAGGAAAGAGGTGATGGGCAAGGGGAAGCAATGATTATCTGTAGGTTTAAAAGCAACCTGCAGAATGCCGGTTGAAGAACTATCAAGTTAGAGAAATAGTGGCTATTTATCCCTGTGCTCCAAGGTAGTAAACTGACACCAAAGGTCTACCGCTGATTGAGGTCCCATCTGCTTTTGGTTATGAGGTTCATTAACAATAAATGTGCCTCTTTTAACCACTTTTTATCAAGATTACTCTTTCCATTACATTAAACTGTAATCTAAAGCCAAAATTAGTGGTGATTATTAACTTACTCAAAACACTCTTTATAATGCTTCATGTGGGTTATAATACCGAACTGCTTTTCCTGAAATTGGCTGCCTTACCCTAAAGCAGAAGATGAATTTTAAAACATATGATTTGAAAAGAAAATACTTAACCCGGGTGGCAATTTAAGAGCCAAAAAAAAAAAAAAAAGAGAGAGAGAGGATAAGTAGACAACAGCATCAAAGTTAATGCTACAAAACGTATTAAGTAGTCATGAGGCTTAACAACGTTATAAACTATGAAGTGATAGATGATAATTTAGTTAATGTATTGACAATCAAAACATCATATAGGTCATGCAAAATTGTCCTTCGAATGAATACCCACCTATAAGCAGCTATTAAACACTCAGTCATCTTGTAAAAAGCTTTACATTATAAAGCAAAATTACATGCACATAAAACACCCAATTTACTCATTTAAACTCTATGCCCAAGGCTAAAGTTCACCAAACCTGAGTTTGGAACTGCAAAGAGCAACCTCTGCGGGGCCTGCTGGACTGACTGCATGGGAACAAATTAAGGTCTCAACAGACGACAGGCTGGAGAGTTTCTCGTGAGTTATACATTTTCAAAACCTATTTCACTGTGATGTCTGGCTGGCACATTGAAAGCAGGCTACTTTCTCCAAACCCCACTTCCCTGTCCATAAACGAAGTCCATATATGATAATTAACGAATTAAACAGAGAACTCAGACACAGCAATTATTTCCTTTAAAAAGAAAGAGCAAAGCACGAAATTCCGGCTTCAAGAACCTATTTTTTTGCAGTGTGGGAGCCTTTTCAACGAGTTCCTTGCTGAATCGCCTCCCTCGCCCCCACACAACCCCATAATCACATTTTAAGAGACTGTGCCCTTATCCGTTCCATATGGCCGGCACGATCCAGGCCAAGCTTTCACTGTGACCTTTTAAAGAGACAAAGAAGCAAAGTACTATCTAGAAACAGAAACGCTGCAGTTTTACTGAGTGAAATTAGCAAAACCGACCTGAAACTCACCACTTCAAAACTTGACAGCATATAAATAACAAAAACAAAGGAGATTTCCTTTGCAGCCCGGGTTCTCGAAGAGAAGTTCAAGAATGATGTTTTCTATGTCCTTTCTTTTTTTAGTTTAAAAAAAAAAAAAAAAAAGCAGCAGCAGACCCGAAGGCGACTTCCCCTGAAATCGTATTATTTTCTCTTCCTTTACCCTCGCCCCCCTAAGCGGGGGGAGGGCAGATAAGCGTCTGGAAGAGTAGCCATGGGAGAAAGGGGTTAAGGGGGAAAAAACAAATCACAATTGGACAAACAGCATATATGGTTTGTAAAATGCCTAACCTCGGAGAACGGGGTTTTCGACGGGGGAGGAGGGGAGAGCGGGAAGGAGGGAGGAGGGGGAAGACAGAATTGATCTGACAAGTGATTCGTTGGGGGGAAATCGTAAAAACAAAGCCAAAGCCGTTCGGAGCAGTACGCGGTGGCGGTGCTGGGGAGGCGAGGTGGGGACCGGGGATTCGCTTAAAAAGAAAAAGGAAAAACCACAAACCCAAACAAACCTCGGCGGCCGAGGTCTGCAGAAGCGCCCCCCGCCCGCCGGGGCTCCCCGGGGCGCGGGCCGAAAGTCCGCCCGGCCGGGGCCCGCGGTGCCCTCCTCCTGCCGCCCCGCGCGCGCGGCTGGGGGGCCGGCTCGCCTCCCCCCGCCCGCTGCCCGAGAACCGCGCCGGAGCGTAACCGACCTGCAACTTTCTTCCCGCAGCCTCGGGCCCCGCGCGGGGCATCTAGCGGGGGGCCGGGGGCGCCGGGGGCCGCAGGGCGCGCAGGAAGCCCCGGCAAGGCACGGGGGCGCCACTTTGGAGCCGGCCCTCGCGGACGAGCGCCCCGAGGCCCCCCCCGCGGCCCATGGACGCGGGGCCGCGAGCGTCTGCGGAGCCGGAGAGTGAGGCGGGGGTGGGGGGCCGGGGGAGGGGGCCGGAGGGCGCCCCCGCCGCCTCCCCGCCGCCCCCCGAAAGTCGCGGAGCCCTCGCTCGGCCGGAGCCCGAGGTAAACACCCGGCCCCACAACGGCCCCGGGGCGCGGGGGGCCCGGACGCCCTCAAAACTGAGCAGGAGTTTCGGCGCGCGCGGGCTGGGGGCGCGGGGCGCCCCCCGAGCCGCCTGGGCCCCGCGCCGCCTAGAGCGCGGCGGAGGCGACGAGGCCGGCGGGCGCCCGGCGGCGCGGCGCCGAGTGCGCGCGCGGGCCGCTCCCCGCGCCCGGCCGCTCCGCTGCCCCCCCGCGCCGCCGGCGCGGCCCCCATCAAACGCGGGGCGCGCTCCTCCCGGCCGCCGCCGCCGCCGCGCCCCGCTCGGCCCCGCGCGCCCGGCCGCGCCGCCGCCGCTGCTGCCGCCGCCGCCGCCGCCGCTGTGGCCGCCGCTTCCCCGTCCTCGTCATCTTAACGCACGGCCCCCGCTCGCAGCCCCCGGCCGCCCGCCGCCCGGCCCTTCCCCAGCGGGGCCGGCCGCGCCGCGTCCGGGCGGCGGGAGCGAGCGGGCGGGCGGCGCGGGGGCGGGGGCGCGGGGAGGGGCGCGGGGCGCGGGGGAGGGACGCGGCTTAAAACCCGGGCTGGAGGGCCGGGAGCGCGGCGGCGCGGCGGCGCGGCGGCCCGGCGCGGGGAGCCGGCCGAGCGGGCGGCACACAATGCCCGGAACCGCGGGGCGCGCGGGCCGGGGGCGCGCGGGGGGGCAGGTGTGCGCGGCGGCGGCGGCGGGGCGGGGAGCGGCCGGCGGGGAGCGCGGGGGCAGGCGGGGCCGAGGCCGGAGGCGAGCCGCCCCCCGCCCCGCGGGAACCGCCGAGCGGGGGGCGGCGGGAGCGGGGCGCGCCGGCGCCCGGGGACGGGCGAGGGCGCACCGGCCCGCGCGGGGCTGCGAGGCCGGGGCCCTTCGGGACGGGGCCGGGGGACGGCGGGGCACCGGCTCTCGGGGAGCGCGGGGCGCGCGCCAGCAGAAACGGAAGGGCCGGGACCCCCGAAACGCTCTGCGCAGTAGGATCGCTCCTCACGGGAGGGGAAGCCTCAACGAAGAGCCCGCGGCCCAAAAAGACGAGCACTTTGCGTGCTCATCGGTCCCCGGCCCCTCTGTGCTGGGCGCAGGTAGATGCCAAGGTCCCTCACTTCTGAGCTGGAGAACTCGGAGGAGGGAATACGTGGCCCACGGTGGCCGAGTTAAACAAAATTTGGGTCACTTTCTTGAAAGAAAGAGACCTGACTACTTAAAAGTTATTACAAGGAAAACGTGCAACCTTTACTCCTGGTGAAAGACAGTCAAGTTGGGGGGGGGGGTTAATACCTGTATTGTAGCAATAAATACTTCTGTAATCTAAGGTGAATTACCCAGGTAGATAAATGGTCATTACCACCCAAGTATGACCCTCTTATTTAGATAATCTATTAAATATAGTTCCTATAAAAATGAACATCGCAGTCTTGCCCGAATGGGGATGTAGCGTTCATCGGTTAGGTTTGAGTGCTAACATCTTAAGACCCTGAAGGCAGTTAATCATTCAACAGAAACAAAAATGTTCCAATTATTTTTTCAGAATACACTAAGAGGGAAAAGAGAAAAATCAGTGAGATAAACATTTTGTTACACATAAAAAAGCAACAAGTTAGCGCAAGTACTGAGATAAGAGGAAAATATGCAAATGAAGCTCTTTAAAGCTACCAATACACTCTCAGACACGGTCTACACTAGAAATCTTAGACAAACAGAAGGTAAAACACAAGATAAAGAATAGGAAATAATGGCCTCCTGGGGAGGACAATCTTAGGAGGAACACAGTGAGAATATATCACTCTAAAGGCACCCACGTTTCACCCACAAAACCAGAAAGGTTAGTGAAGGCAGCAGTGAATCTTGGTACATATAAACCCAAACCTAGAGCTAAAGAATGTGATGATAAAACACAGCATCAAAAACAAGAAAAGAAATATAAGGCAATCTTTATGAAAAAGCTCAAATGATACCGTATTTTCAAAAGTTGATATGCAGGAAAGTATGGAGGAGGGTATTTTGATTAAAGTATAAGAAATACAATCAATAAGGAAATATATAAACATGGCAACATGTAACACTGGTCTCAGAGTTGTTGTTGTGGATGGAAGTACTTAATCATTTTTTTAAATGTTTGATATTGAGAAGAAAAACACGGATAACACTGTTATCTTTATAATGAGAGTGATTTTTGCAATGTGATGGGCTAAATTGGGAATTTCCAAGATGTATATTATAATAGTTGCTTCAAACTGGTGCTGCCTGACATGTTTCCCTGAAACCTGCCTGGTTTTTCAGTAGGGACTGTGCATTCTAGTATCACAGTGTATAAATTTACAAGCAACAGCAAAATCTCAAAATAGAGTAAAAGTATCCTTTACTACAAAGAATCATTCAGGCAAATAGAACTCAAATTGAGTGTTTAAAAAGAAAGAAAGTTAGTTGCTGGGCAAAACAAAATTTGAACAGAGAGAAAGGAAGACTAAAAAAGGTTGCTGAATATATCAATATTAAAACACACTGGGATAAAATACTGCAAATGATGATTATCCCATTCTTTCCACAAATAGGACAGAGAGCTGTTTGATTACCTTAGCCTCTTATCGATGTGGGGGTTAAAATATTAACCTTTCAATTTGAATAGCAGCTTTTATCTAGGAATTCCAAGCTAATTCTCAAACACAAAACATAAAAAAGTGTAATAAGAATGGACATGGCCTTGGAAAATGATAGAATAAGTGAGGATAAAGGCATCTAATAATAACTTTACTATTAAAAATACACAAGTATAAGTCTACTAATCATATATGCATATTAATTTCCCTCAAGCACATTCTTTATTTCAGAACTATATAAGATGTAAGCAAAATGGCACAGAGATTTATGCCCTCCAACTAACAGTACACTGACGAACTTCCTATATATTATCTACTCTTTTAGAATACTCACCCAACCACTTAGTACTAAACCCAGATTAAAATAAAGAACAAAAGAAAAATAATAAGGAAAACCCCACCTTTCCAGACATATGTGAAAGTAAACTGTCCTGAAAGGGGAGGCATCAGGTTTATTCTACAAAGTGTCTTAAATTTGGCAACAGAGATGCAAGCCAAGCATTGAAAAAGTTAAGATAAACTTTATAAATCCAGCTATGAGAACGGAAAACCTCAGGAACATGAAATATTACAAGTCAAATACATGAGCTACTAAACATGTGGGTGTACAGTTAAAACAGTGCATCAATTTTTTATCACAGGAGAAGGAATTCAGTCTGGCTACACAAAGGTAGTGGAGATAAAATATTGTAACAGATATACAAGATTTTTTAAAAACAATAACAAAAGGACTACTGCATGCTTCAGGTGGCCCCATATGAAGATAAATATGCTGGCAGATATCCGAAAGCATTAAAACCCATTCAGAGTTCTGAGTAGCACATACATTTGTAATAAACAGAGAAAGCATTTAGAATTTGAACGCTTTTAAGATAAGGCAGCTCCGCCAGTGACTATGTTAGCAAAGCAATGTTTACCACCATAGCACTTTCTAAGGACATGGTAGGTTTTTTTTCCCATCTTTTTAAATTCAAATACTGTTGGCTATCTCTCCACTCTCTTAAAGCAGCACATTTCACGTGGCATATTGCTCTTTTTGTCGCGTCGACTCTTTGTTTTTTGGCTTTGGCTGCAGGTGGTGGTTTCCGTATACGATTTCTGGGAATGCGGTCTGTGTTGGCCGTGTAAGGATGTCTCTCAGGGCCATATGTTCTGCTGTCATGTGTCTCATTTTGTCTGTCTCGGATGTCAGGACTGATTTCCACATCTTTTCTTGAATGGACCAGATACAAATTTGTAAGAACGGGGCGGGGGGGGGGGGTGGGGATTAAAAAAAAAAAAAACAAAACTGGGGCTGGAGCCCAAGCAACTTTGTCAAAACATACATTGGAGAGGAAATGCAATATCCTGTAAACATTCGCACCCTCCTTCTCACGTCTTATCTGTGACTGACATCATCACAACTGCATCGCTTGAGAGGGGATCTGTGTGATCAAGTTCAGGAGTCTGCAGCGTGTTTGCGTGTGCAGCTGAGTCAGATGGACCCTGCGCCTCTGGAGGTCACGGCAGGCTCAGGGGGACTGCCCTACTCGAGAGGCTTGGGCCCTGCATCCAGCCTGACCCCGCCTTGAACCTGGGGAAGGGAAGCCACCTCACGCTTTTCTCCTTTAATGAATCAACAGAACTTTGATTAAACTTTCAGGCTAATCATGCAAGAAGGCCTGGTCCCCATTTTACACTCTCATAGCCTCTGGTACTTCTCCTTTGTCACAGTTGTCATCAATGAACAATCTGGATAATTATTGGCTTAATAAATATCTTCCATCAGTTCAGTTCAGTCATGTCCGACTCTTGGCGACCCTGTGGACTGCAGCCTGCCAGGCCTCCCTGCCCCATGCTAGGCTGTAATCCCTATGAGAGCAGAGACTGTGTCTTGCTCACTGCCCTGTTACCAGGGATTCATACTGCATCCCTGCAGTGTTTACCTTCTGAATAAACAAATGGGCCAAAAGCTCAGTGTCACTTGCAACCAAATTCCATGGCTAATTGCAGTGACCGTTCCTCTTAGAGGCTGTGGAAGTGAAGTGCAGTTAACAGTGGGGGAAGTGGCTGTATCATTGAAACGTGAATTCACTGAAATTAAATAACATTTACAATTTAGTTCCTCAGTTACACATCAAGTGTTCTATAGCCCCATGTAATGAGTGGCTATCCTATGAGACAGTGTGGGTTAGAGAACCCTTCCACCATCGCAGAAAGTTCTCCCAGGCAGCACGGACCTAGAGAACTTCTATAATAGACGACCAAGTAAATCCAGGACCTTGCCTGGAGGAGTCTTAGAGGTGCTGGATGGCTTTCAGACATCCTAATGAAGTTCAAATTGAAGTCCTTTTCCATTTTAGAATGGGCCCGTGAATCTGTAAAGTTGCGTGGAATGAGACTTGGGTGGTACTGCACACAAATTTAAGACAGCTTCCTAGACATGTATGTATGTGAAAGGGTCTTAGAGTACGTTTGGAATAACACACATTTACCCCAAAGGCTGCTTTCCACGAACATTTCAACAGCTCACAGGTGAAGCTGAAAACCACAGAATCATTCCACACCCTTTCCCATCACCACTTTAAAAAAGCAGAGTTGCCACTAGAAATGGCTTTTTTGGAAGCTTTAGTGTAGATATCTACTCAAACTGGGAGGCATCCAAATACCAAACAAACAGTGGTGTGCTGCAGAGAATCAAAGCAAATGGCTTGAATATGTTTCAGGAGAGAGAAAGGAGAAATAATAAACTCTAAATATGGGGCCTAAGGTTTTTGGGTTTTCTTTTTTTCCCTAATATGTGGGGTTTCAGTTATAGCCGGACTAACAGCGATCAAAAGTTGTTTCCTAATTACTTTAAGGTGAATGGAAATACCCACTGGTAATTTGGGTTATGGTTTTAATAGACAAAGGTCATTATTACAGCAAAGCAAAGAAAGGCTGATGTTTGAGCTAGTTTGGGGAGAGCGGGCCGAGATAAATGAACGGCCATTAGAGTCGGCTTCTAGGACCTGGTGAGACTTTGAAATATTTGCAATGTTTACCTTCTGAATAAATACATGAGAGCCAAAAGCTCAGTGTCACTTGCAACCAAACTCTATCGCTAATTGCAGTGACCGTTCCTCTTAGAGACTGTGGGAGTGAGATGGAATTAACAGAAATATTACCTCTCAATATTACCTCTTTTTAAAGCAAGAATTTATTGGACAAAATTTTATATCTTCCTTCCACAGATATCAGTATGGACCACAACATTGACATTCACAATGGAAATAATCCCATTGAAATTGGTTATCTCTGCCTAGACCTAACTCCAAAACTGAATAGGGGGCCAGGTTCCAATAGCAATGCTGTTGAGACCCCCGCATACCTACGTATTAGCCTATGTATTAATAGCTATCAGCACCAAATCCCTTAAGAATTTCAGGCTGTCTTCTTTCCCCATTGCCTCTGGAGAGCCGGGCCTCCCTCTTCTCACTGGGGACCTCCCTTCTGCCACATTCTTTGATATGCAGCCTGATTGTACCTCTTCTTTCCAAAGCCTCTTCCAGCTATTAGCCCCTTCCTCTATGCCCCATCCCACCCCAGTCCTTCAAGTGTGGCATTTCATATTTGCATGCCTGCCCTTCCCAAATGCAAATCTGTCAACATCTTGAGGCTGGACTCCTGTCTGTATTCCAGGAGTCTCACAGTGCCGGCAATTAAAAGGGAAAGGAAGCCAAGAACTGTTTTGATGAGTGCGTGCTGGAAAAATCTTAGAAAGATTCTTGCACTCTTAGGCAGTAAAAGGCAAGGATAAGATCAGAAGTTAGTTAAGTGGCTCCTCAAATCAGCTGCATGTTAATATCACGTGTATGTCAACAGTCCAGATACCCAGGCTGCACCCCACTGCCAAGGGTTGGAGCCAGGCAGGCAGCAGTTGAGTTTCCAAGCTGATTCCAGTGTACAGCCAGGTGTAGCATCCACTGGAGTAGGTAATGTGTTAGAGACAAGAAATCAAATATACCTGTTAGGACATCTTCCAAGGGTATGGAGATCCTGAAGTCACTTGGGAAAGTTAAGGCTCTTTTAAGAATCAGCACTTACCCCAAATTTAAGAAATTTATGTGCAGGCAGGATACTTGTTTCAAATTAAAAAAAAAAGGTAGGGGGCAAGCTATTAGATCACTGATTTGCTGAATAAAAGTCTGCTGTTTGAGGAACCATGATAAATTAGCATTTGGGCACTTGCTTGAGATTTACAGGGGTGCCAGAAATCCTGTGCTAGTGTATGATTTATCATCACAGACATAAGAGACTAACCACAAAATTACACGTGGAAGTAAAGTTCCAAAACCAGTCTATTATTTACTGGAGCCAGAACCATCCTGCTTTTCTCTAATTTTTTTTTTTCCCCAACATAGTCGAGCAGGCTTTTTCTCCCAGAAAATTTCAACCTTTAGTGAGATTCCCTTTGAAACAGCTGAAACCGTTTAACTCTTTTCTAGCCCCAGTAGTGGCACTTGCACAGGACTGAAGTGTCCACACTGTCCGTGCCCAGGAGCAGGTGCAGGGCCCCTCGCCGCTGGGCGGCACCCCAGGGATCCCATGGGATTTTAATTTCAGTGAAGTCGAACAGGAACCGTTCTCAGCCAACCTTTAGTCAAGACGCATCAACCAAGTCTTCTTAGTGATGCCAATGCTATTCTGATCTTTCCCAGCTTACCTGAAGGGAAAAACCTGAAGGTCTCTTTGAGGTTGCAACAGACCTGGATGCTGGTCCATATTGTTTCTGGGAAAAGGATCAACCGAGGGCAGTATCAGATACTGTACCACCATGCCCACAGGGCCATTCATTGGGGGAAAGAAGCCCATTCACTGGGGGACACAAGTGCAATGCATCTGGACAGTGTTTAAATACTCTTCTAATGCCTGAAGCTCGCTGAAGCAAAGGAGGAGTTTAATTCAAAACTAAAGCACATTCTCTTTGGGATGACGGCAAAGACCTGGAAGAGACTGTGGCACGGGGCGCATGATGGTGTGGCTGTGACCAAGGCCACTGAACTGCCCACTTTCATGCCGTCCAAATGGCATGAGGCATGGCACCTATCTTCCACTCCAATTTAAAAATCTGAAAACAACAAAACTAAAGGAAAACAATAGGCTGTTCCTAAGACTGGCAGATGTATATTATCATGTAAACATCATGCTATGCAGGAAACAATAAGCTGCAGCACATTGACAACTGCCTCCAACCTTCCACTGCCTTGCCCTCACCCGCCAACAGCCGCGGTCCAGTCTCCGCTGGAGAATTAATTCATATGATGATTACCTGACCCGAGGATAATTAACATGGATTGGTAATGAGAGACCCAACATCCCACCCAAAGTAGGTAATCCGATGGTCCTCTGATGCAAGAAAATGGTTCTCTTTTCAGATTTTCTTCTATATTCTTGTATCTTAGCAAAGGAAGAGAAAGGAGGGACAAACCCAGGCCTTCCAAATATCCAACATTCAAATACCCAAACATTCTATTTGGATATTTTTCAACTGACTAAAAATTAACCACACTCCTGAGAAAGCAGACAGTCCCCAGGAAGCATCTGCAGGACGCTGACACTCCCTGCAGTCCAGTCACAGAGGTGTGACAACTCCATATATGTATTCAATGTAATAACTTACACACTCTCCATAAAAACAGTCTAGATTGGACTTATTAATAAGAGAATGCATGTTTAGTAATAAGTTCAAAAGGCTTTCAAATTTATTTTTATCAGTCACTTTTTGTGATAGTAATTACAATTATTTATTTCCACATGCAGTAATCTGTAATGATATCTTTTTTATAGTGTATTGCCTGATACTGTTTCCTATCGTCTATTATCACTGCATTTATATCAGGGACTTTTATATTAATGATGGAGCTTTTTTGTTTTAAGTATTAGAAATTTGTATCTAAATTGTATCTCCCTGAAGTTCATTCCACATATATGTATTTTTCTGATGTATGACTAAGGAATATGATTACATAGTAAAGCCAAATTAAGATTACATATTTACTGGTCTAAAATAAAATACTAAATAAAAGAAAATAACTTAAAGACTAAATAAAATACTAAAAACAGTTTCACAGCATAACTGTAGCTAAAGGGCATCCAGTTACCTGTTTTTCAGGTGCGGCTTTATTAGTGTGTTTATTGTGGAATTTAATTCATAAGATAACCAACAGGGACTATAAATACACATGCAAATTTCCAGCTGATAGGAAGCAAAGAGTTGATAAACAGTGCTGCAGTATGACTTTAAGACCAGAAGTAGCGAGCCTTCGGGCTATTTTTTTAATCATTTATCTTTATTTATTCTGTAAAGACTATTTTCATTCGTATTTTTAAAATCTACACATAAATACACTCGGAGAGAAGCAAACAGCACATTTATGAAAATGTTTGGTGGGGACCAGCTTGTAACTGTTCTGAGACTGTGACTGCTGTGAAGACGGACAATACCCACCGTTTCATTACTTCCGCAACTGAAAACTCCTACACGTTCACATCACATTTAATGAAAATTAAACTTATCTCTCTGTGGAGGTAACAAGACTCTCAAAAATAACTTTTTAGTTCACTCTGCACAAAGGGGTTTTGTCTCTAGGAATTTATAACACCACAAGCTAGTGTAAAAGCATCTTTGGCATATGCTGTAGTTTTGGATATAAACCGAATCTTGGGGTATTTTCAATAGATTTTGAAAATCCAGTTGTTTGACCAACAGCCTAGTATGAGTAAATGTATATATAATATACATCTAGCATAGCATAATATGTACATTCACAGATACAATCCGCATGTCATACAAGAGAATGTTACACAAATTAAAACTAGTCAACCACAGTTTCCATCAGAAATTCTTTAAAACCCAGAGTTAGTGTAATAGTGCTCTCAATCAGTAAGCAACTCCTACAAAAAAGAGTCAGTGACATGGTGGGAAAAGAAGTGGAGAACAGCAGAAACCTTAGATTCAGGTGGTTCTTCCTCTACCGACTAGAAGAGTCACCCTTTGTGAGCCAAACAGGACCTGGATCTGTATCCATGAAGTGATGGGAAAGAATCTGATCATCTGTAAGACCACAGAAAGTCTCTGCCCTTAAATTTAGGTTAAAAAAAATCAAGTTCATTTTAAAGAGAATACAAAGATATGAGGAAATCTCTCACATGCTACATTAGATGTTTATCTATATATGAGACAGGTGTCAAACAAACAAATTAAAAAAAAAAACCCACTAAGGCAAAGGGAAACTTTAACTCACCAGATTCCATCTGTTACATCTGAATTCATGCATAATTGATTATCCATGACTGGTAAGTTCTTTTCTCACTAGCCGACCACAGTTTTCTAAACATTATGTATTAAATCACTAGCAAAGTAGACTACATTTCAGAAACAGCAAGGGCAGAATAAGAATATTTTAAATGAAAAATTACATGCTGGTTAATAATAATACAGCTGACCTATGTTTAAGGGAGAGAAATTTTAATCATGTGCATATTAAATATTAATAACCTATTCTGTTATTGTTATAATAAGGTTAAGTAGGCTTCTCCATGCTTAAGGAGAGAAGGGGAAGCAGGAAGGCATAACTGTACAAAAAGACACAGAGACGGGAGACAGACAGAAGGAAAATGTGTCAACAGTAAACAAGGGGCAATGAAAACCGAGGGAAAGATGAAGGTGGAAGCTCGTCTCTGTGTGTCGCTATGACTGCCAGAGTGCTGGCGGGGAGGCAGCATCCTTTTATTTCAATTCTAATCTTTTCTGAATTTCAATACCCGGCTCCTTTTGTGATTCTCCTGGCATTCCCCTTATGCCTCCGTCCCAGCCAAAACACCGGTGTAAATTAAATGGCAGGCAACCACACCACTGATGTAGCCTCCCCAAAGAACCTACCAGGTGACCCAAAGCAGAGAAAGGTGTGTCTACCTTACATCCCTAAGGACCTCCAGCCAGTTAACTGGCCGAATGCTCTCTATTTTCTCTAATTTTGCAAAGAAGGACAGGAGTTGGGTAATCTACAGATAGAGAATCATTAAAAAAATAAAGCAAGCCACTGGTAACACAATAATCAGTGACCATCAGGGCCTGGAAAAATGAGTTTGCTCTCACTGGCACTAAGGAGCATCACATGATTATTTAATTACAGCTCTAATTTTTGCCTCGTGGATGGCAACATATCAACAATTAATAGGGCAAATAGAGGAGACTGTTTTTAAAGAGACAGAATGTGCCTGGTAATGGACTGGGTCACACAGCAGTCCGCTGCTTCAGGAAGACTTCTCTTTGTGTAACTAAATAGCACTGTCTTGCAAAGAGCCTCACACGTGGAAATAAATTTAAAGAGGAAGTGTCTTTTTTTAAAGATAACTTTCTTAGAAGGCTGGGAACTTTTCAGAACGTTTTAGATGCACCTAACCCAACCCCACTGCAGTGCAAGCATTAATTTTAAGGACTAGAAGGAAATTGTCCTTAACATAAATACCCTAAATCTCAAAACAGTGTTATACAACGGATATAAAAATCCATTTTATATATAAGTGGATAGAAAAATATCTGTTACGCAACTAATCATGGCTGATACTTATCCAGTGAGGTCCTAGAGAAACATCAGCATCGTGGCAAAGGACAGACAGAGGTCAGTCAGACGGGGGCTGCTTCGCGCCCAGTATTTCTGGCCCAGAGGATCAGGAGAACCGTCAGCCGGTAGCCTGACTCCAGGGACCTCCAGGAGCGCTCTGCGCTGACGCCAGAGCAGGTTGTGAGCACCAACCGGCACCAAAGGACAAGAGCCTGGACAGAGACCTGCCCCATCCTCAAAGGTGAGGAGGAGGAAACAGCCCCTGGTGCTACTGTCCAAAGGCCACAGCACACAGAGAAGAGAGACACAGTTACCCCGACCCTGGCGCACGTGCAGATAACCCCAGGAAAAGGGAAAAGCCTTTTCCCACTGAACCATATCGGCACAAGCTAAATTCACTAGTCTGTTATTAAGTTAGCAGATCTTTAATGAGTGCTCTCCATGCAAGACAGAATGTGAAGTTACTATTTTCTATAACACAGACATGTACCTTATACTGATTTTGTGTGTGTGTGTGTGTGTAGTTGAATAACTTGTTGGAATAAACAAAGGCAGAAGCATGTAAAAAGTCATAAAATGGGAATCCCAGTACATTTTTAAGTGCTGTATTGCAAGGTTACAAGGTCAACATATCCAGATTAACTGAGAGAGTTCAAAGAGTCAAGCAGTTTGAGAGTTGTCTAAGGCAGGTTCAGTCCAGGTTTCAAGCTCACTAATTTCAGTCACCCATTGTCTGTCATGCCAGAAGCCAAGGCAAAAACCCAGGCTTTAGATTTGGAAAATAAAATAGTCTTAGAACTACTGCTATGATCAGCTGCTCAAATGTATCTTATATATCACGCTACACAGAATTCTAAGAAAGCATAGCCTGGCTCAAGAAATTGTGACTAAAAAGATGCTACAAAGAGTAGTAGTAAGAGGCGCTAGATCAACTCAATAAGCTTTAATGGCTTATGGTGGCCAAAGTCATCACAAAACAAAAATGCAGGCATCTCAAACTACAGTGTGGGAAGGCTAAAACTGCTGAGGGACACTGATTTCTGAACCTACTAGCAAAAGTGCTCAAGTCAATGCTAATACAGAGAAGGGGGGAAAAAAGAAGAAAATTAAAAATCTTACATCCCAGTGAAAAGTTTAAAATTAAGTTACCTTATTAGAAAACATTCTGATAATTCTGGACCCAAAATCTGACTCCACACATTCTGAAAGACTGTTTTGAAAAGAGTCTAGCAAGCAGCAGCTTGCATGTGACAGTATACATCATTCTTGTTTAACATGACTGTTAAGATACAGTTAACATGTCTCAGAAAAGGCTGTAATTAACTGTCTCCTGCTCCAATAACACTAATAAGTGTACAGTATTATTAAAATACAATGGCTCCTTGCAAAGCAAGGCTGTCACTTTTAAACTTTTAAGATAATGTTCTAAATTGTTTTTGAATCTTCTTAAACCACCCCAAAGCGAGCCTACCTCTAAGAAAAAAATTTTAAAGCATAGTTATTAAAATATCATTCCTTCCTCTCACAGTCTGGAGAAATCTATTAGAAAGAACGTCTAGGTATCTTTTCA
Organism: Okapia johnstoni; assembly: GCA_024291935.2. Lineage (NCBI taxonomy): Eukaryota > Metazoa > Chordata > Mammalia > Artiodactyla > Giraffidae > Okapia > Okapia johnstoni. The sequence goes on along the minus strand of CM044311.1, from coordinate 1,811,363 downwards.
GTTGGCGAAAATACAGTGAGAAACACTTGGATTATTTCATCAATTCTGGATGTCCTTTTAAAATTTAAAATTGTAAGTATTTGAATTGAGTGCTTTATTTACTGATAAAATATTTTTATCAGTGAACAGGGAAAGAAAGGTTTGCTATATCCAGAATCATTACATAGCCCTACTGTTAATCCCCAATGAGTTCCATTGTCTGGTTCACTGGATCAGGAAAACTCAATTGCATTCAACATCAAACAGCTAATTATGGAGACACCATATTCAGGACTATCTCTGTTTCAAAAGATATCTGCATATACTAGGTTGTATTCTATTTATAATAATTATTACAATAAAATATTTATAACAGAAAACCTCTTTTACCTTAAAGTCCTTAACATTATAAACGTTAAAAGGCCAAATTGTCATTTGCAGGCTCTTAACAGCGTATCAGAAACCATTGAGGAAGACTAGAAAAGAACCTCTAGCAATCCACTCTACTCTGTGCCCAGCTTCCTGGAAAACTGCATCCAAAGAGTACCCCCTCTCACAGATTACTGAGTACCTTTTCTTTAAATATCTCAAGGAAGGAAGATCCAGTAATTTCTCCTGGAAGCTCTCTACCCCATTTCACCACCCAGAGTAGCATGCATGCTGCAGAATTTCTGCTGCTATCTGCTTCCAAATCATCTCTCACCAAGAAAAAGCAACATCCAGACACGGAGACCTCCCCTGGACTCTAAGTGACTCTCTCCCTGTGGCTGTAGCCCCTGAGTCTCCACATGGAACTTTTCTGGCACTTACCCTCCAAACACCAGAAGCTGCTCTCAGAATCTAGCCCTCCAGGAGAGCTCTCAAGAAGTAGTCTTTGATGAGGTGACAATGACGAAGTTGTCTCTGGCACTGCTAGCAAGGCAGAAGCATCCCCAAATGAGGTGGATACCAGTTGCCTGCAAAGCAGCTGGACCATTACTGCAGTTCTGAGGGTACGTCACAAATCAGGTCATAGCTCTGGGTAGAGTCCACCCACTTCACAGGGTACAACGCCCTCCACTTCCTGCACACCTGGGGGGAAGGGTGCGGGGGGGGGGGGCGCATCGCAGGTCCACAGACACCCTAGCAGGGGCAGGACCAGGTGCAGCCTGCCATCTGCTTCTCCTGCAAGCGTTTCAGCTTCATTTGGGGGACCTGCACCCCTGAGGTGCAGCAAAAATTTGTGTCACGATAAGCGGGCTCGCAAATGAGTGATGAGTGTAATAAAATATTGCACAGTTAAAGGTTTTATCCAGCAAGACCGTTTCTCCACTGGAAAACTGAACCAACTCTTAATGTTTGATTACAAGACACTTCACTACCAAATATCAGATAACTGGACTGAATAAATGTCAGCTGAATCTAGGCACATACATGCTGGGATACTGGTTAACTGATTTTCATCTCTGATAACTAAGCTGGGATCGCCACATAAACCAAATTACATCCTTGAAAGTCCATTGAAAGAGGTGATGAGAATTTCTATTTAGGAACCTTCAGACAGCAACAACTGTGGAAGAGATACAGAATAACTTCAAAGCATAAAAATAGGCCAATATGCTGGAGAAACGCTAAGCTACTAAATCTCACCCTGAATATATATACACACAATCTGTATCTATTTACTCTGAAATGAAATATCTGATCTTAAAAAAGACTTTAAAAAATAAACAGCAAAAGGTACCATTGGCATAAGTTCAAAAGTACTAAATAATGTGTGTTAATGTGTTGATCACACTCTATGAAGACATCAAGTTGAAATAGACTTACCATTGAGAATAGCACTTAGGAACGAGATATAAATTACCATAGAAGACACTTTTTCTTTGGGAGGGAAGGAGAAGAACCTTGTGTAACAGATTTGATTTATATGCTGCATTAAGACCACATTCGGCCCTGATGTCAATGGAATTGTGATTAGAGAATGACAACTGGGTGGACAGGCTGAGTGTTAAGAGCTACTTACAGAACGTCCTTGATAACAAGCATTTTCTCAAATTAATTATAAGTTTTGGAACTCAACTTTAACTGTATTTTGATGTTTCCAGGGGTCTCCAAAGAGAATGGGCTTCCAATTTAAAAGGAAAAACACCTGAATTTAGTATTGTAAAAAAGTTGAGATCCAAGGTTGGCAGCTTAAACAAAAAGATGAAGGAGGCAAGAATCTTCTCAGAGGAAAGTTAACTGTACCAATCCATCCATCCATCTGTGTGTCTCACTTCATATTCATATTTGCAGATCTCCATTAAAAACTGAAGCATTTCATCTAAAGCTTGGAAGAGAAGACACTTTATCAAAGCTATTATCTAAGTAATCAAATAGTTGAAGTTATGTCTTTGGAACTTTGTAGAGAGTTTAATTTAGCAAACGTATACTTGAATGTGTTTGAACATATTTGTCCTGAGGTTGCTCTAAGATGACTATTTTAAGTGGCATGTGGATTCTTTTGGGATTTGGATGTAACAGTTGAGGTATGTAAAGTAAACATGTATAATATCTCTTTCAACTGATTCTTGCAGGACAGAAATGAGAAGATGAAATGGCTCTTTTTTTTAAAGTTTAGCCACTGGGAAATGATAAGAAAACTCTTCTCGACCCCTACCCCCAAGCAGGAAGAGTCTAAAGCCCCGGATTAGAGTACAGGTGGATATTAAAGTGGAGACAGGGCCATTATTTCCTGGTGACAGGAGTATAAATACGTGCACTAACCTATAAACTGGTATTTACTTCAGGAAGGTAAGTAATATTTTTCCTCTGATTGCTGAGCTGTCAGTTTAATGCAGCGTAAATAAACAGTAGGTGCCTGCTAGCTCGAAGTAGGAAGTGTTCATTCCACACGAGGAACAGATTACTGAAGCCTGATGCTCATCGTGCTGAAACATAACTTTCATTTTACCAGAAAATACACCCTACCATAGAGGATTTTCCGTGCCTGATCTATTAATTAACTTAACTCTGTTCTGTCAAAATGTAAACCAGTTTGTTAAAAGCATCCCAGAGTTTTGGAGTTTGCAAACCAAATCAATTGGAAAAGCAAGAGGGATGACGGTTCTGTAATCTGATCACAAATGCTAAAAATGACTACTTAATAAGCAGAAACTATACCAAACCAAAAAAAGACAAAGAGCATATTTAAATAGAGAATTTAATCATCACAGTTACCGAATTTACTCAAAATCCTCCTCCTTTGCTAATTAAAAGCAACTGGCACCTTTTATATTTTGCAACCTTGTGCTACTGAGGTCTGTTCACTGTGGATGCTTATTCTGCTCTCTGAAATATCTAATGGCAAACCATTCATAAAAATCCAATCACATGCCTTAATTCTAATCAAAATGCTACTGAACTCCCCTGAGAGAAGTGGCAAGTTTGGAGAGCAAATGATGATACCCACCCAAACAGCACTCATGTCAGATGCGGTTTTCTGCTCCTTTTCTATACACCGGAAAGCTCTGACGGCATGGAGCAACTCCTGTTCTTCTGCACAAGCAGAATATCTCCTGGCATCATTTAAAGTGGGAACTCACCTTATCTAAAAGCATAAAAGGCAATTTGGGGAGGTTTCTATTTAAAACCTGAACAAACTCTGATCGTTAATCAGTGGATTGTAAAGGAATAAGAGGGGTTTGAGAAAATAATATTTTGACTAGATCTGCACTTGACTAGAACAGGTTCAGACAGAGTCAGTCACATGCATTTCCATACTCCATTATCTCAAGCATGAGAATGACACAAGACTCATCCGAGACAACGCGTCTTAGGAGGGCAGGTGTTTGTGTGAAGGGCATATCTGTGTATGGCCCTTTTGGAAATTTACAGAACAGATGAAAAACCACCAGAGTGCTTTACAGAGTTCCTGCTGTATATCCATGTTGTGTTTAGCTTAACAGTGTTTGTAACCAAAAGGTTTTAACAATAATGAGGAACAGGTGCTTGTCACCTGACCTCTTAGGCCTAATTTACGATCCTCAACCTATCACATGAACAAAAATCACTGAAGATCTCCCCCAGATATTTCCGTGTTTTGCTAATTTAATGCAGACTTGCTGAACCGTCACTCAGCACATCATCTTATTCAATCACAGGTCCCCATAGCTGGTAACAGACTTCTGTGCAGAATAAACCAACGTTCATTTTGCTGCTGTTGTCGTTTAAGATGCTGTGAGACAAAAGAACTACTTTTGTAGATTATCAACCAAAGAATATATTAATTTATTACAACAACTGAACAAAAGGCATTCCTTTGGAATACTTTTACATACAAAGAACTATTATTTATTACATATTTCAGCTTGTGGGAAAATGAAGAATGCATTGATTCTGGAAATAACTATTCAGACTTTTGGAAGTTCTTTAAGTCTTCTTTCCCTGCTGATCTTTCCCCTGTTTCTCCCCCTTGACCCCCTCTACCCCCCCCCCCCCACATTTTAAGGCACTGGTACTTTAGGAGGGAAATCCCTATCTGTTCTTTCTCACCTATCACGTGTATTCATCATTCAGAAAGGAATACAAAATTGAGCAGCGCTTTTTATTTCTCTTGTATAATCTTGTTACAATGTAGCCATGCTCAAATTTAACAATGCTTTGTATTTTATAGCTACTGTTTACATATTATGTATCACATATGACTGAACAACTCTACATTTAAAATATTGTTTCCATTAGGAAAAATATAAACTAATAAGTGTCCAATGGAGATGAAGAATAAACACGCCTGGTATATTTATAAAATGCATAGTCATTTAAAATGTACACAAATAGGATACATATTTCGCTACTGTTACATTTTATATAGTATTCACATCGTCTAAAGTGTATTTAATAATGTGCCTAACCAACTTAATTAAAGTATTTATGTCTGCTGATTGTGTTAAACACTTGGAGAGGTAGTGAAAGATACAGCCAGTTACTTCTGCTAACTAAAGTTGAAATTATGCACTTATTATAACCTTTTCTAACAATGTGAGAAAAACAGAGTAAATATATTAAATTTGTTTCACAACAGATGCTTAGGTTGTTAATATTTAAGATGCCTATTCATGCTATTCCTGTCTGCACATTTGTCAAAAATGTAAGCCTGAATGCTAATGTTTGCCAGCAGACTGGAGCAGCCAGTATATAAATGTACTCCTGTTCTACTAAAATAATATGCAAAAGAAATAAAGGGCTGCTGCTAAATCACAGCAGAGTACCACACAGGACTAAAGGTTTTTAGAGCAAACCCCTCAGCCTTGGCTGTCTCGTCTTTTCTTTTTCCCCAAGCTACGTTTGACTGCAGAATAAATCTTAATTCCTGACATCTCAGAAAAATCCACTTTAGACTGGGTGTAAATTTCAATAAAATTTCAGCGGCATGAATGACTGTGGGCAGCACCAACACTGGATTTCGGGAACTGCTTGGGACAAATCTTGACACCCAGCAGTCTCCTGTTCCTCATTCCTAACCCCTCCTCTGTCCTCTTGAGAAAGTAAGGTCCTCTGGCCTCCCAGGAGGGAACCCTAGCCAGTAGGGGCAGAAAGGTTCTCTCCCGAGACTAGGACTTGTTTCGTCTTTCGCTTTTCTCGATCTCCTTACAACCCTGTGGAGTCCAAGACTCACAGCGTTTGCCTGAAAATCCGGAATGCTGCGGAGAAAGTTCGCCAGGGTCCAAGTTGCCAACCAGGGCGCTCTGAGAGGCGATCCCGAGGTTGACACTTGAAGTGAAAGGTGCTACGCTCTAGTGGCGATCCGGGCCGAAACATCTAGCAAGCGCCCCGAGCCCCTCTCCGTGGCTTCTGGGGGAGCCCGGGCGTCCAGCCCAGTGGGTCTCCGGGTCCCGGCACGCGCCTGCCACTGCCCGGAGCAGCCGCCGGCCGACCCTGCCCTCTCCCCGAGGTTGTGCAAACCCGCGCCCCGCCGGCCCTGGAGCCTGGGCGGCGGAGCGCCCCGCGAAGGCCGCAGTGCCCGGGCCGGGGCCGCGGCGGGGAGACCCGGCGCGGACCCCAGGCCGCCCTGGTGTGGTCCCGGCCCCCGGGGAGGGCGGCGCGCTCTGCGGCCCCCAGACCGACCCCCCGCCCCGCCCGCGTTCGCCCCTGGAGCCGGTCAGGACCCACCTGCCTACCGCCAGCGAGGGCTCGACACGCCGGGCGCCGCCGCTTTCCAACTCCCGGCTCCAAGTTGAGCGCCCCGGCGCCGAGCGGCTCCGGGCTGGAGAAGTTGCCGCAAACTTCCCGCGCCCCCCTCGCCGCCCTCGGCGGGCGCGCGGGGCCGGGACGGGATGCTGAGCCTGCACTGCACGCGGCCGGCCGACGGGACCTTCCTGCTCCCCGCCGGGCGCCGTGCGGCCAAGCCGGCTCCGGGGCGCACACAGCGGGTCCCCGCGAGCTCCCGGCGCTCTGCCCGACTCCCCTTTCCTCTTGCCAAAGGGGGTCCCGCGGCCGGCCTAGAGGCGATCGTTCAGCCGGAGTCTGTCGGGGCAGGTGTGTGCGCGCGTCCACACCCCGAGGGACGGCGAGTGAGCGCCCCCGCGGCCCCGGCCCGGGCGCCTCCTCCCCTCCCCGTCCCCCGGCCGCCCCTCCGAGTCGCGCCGCGCGCGCGAGGAGGGCCTCGGGGAACCTTGTCGCCGGGCGCCCCCCACGAGGTGCCCCGCGCGCGGGTCCCGCGGTGAAGTTTGGATCGCTTCCGAGCAAAGCAGAGACAGGGAAAAGAGCACGAATCGGGGCAAAAAAGAGAGAGAGAGAGAGAGAAAGGAGCGAGGGCGGGGAGGGAGCGGCACTCACTCAGGCTCGGGCGCCGGGGGCGGCGGGGGGCGCGCCGGCGTCGGGCTCCAGAGGCGGGCTCGGCTCCGGTGCCGCCGCCGCCCGGGCTGCGGCCGCCGCGGAAGTTAATTGCAACTTGACTGCAAGTTGTCTTCTTTTCCTATCCGGAGTGGGCGTTTAAAGGGGAGAGCGAGGCGCGGAGCGAGCGCGCGAGCGCGCGGGGCCGGGGGAAGGAAGGGGGAGGGGGTGCGGCCGGGGGGAGGGGGGCGGGGGCGGCGGCGCCCGCGGTCTGGAGGCACCGGGGCGCCCCCCGCGGGAGCCCGCAGCCGCCCGGGCGCGCATCCAGCCGCAGCCCCGGGCCGGGCGCGCTGCGCCCCGGGCTCGGCGGACCCGCGCGCCGCCGCCGCCGCCGCCCCGGCTCCCGCCGGGTTCTCCCCCTGGCGGTGGAGCCTCGGCGGCCGCCCGCCCGCGGGGCGCGCCGGAGCCCTCGCCGCCGCCGCCGCCGCCGCCGCTGCCGCGCGCCGCTCCCGTCTCCCTCCCCGCGCGCGCCGGCTGGGCCCGGGGCGCAGCGGGCGGCCAGGGGCGCGCGCGCCGAGACGGGCGCCGGAGCCGCGACCCCCGGGCGCGAGGGTAAGTGTGGGCGCCCGGGGGGCGCGGCGCGGCTCCGGACGCCGCCAGCCCGGCCCCTCGCCTCTCCCGGGCCCCCCGCGCGCGCACCCCGCCTCCTGCCGCCGGCGGCTTCCTCCCGCGGCTCGCTGTTTGGCTGGGCTTTTGGGGGGTGACGGGAGGGTCCGGGGGTGACTGTGGCTGAGTGCCAGCGGAGGAGGAAGTCAGGGCAGAGGCCCCCCGCGCCGCGCCCCCACCCAGGCCGGCCGGCGGGCGGAGGCTCGCGCCCTACCCGGGGCGCAGGGCCGGCTCTCCCCTCCGCGGCGCTCGGTGGAGACGACCCCGCCTAGAGGACCTCCTTGCCCGCCAGGCGGCTCCGCGCCCCACCCTCGGCCCGCAGCGCCCCATCCGGGAGCGCGGCGCCCCCTCCGCGGAGCACGTGGCGGGCGAGTGGGGGGGTCCTCCTGCAGACCCCCCCGCCCCGCCCCTCCTCGTTCGTTTAACATCCTCCCGGGGCAGCTCTCCTGCTTTTCAACCCATTGGCCAAAGACGCCTAAACTGAGGTCCACACGCCCCCAAAAGCAGGAAGCACAAAGGGCAAGTGAGGGGGCTGAGATGACCGGGGTCTCGGGGAGAGGGGGCGAGGGGCCCTTCCCAGCGGGGACGGAGGCGCCACCCGCCTCGGGGGCTGGGTGACCGAGGACCCCGGGCCGAGGAGAAAGGGGACTCGGTTTGCCCTCTTCCTAAGGGAGCTCACAGGTCTTTTGTGTCGTGTCGTCTGGGAAATTCGCATGCAGTATGACCGCAGAAAATGACTCCTGTTTATTCAAAGTTAAGGGAATTGCGGAAAGGAGGCGTTTTTCTGCGTGCGTATCTGTGTGTGCAGTTCAGTTCGTGGCTTGAACTGTCAAACGTCAGCTTGTAACAATGAGGACTGCAGAGGCGCCCCGGTGTGTTTTTTAGAAGCTGCACTTTCTTGAGGTCCTTTCGCTTAAGGCTGGCTCTCTCATGAAGCCCCCGTAAATAACTGTGCTTCGAGGGGAGCTCGGGGAGCGGGAGGCAGATGGCTCAGATCTCCGTCCCGCCAGTGCAGAGCACTATTTGCAGGGAAGTTCCTGGAAAGTGGCTGTGGGCTGAGAATTCAGCTCTTCCTCAAAGCTCTGTGAGGTCCTCCTCTGTCAGCTGTCTGTGAGTAAGGCACGCTGGGAAAATCCTGATATCCTTGCCGTCTTGCTTGATCTTTTACGCGGTGGTTGAATCTACCTTCAAGTCCTGGTAACGGCACATCGACTGTGCTGTATTTTTGTGTGGTTTTTCTCAGTAAAAGGAGGGCAGCGCTCGTCTTCAACCTGGCTGCTGATATGCCCACTCTCTGCTGTTAATGGGCATTGAATTCACTGGAATTGATCCGTCTTTTTCAGTTGATTATCATTCTATGCAGAGTTGGCAATCCCACAGACAGAAGAATGTAGAAAGTTTATGAATTAGTGTTCTTTTAGGGAGCTGGCCCCTTGCTTTTTAAGACGCAGCTGCTCACCTCAGCTCCTGGTTCTAGAGCAAACCAGAAGGTGTGAATGAGCCCAGTGGGCTGAACAAAGTAAAACACGTGTTTCTTCCTGGGCCGCTTTCTGCCTCCACAGGATCCAAAAGACACCAAATCCTTCTGCCTTCATTTACCAAAATGCTGAATTGCCTAACTAGTACCAATATCTCCATCTGGGGATGACATCAGGTTTGGAATGGAAAGAATAAATTCTCAGTCTTTAATTACTGCTTATTAGCAATTTCTTATAGCAGGCAGCTGATTCTCCAATTCTGAAAGCCTGAAATGAAGCTTAGCAGAAATGGAAATATTGAAAAAAAGGTTGTCTCTTCTCCCTTACATATTTTTACATTACTCATCACTACCCCAAGTCATTCATCAAACCCTCAGAATTTAAGGTGTTAAACCAAGGAAACCTTGCCCCCTGGCACATAGTAGGAATACATTAAATACTTACCAATGAAGAAGTTAATGAAATATTGTAATTGGCCACAAATTCAATAGTACAGGGCTAAGGGTGTTTTTTCATAAGGAAGAATCATGTTGCCTGAAAATTATCGGGGTAATTCATTTGTGCTCCTTGTTTTTTTTGTTTGCTTGTTTGTTTTAAAACAAGTCCAAACCTAATTTAAATGGTAGAAAGACAAGTAAATCTGAATAATAATAATAATAATAGTTAATAATAATAGCTAGTGTCAAATGCTATTTTCCTAGGAGGACAGACAATAAACTATTGCTTCCTAAATAGTCTGAGAAAGATGCGAAGGAAGAATAAGAGTATTGGCCTGCAAAGGACTGATTTGCTGGGAAAATTACATTAAAATCTGAAAAGACAACTCAGTGGGTCACTGAATGGTTTGAGGCAAAAGAATAAATAAATAGATTTTAGTTTTCTTTTTTAGACCAGAGGAAATAGACATCCTGAAGTTCCAGGTTGGAAGGAATTTTTAAAGTTAACTTGTTGAGTCAAAACGTTCGGGGCCATCCAAACAAACATCTTGAGTGAAGAGAAACTTGCCACTTACCTCCATAGAGACGAGGATTTTGTCTACAGAATACTTACCCCAGAGTAGAGTTTAGTGTACACTGTATGAATGAATAATAACCTAAGTAATTCATTCTATCTTTGTACAATTTGTACATCTTTTTCTTAAATAGCACAGAATCAGTCTTCCTAAAATTTCCAGCCGTTAGTCTTAGTTCTGCCACTTGCAGCAAACCAGAGCCATCTGTTGTATTAGTCAGGAAAGGGTATGTTATGCTGGAGTAACAAATAGTTCCAAGAATTAGTGACCATGATGGCAAAAGTGGTCTTGGTTATGTGATATGTTCAATGCAGGGTGACTGGTCTGTTCCAGGTCTCCTCATTCAGGGTCCTAGGCTGATGGGACAGTCGTCACCTTGGCGTTTCATGTTGCTCTGGTAGAAATGAAGATCGCCCTGGGAAGTCTCATGCTGGTATTTAAATGCCGCGGCCACAAGGCACACATCTTTTGGGCTCACAGCTCATTGTCCAGGACGAACGACATGGCCCCATGGAATCATCACAAGACCAAAGAGAGAGGCCTGTCTTGTGCTCCAGAGGGGAGAACTGTGGCACACAGCTCTAAGAGCTGCTGTACTCATGGCAGCTCGTGTCCACATGACCACTCCAGATAAACGACTTCTTCCTGCCACTTGGGGGCCCGGATGCGCCGCTCCTCAGGGCAGATGTGCCAGAGGGACCAGTAGCTAACAGAAGACACGCTGTGGGTCCTTCACCACCAGCTCTCTGAATGCAGCGTGATGCTTCACCCCTCCACACAGCACGTGGTGCCCTGTCAATTTTAAGTCTCTTTTACTTAAAATTCACTTCCTTTTGTTGTGTATATTTCATTTTCTCAAGACTTGTTTTCCCAAAAAGGGTACAATGAACAAGAACTTTTTTTAAGAGCTGCTATCTGAAGATGTCATGATCATTATCAAACTTTGAAATTTGGTTTCAACTCATTACTTCCCTTATTTTAAATGTCACAATCTTGTGCCACAGATAAAACATTCTCCTGGAAATATCCATTCATGCATCCATTCATCCATCTTTTTGTCCATTCAGTAAACATTGTGTACCTACCAGCTGCCGGCACCATATTAAGAGTTGGGGATATGGAGGTGGATTGTTTTTTAGTCGCTAAGTCGTGTCTGACTGTTTTGCAACGTCATGGGCTGTAGCCCGCCAGGCTCCTGTCCATGGGATTTCCCAGGCAGGAATACTGAAGTGGGGTGCCACTTCCTTCTCCAGGGGATTTCTCCCTGATGCAGGGGTCGAACCTGCATCTCCTGCATTGGCAGGTGGATTCTTTACCTCTGAGTTACCTGGGAAGCCCTATGGAGTGGATAGAGTCCTCTTTTCAAGAAATATATTTTCCAACTGGACAGATAGAATTTTGCATTTTAATTCCTATTAGAATAGCAGTACTAA